>JBAMAW010001648.1:0-577514 GCA_037043295.1 Amiota minor
TCGTTTTTTCTTGCATGTTATTATCATTTTTATCGCGTTTACCATTCGTGGCCATTTCGGTCAGATATATTAATTTTTCACAAAAAAAACAGTTTTATTGTCTATTGAAAAAAAAAAATTTATTCTGACAATATTTGTCTGATTCGTTTGACGACTAAAAGGTATATAAAAAATTTCCGAGTTCAAAAGATGTGTGTGTGTGATGATTTTGTCAAAGAATACTAGATTGAAATTTCAGTACTCTGGCAACTTTTAGCACTAATAAAGCCCTGAGGGCTGCTAAAGGAAGGGTTACACTATTTATGAGAAAGTACTCGTATTTGGGACGGGATGAATCGAGTTTAAGTGAAGATATATAACGGATTTTTTTAAAATATTTTTTTTTAAATATTTTTTTTGGTTTTTTTGTTCCTTTTCTTTATGCGTGCAGAATGTTATTGCCATAGCCATCATAGTCACAGTTATGGTCATCATTACAAGTAACCAACAACTTAATATTACCAATAATTCTTACCTGCGGTGCTTTTTGCATGCTACTGTTATTTTCACCAGCGGCTGATGAACTTTTTATTGCCTGGGGCAACTTTACTGGTCCTAGGACCGATTTTGCTGCTTTGCTCGTCATTTCGTTGCTGGAGCGAACTGTTTCCTTGCATGGATTAGCCGGAGATTCATTGCGAGATCTCATCTGAAATATAAAGGATTTTTTTATAATATTTTTTTTAAATATGTTTTTTGGTTTTGTTTTGTTCCTTCTCTTTATGCGTGCAGAATGTTATTGCCATCGCCATTGTCACTATGCCCATCCCCATCATCATAGTAATAGTCATCATTACAAATAACCAACAACTTAATATTACCAATAATTCTTACCTTTGTTCCTTCTTGCAAGTTATTATCATTTTTATCGCGTTTACCATTCGTGGCCATTTCGGTCAGATATATTAATTTTTCCCAAAAAAAAGTTTTATTTTATGTTTAAAAAAAAGATTCTGATAAATTTTGTCTGATTCGTTTGCCGACTAAAATGTATATAAGAAATTTCTGAGTTCAAAAGATGTGTGTGTGTGATGAAAAATAAAATAATAATAAAAATAACATTATTAAATTTTAGATAAAAAAAAAATATACAAATTTAAAAAAAAATAAATAAAAACAAGAAAGAACGTGATCTTCGACTATGAAGATGAAGATGAAATACTCTTCCCGGGATTTGTATGGGAGGTACCCTCCTTAGTGGTCTGAATCGGATGGTTCCAACAAATGTACTGCTCCTGTTTATTAAACTGATAGTGTCCAAGTTTTAGTTCGATAGTACAAAAACAAAAACGTTTTTCTAATAACCTTGAGTCTTGAGTTTAAGATGACCCTGTAGTTAGGGTGACTCTATATTTGTTTTTTTAATTAGAATTTTATTTAAAATTTTATGTGCAAGTTTATACATCCAAGAAATTTTGTGATACTCGTACATTTGAGGATTGGTGAGGCTGCAGACTAGACATGATTATGTACTTGTCGCTTCTATATCTTAAATATCTCATATATGTATGTGGCAGGTTCATCTGTACACAGAAATCGGTGACATATAATACTTATTCGACTTGTCTCCAAATTGATCTTAAAAGAACAGATTCAGTACGCTACTCTAAAGGCTATCGTCAAGAGACCGCTGCCTAGCAATCGTAAGCTTTTGATGGAGGTAAGGCACTCCATTCTTCTGTATGGTTGTGAAGTGTGGGCAGATGCGTTGAGCACTGGTATACGAAGGCGATCGATGACAGCGGTACAACGCACGGTTCCGCTGAGAATAACGAGCGCCTATCGAACAGTATCTACTGCAGCTGCATTGGTCAATGCGTGGGTCACTCCAACCGACTTGATGGCTAAAGAGAGCAAAGGACTGTTCGAGCTGAAACGGGCAGGGAACTACAACGCCCAAATCAAGAGAGAGAGATGGCAAAGAGCAGACCATCACAGCCTGGCAGGAGCTGTAGCAAACCGATACGAATGGCAGGTGGACTGCAAAGCTGATCCCACAAATTCGAGATTAGATGGAGCGTGGGCATGGCGAGGTAAACTACTACATAACACAGCTAAGGACGGGGCATGGCTATTTCCGTCAATAGCTGAACAGAATAGGAAAATGCAGAGAGGAGTGCTGTCTTTATGCAGACGCGGAAATTAATGATGTAGAGCACACATTTTCCAAAATATGACGGAGAGTGAGACAACTTGGGACGCAGCGTTCGCCGCAAAAGTTCTGAATGCAAAGAAGTTACGCTTGCAGGCTGTTGAAGCTCCTCAATGAGGCATGTTGGCAGGGCCAATAAAAAGATGTAACTTAAAGAGGCTGGGGGACTTCCGGCAAAAGTCACGGGTTTGACGATCCCGCCATCCCCGAGTCGCAGCGCATGCCGACTGCCCACAGCCTATCATGCAGGCATATAAATGCACGATATAAGCCGAGAGCATGATGCTGGCTACAAAAGTGGCGAACCTAGACGTAGGTTAATTGAAGATCGACCTCTAAGGACAGTGACAGAATTGCTCTTAGAGGGATGCCTTGGGCGCCTACTCTGTAGTAATATATAAAACGGTTCCAGAGTAGGTATAACACTCAGGGGATCATACACGTAGCCACGATGTGCCTATGATCTTTATCGAGTGAGTGCTTTTGCTAATGGATTCAAGTGAGTTTCATATTGGCTATTTCATTCAATTCATTAATTTTTTGTTGTTTCATGTTGGAACATTAAAATCTATATGAAGTCACTCGTTTTGAATATACGTGTATGTGTTTGATTGCGCTGTTGTTATAAAGGAGGATTGTATGATCAATGTTTAGTGGCGATGAAAGCTAGTTTCTCTTGCTTTATCTTGGCTTCAATGGGTTTACGCCAAGTACATAAGTCGTCTGTCAAGATGGAAAAAAAAAAAAAATAAAAATATTAACCGAACGAAAATTGCTTGATGAGTCACTTCCAATGATTCTGCAAGTTCAGTTTGCGTTTGACACGGATCTTGACCCAGTAAACCTCCAGGACGCCAGGACGCTCTTTGTCTTCACCACTTTTGAAGAGTCGAAACCACTCTCTGCATGACTTATCGGTTGGAGCAGATTCAGCATAAACTTTCTCAAGCATTCGATGAGCTTCAGCTGCACTTTTCTTCCCATTAAAAAAGAAAATCAAAACTTCCCGCAAATACTGATTATGATTTTTGAAACCAAACCAAATTTCGAGATTAGAGTTAAAAGACAAAATTTGTGTTTATTTTTTCTAACATTTAAGACTTGGATTTTATTTAATATTTTTATTTTAATTTTTTTTTTTTATTAGAATTGGGTTTCTTATCTTTCAGATTTCATATTCATTACATTTTTTTCTTTTTTGTTTTTTAAATTTTTTAAATTTATTAATGTAATTTTTGTTTTACTATAAGATTTTTGTTTATTTATATTTTACATACATAAAATAACTGATACAACTTAAGTTATTAAATACAAGTTGAGTTTCATTTTGTAAATGCATATTAGAAATGTTCTAAAACTTTGGTTTTTCTTTTGTATTTATTTATTTATTTATTTTTTTTTTTTTCTTTTTTTTCTTTTGTTTGGGATGATGCATATACTCACTCGTACAATATACAAATTTATGTATATAGAGACATGCTTACATATATTGTACATATAGTAGATACATAGATACGCATACATATGTATACATATATTGATACATATAGTGTACAATAGTATGTATGAATGTAGATATGCATGTACTAAATAAGTATGTAAATAAGTAAGTAAATAATATATAGTAAATATAAGTATAAATTGCTCTCATTGTTTGTTTGTGTGTTTTCAATTTTTATTTATATTTGTTTCTTACCATATACGCACACACCCATACACACACACACACATACACATACACAAACACACACACACAGCTACAGATGCTTTTTATATTGTATAATAATATATGGGTATACATAAGTATTGTATTGTAGTTATGTGGTATGTTGGTGTAAACATAATCCACATACTCGTATGTAGTTTGTTTTGTTTGTTTGTTTGTTCTAAAAATAATGTCACGTTTCCCTTTAGTTGTTGTTGTCCCAATATCTGTGCATGAATGTCTGTCCAACTGAATGTCTGTCTTACTGTCTGTCTATATTTAAATATTATTATTATTTCAAAATAGTGATGATTTTCTTTTATTTTTGTTGTTGTTTAAGCATATTTGATATGCTCTGGAATTGTTTTTAATTTAAGTTTTTTGAATTTTTAAATACAATTTTTAAATAAATTATAATGTATTTTTAATGTTAATTATTTTATTATTGGGAGTACAAATTAACTCGGTCCGTTGTTTTGTGTTCAAAAAATTGTTTTTTTTATTGAAAAAAAATACATCATTCAAAGTATAGTCTGCCGGAAGCGACTACTTTTTCCCATCTCTCTGGTAATTTTCGAATACAATCTTTAAAAAATTAGTCCTGTCTGGCCTCAATTGAGCCATTTTTCGATTTCTTCAAAAGACCCGAACCGGTCACCTCCCAAATCGTTTTGCATCCGTCGAAAAATCCAATACTCGGAAGGAGCGAGGTCTAGAGAATACGACGGGTAGAGTAAGACCTCCCATTTCAGCGTTTCCAGGTAATTTTTGACCGTTACAGCTACGTCAGGCCGAGCGTTGTCATGTCTTTTGGCCGTTTCTGCCCATTTTTCACGCAATACACGGCTCAAACGCATTAGTTGTAGTCGATAACGTACCGCATTAATGGTTTCGTTTGGTTTTAGTAGTTCATAATATAACACACCCGTCTGGTCCCACCATATGCAGAGTATGACCTTTGAACCGTGGATGTTTTGCTTTGGCGTCGATGTAGACGATGATGGAACGGGTTTACCATGCTTGGCATAATATTTTTTCTTCTTCTTCTTCCATTTTTCATCTCTAGTCACGACTAGGTGCAAAAATCCCTTCCTTTGATGTCTTTCAAGAAGCAGTTCCGAAGCGAAAAATCGTCATTCGACATCTCTCGGCTTCAACTCGTACGGCATCCAATATCCTTGCTTTTGAATAAAGCCCAATTGTTTTAACCGAACGAAAATTGCTTGCTGAGTCACTTCCAATGATTCTGCGAGTTCAGTTTGCGTTTGGCACAGATCTTGATCCAGTAAAACCTCCAATTTCTCATCTTCAAACTTTTTGGGTTGGCCAGGACGCTCTTTGTCTTCGACACTAAAATCACCACTTTTGAAGAGTCGAAACCACTCTCTGCATGACTTATCGGTCGGAGCAGCTTCACCATAAACTTTCTCAAGCATTCGATGAGCTTCAGCTGCACTTTTCTTCCCATTAAAAAAGAAAATCAAAACTTCCCGCAAATACTGTTTATTTAACATAAATCCGGACATTTTCGAAGAGACAAAAAAGTAGTGTTGTTGTCAGAAACAGACGCTGATGCACACTAATTATTGTTGACAGATGTCAAACCTTTCCAATGCAATAGGTAATCACTTCCAAAATTTTCACACCTTGCAGGTGGAGCCATCTTTTGAAAACGGACCGAACTAATTTCTACTCCCAAATGGTAATGGTAAAGATGAGTATTAATATATGTTTCTATGTAATCATAGAAACATTTAGAAATCTCCTCCATTTACCATCCTTCATTTGATATAATTTTGTGTTGTGTTTTCTTTTCTTTTTTTTTTTTTTGTAATTATTTATTATTAATTTTTATATTTGGAATGTATGGCAATTGTGAAATGATAGTTTATTTTTATTCTCGTTATTAGTTTACATTATCGTTTTGTTTTTTTTTTGAAAGTTTTGCAGTGGCATTTAATAAATTTTTTTGTATATATTTTTTTTTTTTATTTATTTATGTAGACATATTTAATTTTAAAAATTATTTATTTATTGTATTTGATTTTCTTTAATCTTAAATTTTAACATTTTTCCACATTTATATTTTTTATATTCAATAGACATAAAAGTTAAACAAATAAATTGGGTTTTGTTTTCTTTTTCAACTTTCTCATTTATTCTCATTTATTTCTCTTTTCTTTTGAGTTTTTTTTTTTTTTTTTTATTTTAAGTTTGCTTATTTTATAAATTTTTATTTTATTTTAGTTATTATTTTTGTTTTTAGTTTACTTTTGTTTTTGTTTCATTTAAAGTTCAGTTTGGTTTAGTTAAGAATTTTTGTATTTCAAAAAAAAAAAAAAAAACAAAAAAATCTCATATATAGTTTTTTGTTTTATTTTTTAGATTTTGGATTTAGTAAATTGTTTTTTTGTTTTTTGTTTTATGTCATTTTTTGTATAATAAAATGTAGTCTTTTTCATTAAAATTAAAGGCTTTTAGTTTTCATTCAGGAGGGTTACCACATACATGCAGATACATTTTCACTTCCACTTACATTTTTTTCTACTCCATTTTCTTATCATATCATATCATATCATCATATACCATCATCGTATCAAATACTATTTTCATTTCATTTTCTTTGTCATTTGGGTTACTTGGTTGTTATTGTTGTTGTTGTTGCTAAGTATTATTAAAAACTATATATGTAAGTATATAAGTAGTTTTACTCATATTGACGACTCAAATCCTTCTTCAGGACACGTATGTAGATATAAGTATTTAGTAAAGTAAAATCTCTATATGCTTACATACTTGTATGAACGATATCGAACGATTGCATTGTATTTGTATTTGTAAGATTTTCGTAATGTTCGGATGACTCATTTGCCCTTAATAACAACAGTATTCCATCTATATATGTAAATATTCTTTCTTAATCATTGGACTTTCTATTTTCGATGGAATCGAAAGATTTGTGCACGAGCATAGGATAATGGATAAAGGCCGAAATGTGCCCAATAATTTTGTTCCGACCAGGACAAGCGCATAATTGTCCGAAAAATTAAAGGCAACCCTAAGTTATCGGCTTTAAAATTAGCAATCGAGGTAGAGGATGAAATGGGGAAGAAATGCTGTGCAGAACAGTACGCCGAGTGTTGCGGGAGAATGGGTTTATTGGTCGAGTACCAAGCAAAAAACTTTTTGTCTCAACAAAAAATCACCAAGCTCGGCTTAAGTTTACCAAGGAGCACATCTTTCTGTGATGATTTAACATTTTTGGTCCTTATGGCATATACAGACCAACAAAAACAACATATAAAATCAACCATTAAACATGGTCGTGGAAGTGTCATGGTTTGGACCTGTATGGCTGCTTCAGGAGTCGGAAGATTAATTTTTATTGATGGAACAATAACAAAGGAGATGTACCTAAACGTTCTCAAAGAAAATTCGATCCAAAGTGCTGAACTCTTGGGCCTACGAGAGCGTTTTCGGTTCTACCAAGACAATGACCCAAAACACTTAGCAGCTGTTGTGCAATATTGGCTGATTTGGCTATTGCCAATATTTAGTTGAATAAATCACGTCGGGAGGTGACCACTTTGAAACGCAAAGCGTGAGGAATGTACAGAAATGGTGTTTGGCTGTCAACTTTAATTAGTTGTAGGTGTAGAGACTTGGTTTTGCTTAGAATATCTTGTAGTTCGCAGTCTATTGATTGGGCCGCCTCAATACTTTTTGTGTCCATAGTGGTTGGCATCGTAATGGCATTAACCCTGGAGATTGCATCGACTATTACATTGTCGCTACCGCAGATATGAATGTTATTGAAAATTTGTGGGCAATTTTGGACTTGGCCATAGGCAAGAGGAACATTTCCAACCGTAACGACCTAAAAACTGTCCTGGTCGAAAAATGGCAAAAAATTTCCCTTTTCTTGTTGCTTCTATGGGAAATAGATTGAAAGACGTTGTTAAATAGAATGGAGGTCATACCAAATATTAATATTTTAATTTTTTTTCAGTTTTAGTGCAATGCACGAAAGAAGCTTTGACCTTTTTTTTTAACAGTATTTTAGTTTATCTTTTATAAGTATTTTCCTATAAGCTACTTTAATGATTTTAAATTTAAGAAAGATTAACCTAAATGGTGACGATCAAATTTTTTTTGGATATCATCTTTAGTTACGGAACAGTACCGTTTCAAAGTTTCAGTAAGCTGGGAGACAATGTATAAGACGAGTATGAAAGGGGAAATCTTTGCATGTAAACTGTATTGACTTGATGTTATTATTATTATTAATTGAACCAATATACATACTACTGTACTTTTGTAAGGTATATTGATATATATATATGACATGGTGTTATTAGGGAAGTAATTGGAAAGGTAAACAATATTTCATGGAGAACCAACTCACTGTGTACAGTTGTTGTTGTTGTTATTGTTGTTGGGTAGGGTGACATAGAAGAATGAGGAACCAACCAACCACCTAGCAACCTAATGAAGCTGATTACCCGCTGTTTTGACCCGCAAAAACGATCTAGATCTAGAGACAAAGACAAAGTCTCCTTTATAGCTGGAATATTAACCGTGAGTGCAGAAACTTTTTTGATGTAATATTGGAGACAATGAATACAATCCTGAGAGTCATTTTCGACCAGTCGTTTTTCGTTTTTTATAGAACAAAGAAAATCCATTAATTAGTAGATTTATACTGTCTCTGATCTTAGTGGATTGAATACTTATTTGAAAGGGATTTGAGTCTTCGTATGAGACAACTAGTAAGTAGCATATGAGTATATAGTATTTTTTTTTTTATTATATTTGGTATCGATCCGTCTACATATATAAGGTGCGTTGCAAAATTATAGAACCACCTAAAAATTTTTGATTTCTTAAAAACGAAAGACTGTAGGGTATCACAATGTTCTACGAAAATGTGTGGAAGGCAAAATAACAAACTTATAACGGTATTTGGTAAAAATTGCTAGTGTAAAGTTTTAAGCAAATCAAGAAAAGAGTTTTTTTTACTGTGGCATTTCTATAGAACCATTTGCGTTCCATTTTTATTTTGTAATAAGTAACATGATTTTATTTATGTAATTGACTTTAATTTAATTAATTAGGCTTCCTTTTGCTAAAAGCATCTGAAAAATACAATTCTTCATTCTGTCAATGAGATTTTTAAGCAAGTTTGGTTCCAATTGGTCCCATTCTCTTATTATTGCCCTTTTCAAGTCTTCAATGGAATCATATTGTTTTTGATTGTTGTAAATCCTTCGGACTAGTATTCCCCATATGTTTTCCATCGGATTTAGGTCTGGAGAACAAGCCGGCCAATCCATAACATCAATGGATTTTCCAGAAAACCAAGACATGGATTCGCGACTCACGTGAATTCTGGCATTATCTTGTTGGAATGCCCATTCTGTTTCCGGATTTTGTCTTATCAATGGCACTAGGCTCATTCCGAGGACATTAATGTAGTTTTTGCTCTTCATTTTCGAGGATACAAATTGAATTTCTAGACAGCCTAATGCAGAAAAAGCCGCCCAAGTCATAAGACTTCCTCTTCCAAAGTTTCGCTTTGAAAACACCAACGGCTCCCTTCTAATATCATGCCAATACCCTCGGAAAACGTCTGGACCATCCAGGTTCCAATTTTTTTCATCAGAAAATATGACCTTAAACAAGAAAAGTTGTTAAAAATCATCACACAGCGGTGGTGCATTTTTCGCTTACGGATTCCCAATTTCGGGCCATATTTTCTTTTGCGAATCCCAACCTAGCCTGCTTATGGCGTTGTAATAGTCTCGGAGTAGCCTTCATTACAGCGTACGTAATGTGTTCGCTTCGCTTTAAAAGCCTGGAAATAGTCGAACGATGGACTGGAACGTCAACAATCTTTTGTAAGTCCGCCAAACTTTTGGTTGAGTTACTCGCAGCCCTCAAAATTTTACGTTCTTCGCGATGGTATAATTTTCTTTTTCTTCCCCCAAAATTTATTAACCCGTAGCCCACCGAATCTTTCAAAAATTCCATAATTAGGTGATGACTTCGATCAGTTTTCCTGGCAATTTCCCTAAATCCCATATTGTGCTCTCTAAAAGCCAATATTCTTCCTTTCTCAACATCTGTCAATCTTTTTCCACGCGGCATAATTAAATTTCACAATTTTTTTAATTTTACTTGATCAAACAACTGATAAATACTTATTAAAATAGCTTACAAACGAATAAAACGCAAGTGGTTCTATAGAAATGCCACAGTAAAAAAAGCTCTTTTCTTGATTTGCTTAAAACTTTACACTAACAATTTTTACCAAATACCGTTATAAGTATGTTATTTTGCCTTCCACACATTTTCGTAGAACATTGTGATACCCTACAGTCTTTCGTTTTTAAGAAAACAAAAAATTTTAGGTGGTTCTATAATTTTGCAACGCTCCTTATATGTATATGTATATAGTTTGTAGTAAGTATGTTTGATGGTATGGAAACCGATTTTAACTACAACAGTAAATACACACAGACATACTCGTGCATAGACAAAACATATGTGTATATATCTTAATTTCTTAAGTAAGTAAGTATGCAAGTATTGTGTATATTGATATCTTTAGAAAGTAGATTCATTATACAAGTATAGAATAGAATGGAGGAGTAAAGTACAGTCGATATATTGTATTATTTGTTGTTTGCTTTGTTAATATTGTAGAAAATTTGAAATTTGACAGGTAGTTGCGGTATTAGAACTTAGGAAACTAGAACTACAAATCGAACAAAAACAAAACAACTCAAGCTCCATTAGTAATTTATATGTACTTATGTATATTATCTCTCTCTCTCTCTCTCTCTCTCTCTCTCTCTGTCTCTCTCTCTCTTTTCACTCCTTGTCAATCTCTCAATCTCAATTAAGTTATCATTCTATTGGTATCTAGTAATTTGTATCGCTCTCTGGATAGATTTGTAAGATATAAATACAAGTATATGGAAGTATATGGTAGAAGAGATCATCAGATTTGCTGTCTGAATCTGTGTGAGTATTAATGTGTGTGTGTGTGTGTGTGTGTAAAAGTTTGGTCCAAATTGTTGAAATATTAATAAGTATTAACATATTTTGTTCTTTTCTTTATAATAGTATACTCTATGTATATATTTCTTATAATAAACTATATTTTTTGTATATATATATATGTATATATATGTATATATATTGTATATTTATGTGGCCTTTTAGGGTGCCATTGAGGTGCAATACTATGTATATAAGTATATGTACCAGCAAGTGAGTGTGTGAGTTAGTTAATTAGTTAGTTTGTTATTTGATTGTAAGTGAGTGAGTGAGTGAGTGAATGACTGAGGACATTAAGATTTCTTCAGATTCTTCAGATCCTGAAATTTTATATCTTTAAATCTTCAATTATAATTTTATCAAGTATAAACAGTGAGTTCACTGATAAAGGTTCATTCATTCATTCATTCATTCATTCTAAATGATCGATCTATCATACTTTGTACAATACAATTCAATTCAATTCAATTCTATTCTATTTTTTTTTGTTAATATTTATGGTTTTTGATTTTTTGTTTATGTAAATTTTTATTAATTTTATTTATTTCCTCTTCACTTTTTTTTATTTTGTATATAATATTATTCATTTTGGTTAAATGGCTATGAATTTTATACATAACATATATGAATTTAACAGAATGTCAAGACCAAATCTACAAATCTATCTAACCATGTTTCCGTTTGCCCGTGTAAGTATGTAAAGAGAAGTCATTTGGTTTTAGAGATATCATATTGAAATTTAACACAGTATCGGATTTATTATGTGTGTGTGCATGTGATTGATTACACCCAACACCCATTCAAAACTTAAAAATCTGTCTGCCTGAAGCCAATATACACGTATGTAAACGCCTCCATTCCATATTTCTTCTATCCTTCTCTCTCTCTCTCGCTCTCTAGTTTTCAAAATATAATGATATATCAGGGGGGATTGTCAAATTAATCAAAAGTTGGGTGTTGTTAGAATGTTTTGTTCTATTCTGTTCTGTTCTGTTCTGTGAGATTGGTGTGTCTTATAATATCATAATTTTTATTTATCCTTATATTCTTAAAACGTTTTTAACTTCTTCTTTGTCCATTTTTTCCATTAATTTGCATTTAAATATTGTTTTTGTTTTTTATTTTTATATTCGGGGGAAGAAACATCATAATTGACATCTAAGAATACATTAAGTAAATTATTGTATTAATTATGTTTTTCAGATTTTTCAGATTTTCCATATTCATTTACCATTTACCATTATACAATTGAATACTAATTATGTAGTATATCGAATGGTGGCTGGGGACTGGATTCTGGATTCTATGATACTTTTAGTATCAATTTCTGTAATGCTAAATACACCAAATTTGATCAATTCAATTAAAATTTTGTTTAACTTATTTTTAACATATATATTTTTTTTTTATTTTTTATATAAAATTTCTTTCCATTTTTTTTTTTATTTTTAGTTTTTTATATATTTTAATTTTTTTGTCTTTAATAATTTCGAGTTGAATTTTAACAAAAATATTTTATAGCCATTTAGAATATGTTAGTACACAATAAATTCAAGCTTTTAGTCTTTGTGATTTTGGTTTACACAAACTTTTTTTTTTTTATTTTGTTTGCGAGTCCTAAAAATATAATAGTAAAAGCAAAAAAAATTATTATTGATTCTTTAAAAACAGGGAAAACAGGAGATTCTTTCTAGATTCCTTGTTTATGAGGAATTTTTATGATAAAATATGCTAGAAGAAAAAGGTAGGGAAGGAGATACTGAAAGACACAGGATCACAGGGGATATCTTAAGGGATCACTTCTAGGAAATTAAAGTCCATACTGGCACTTGGGTTTTTTTTTTTTTTGTATTTTATCTATTTATTTTTTTATAAAGATAATTTAAATTTAGTTTTATAAAAATCCCTAAGCCCAATGGTCGGACAAAGTCAGGTCAGGATTAGAAAAGAACGATCGCAAGGCCCTTCTATGGCATTCTAAGTTAGAAATAATCATCATCAATATGGGGTTGTAGTAACTCTGAACATACTTAATATTTTCATTGATAATGCAAATATTTATATAGATAAATTTCGCTCGACTTCGTCTGACTGCGTATATAGGAAAAGTCTCTTGGTTTTTAAGACAACATGATAAAATTTAACACAGTATTTGACGATGTCATTTTCAGGTGATTTGATAGCCTATTATCTCATTCAAAAAAAGCCTCATTTTGAAAAATGTACGAGGAGCGAAATTTGAAATTTAAATTTTGCATGAATTTCGGAACGCATACTTATCGAAATCGTTATCGTCATCGAATGAACTACTTATTAAACAAGTATAAGATCTTTTACACGATTAGTTCAGTCTCCATTTTAATCTCAGTTTCAGTCGAACTGTCAGATTTCCCTACGTGTAAAGAGCGAAAACTGAAACGTAAAATGAGAACTGAGAACTGAGAACTAACCGAATGGTCGACTAAAATTATATGTTTCACTTGAATATGTTAATTTCTACGTGTAAACGTTTAAAAAATGAATTGGAAGTGCACATATAAAACTGACGATGCCATGGCCAAATATGTTTGCAAGCAGATTTCATTGTATTGCAAAAAAAAAAAAAAAAACAAAGAAAACTTTTTAAAACTGAAAACTGAACTCTTAGTGTAAAAATAAACCTTTTATCGAATTGAAATTGAAATTAAAACGAAGACTAAAACTGATTATGTAGAAGATCCTTATGTAATCATTTTATAATTCTCACGATCCGATTCCGATCGATAATCATTATTGTACTATTGCCTTACAAACCATTTGAATTCATGTTCTTATTAGAAAAACTTTTTTGTTTTTTGTCCTATGAAACTGAAACTTGGAGACTGACTATCAGTTTCCAAGACAGACGCAGGACATTTGTCGGCACCAGCAGGAGTTTTTCTTTTTATAAAACTTTCAATGAAATCTACAACGAAACCATGATCATTTCATAAAGCAACAATTGTATATTTATGAGCACTTAGCTAAACGTTGGAATTTCTAAGAATTTTGAAATGATGGAAAAATCTCTGGTCATCCTTTCAGTTCTCAGTTCTCAGTTTCCGTTTCCTTTTCCATTTCTGTTTCAGTTCTCGTTTCTGTGTTGACTTTTTACACGTTCGATTGAAATTGAAACTAAACTGATGACTAATATTGTATTATCGTGAAAAAGACGCTTTATTGTATAGCATGAATAATATATGTATGCAAATATCATAGTACAGAAAGTAAGTCAATGAGTGGGGAATGTGTAAATGAATGAGTGAAGATATTGATGATGAATTGAATGATTGAAAACATAAATATAGATAGATAAGTCCGATAACAAGCTTCACTCTTATATAATATGTATGTATTATATTTATATATATCAATAATGAAAATTATTTAAAAATTACATTCATTTTAATTTCAATTATTAATTATTAAGTTTTTTTTTTTTTTTTTTGCATTTTTCTTTGGAAAGAATTTTTTAAATATTATCATCATTACGATTATAATTAGTGATTATATTATGGCATATTGATTATTATGTTCGCAATATATCATGAAATTGGCAAGACAGAAAATGATTTACATATATCTAAAGTCAACATTATCAACACCAAAGCCATCATCAACATTGAATTGATAATTGATGATTGATTTTATGATGAAGACTGAAGACTGTTAATAATTCCTAATAGTAGTAAAAGTACTACATATTCTGTATATATTGTATAATACTCTATAATTGAAAACTAACTACATCTATAAAAAAAAAACAACACAATTACATACACACATACAAACATACATAAAATACACAGATACATCATCATCATCATCATCATACATCACATGGATATGAATAATCAATCCACTACCAAGGTTTGTTTATACGAATTACAAGTATTTAAAAGAATTACAAATGGTGCCGTACATCCACATTTAGAGAATTTAAAAACAAGAATTTATTAATTCATTAATATTGATAATTAATTATTATTATTTTAATTATAATTGTTTTTATTTTTTTTTTTTTTTTTTGCATATTTTCTGTTTTGTTTACAAAGAGAGAAGACACACATTTACAAATATTTTATTAAATTTCTTTAAATTTTTTTTAACTACTCTAAACATTTATTATATTGTTTATATATATATATATATATTTTATATATAAAATATTAATTAATAAAAAAAAAAAAAAAACTTATTACAGTTCCAATCCAAGGTCCAGCTTGGCTTTTCTTATGTTTTGGGTCTCTTCTTTAATATTCATTCCTTATACATCATCACCATCATCATTCGCGAATTAGATTAACATAATTCATTTCATTTCATTTCATTACATTTCTTTCCTAGCCTTTGATTCTATGTAGTGTGCTTATTTTACAATCAATCAATCATTGTAAACTTTGTGATCTTTGATCTGATCTCTATATAACATACAGATGTACATATATATATATATATCTTTCTGTTTATCTATCTAGTGTATCTTTTTACCTTTATATGCTACTCCTACTCGTTTATATATAGAAGTATATAGAACTGTGTTTAGTACTAAAGTATTCAATCAAAATATAAATAGTTTTCGAAAAAATATTCATCTAAACATATGGTAAACATAAAATTAATTTCAATTCTTATTCTCATTCTGATTATAGCTTATAGCAGATACTTGTAGTACAATAGTATCTTCCAGCTGTGAATCATTGTGTATACATTTTATATTTAGTTTGGATATGTTTCAATATACTTAATCTTACATACATAACATTCCAATTATTATTTTTATTGTATTTTTTTTCTTTTTTTTTTTTGTTTTGTGTTGTGTAATTATTTTTTTATATTTGATTAAGTGTTTTGTTACTCAACTATCTCTGTTTATACAATATCATTTCATGTATAAAGTTTTCTTCATTTTTAAATAATTTAATAATTTCAGAGATTCACATTTAGAATCTTTTTCTATTATAAATTGTTGGTGGTATTAAGCTTTAAAATGTCTTCCCTTTTTAATTCATTTTGTTTTTCTTTTTTTTTAGTATTATTTATTATTCTTTGATTAATTGATTTCTTTCTGTTTATAATTGATAATTGATAATTTTATTTTTTTTTTTTGTTTTTTTTGTAATTCTGGAGGCATATTGAGATTATTCAGTTCTTATATAAGAATATTCTGGTTAGTCAGTCAATCAATCAAATGACACTTTACCATATTATTTTATTTTTTTTTTAGTCATTATTTGAATCATAGTCCTTTGATAACTGGAAGTTTTAGCTTTCATTTCAATATGTGAAAGTACAATATGTTGAAGAACTCAAATCACAGGAAGAACTGAACAATCTCATCATATCATATGCTTCTCGACTAGCTTCAATTTACTGTATGTACTTGGTAAACATTCATTCATCAAATTTCTGTTGCTATCAAAGTTTAATTTTGATTTTGATTTCAATTTGGATTTATACTCGTGCTTACATTGCCATGATATCGAAGAAAATGCCGCTTTAGAAAAACCGTATAAAATATGTTACCATTTTTATATAACTTTCTTATTTTTTTTTTTGTGGAACCAATTTTAATTTAATTTAGTTTGGTTCATTTAGGTTAGTCCATTTATGGTAGTAAGATTGATCATTAGACGTTTAAACTCTTGCATTATGATTTGTGTATGTTAACTAAAGGCAATAGGAACCGAAATTCACAACAAACCACAAAATCCATCCACTACAAACAATGACATGGTTATTTTTTTTTTTTGATATCTAGAAACTACTACCAAAATCCCAAACTAAGTATATTTATTAGTCTGTTTGCCTAAGGTAGAAAACTTTCCTATCGGTCCATCACCCTGTCTTTGTTTGAATAAATAAAGATTGAACCATTTTCCACTCGGGTCTTTAATTAAGAATTCTTTATTTACCTATCCGACTATCCGATTGTAATTAAACGTATGTGATTGATCGATCAGATATAACACGACTGAAATTTAAGGTATATTTTCTCTGAAATTTTGGCTTTCCTTGATCAAAGAGAAGTTATTCTTACATTACAAAATTACATCACAAAGTTTTTGAATTATTGTAGGATATGATATACCGTCTGCAGGCTGCTTGCTCATCAAAGAGAAACACTTGACCAGAAATCTAGGTAAATAATAGAGTTGGAGTGACATAACATGGCCAAAAGAAGGGAGTTTTTGAATTAAATCATCAATTGAAAATACGAACAGAAAATATTCCAAAAAGTAAATAAATAAAAATTAAAAGAT
The DNA here is from genome assembly GCA_037043295.1 of Amiota minor. Lineage (NCBI taxonomy): Eukaryota > Metazoa > Arthropoda > Insecta > Diptera > Drosophilidae > Amiota > Amiota minor. Next base: position 17,240 of record JBAMAW010001648.1, read on the forward strand.
AGTGTTGTTCCGATAAATAAAATGTCTCATAAACGTTTTTATTCAATTATTTTTTCTCTTTATCTTTCTAATTTTTTTCTTTTTTTTTTTTTTTTTGTTTTGATTTTATAAATATTTTATATATTTATTTTATTTTATTTATGATTATTTGAATATATGAGTACTTCGAACTTTTTATACTCTTCATTTATTATAAGTTTGTCATGAAACAAAACACGAACGAGACATCGGAGACTCCATAAAGTATTGTACTATATGCAAGGTCTGTTAAAAAAATAAAGTAAAATTTTATTTTTCTCGAGCTACGTTAATAATAATAAATCGAAAATGGGATAAGCCCCAGAGAAATAAAAAAAAAAAATAACATTTTCTTCTGAAGAAACAACGACGAGACGAATTGATTAAGCAATGTCCGTCTAGTCTCCCTCAGTTTTTGAGCTAGAGAGCTGATATTTTGCATGGTAAAAAGCTATATTTATATTTTGTCGGAACCAGTCGAATCGGGCCTCCTATACAAACCCAAATTCAAATGCATGTTCTTATTAGGAATTGTTTTTTATTTTATTTAATTGACATTTGGACACTAACCCATATTGAATAATCATATAAATTTCAAGAACCTAGTATTATTACTGAAACGCATAGCTCCCATACAAAACCCAGATTCAAATGCATGTTCTTATTACAAGAAGTATCTGTGCCATGTTTACTAACCATGCGAATTTCAAAAGCCTAGGATTACTGGATACTGACCTGACTCTATCCTAAGCTTAAGACAAATCAATAATGAAATAATGAAATCTTTCTCTGGAGCGTGGGGGGTTTTCTAAGGGTGCGTGAAGAGTATAACAACTTCGGCATAGCCAAAGTTAACCTTCTTTTCTATTGTTTTCATTTAGTTTATGATTACAAAAAAAAAAAAAAAACAAAACAAAAAACAAAACAAAGAAAAAGAAGGTCATATAAATAACTTAGTATCTCTCTGGTTTGTTTTTATCATAATTATTAGATACCAGATACTACCAGAGAGAAGTAGAGTACAATACAATATATTTTTCTTTTGGTAATTTAAATTTGTGTATGGATTCTGTTTTGTGTGAAAGAAAATAATAATCATAATAATAAATAAATTGACATTAATATTTAATAATTAATTAAATAATATTATAGTAAAACAATTATATCAAAAAAAAAAAAAAAATATTATTATTAAAAGTATTTATCATAATCATAATAACAAAAACTAACTAACTAACCGACATGAAATGAATGTCAGTCACATACGACTACCTCACAATCTCGAATTCTGAACAATCGATTGATTGATTAATCATCATATATTTGTAGCTAATCGATGGTAATCATCGTTGGTATATTTTTTGTATTTTATATAAAAGCAAAACTGGGTAAATTAGATTATTTGTATCTAAAAAGAATTTAAATATTTTCCATTTCAGTTTTATATTAAGTGTTCTGTGATTCACTCCCACCGATTTTACATTACAACAGAGAAGTTTCCTTAGGCAAGAATTCAAATTTGTGTATTGTCACTTTATGTCCAATTCAATGTGGGTATCTGAGATCTACAATACTCGTACGCAATATCCAAAGGTGATTATGTGAATGCTAAGAAGTGTTGTTACCTAATGGTTTTGTTTTGTTTTGTTTTAAATATTAAATAGTTTGTCATGTCTTTTTTCTGAAAACTTTGGTTCGACTGTAGCACAGAAATTAAGTATTCTAATAGGTTGGTTATCAGCATTAGATATATTAATGATCGATCCATTATTCTACATACTTGTTACAAAAAGTTGCTAAGCTATTGAACTGAACTTTGGCATATGTTCTGGACCTTCGGATCAATATTCAAGCATATTCAGGATATATATGTATATATTGTATAAACCAACAAAGAGGGCACTTTTAATATAGATATATGACATACATAATATGTATTTATTATTTGTCATACAAATATGTTTGGGATCTATTCAGCCAAAATTAATGAATTTACTTTTTTTAAATAATTTTTATTAGTGTTAATTTCATTTGAGTTACGGTTAATTTTTTGCGATTTTAGTACTTTTACTGTCATCCCTCCTTCTAACCCATACACTTCCCTACATCGAACCTGAATGAATTCCTTTTAATAGAATAGTATAAAATAGAATAGAATAGATTTAGTTTGTAATTTGTTTACACATTTTCCGGTTCCGGCAATTTTCGCTCACAACAATGACACACGAGGGCATTTAAACGCTGCCCAATCGCTGACCAAACTGTCATCGATATAGACGAAACGTTACAGCTGGAACTATTGTGCAGCTGTTGCATCTCATCGAGTCCGTCGGCGCCCGTGCAGTTGTCACTGCCAATACCAATACCCACTCCAACCTCGCAGTCCTGGTCATGTTGTAGTTGATCTAGTTGATGTTGCTTTTGAAGTAAAGTCGTAAACGCGCCGTTGTTCGACAGCGAGTTACTGGTTGTATCGGGGCTCCCCCGTTGTCATATTTTCGGGATGGGGTCCGAAGATGACACATTGGCCAAGTTCAGATCCATGCTTAGATTACTTGTCTCCGAAGTGGCGAGAGCTGCAGCTGGTGTTGAATCCACATTGGACAACGGAGTGTTAACGCGAGCTGCTCCGGCCATAAATACCATAGTGTCAGTAGCATCCACACTGCCAATGCGTATCGGTGGTGGCAAACAGATAGGCATATCGCCATCGGCACCGCTGATGCTATGTAGTGTATTGTTGCTGTTGTTATGATCTTCACTAGTGCCTCCACCGACACACAAGCCGCTGCCATCGTGTCGTGACGATTTGCGACTGCTATCGCCGCCTCCGGTGCTACTGCTGCTGTAGCGAGTATTACTACGCATGCTGCATGGCACGTCTAAGCTGTAAGCCCGATGGCGACCCATATGAGTGAAATTATGTGAAAGGTCATGTTGTTTGCCTTCCAAAGCAGCAGCGGCATTTTTGCCATCGACACCACCAATACCTGGGGCCTGAAGATTATTCGAGATGGTGCAACAGAGACCTTGCTTGCCATCAATGGTATCACCGCCGCTGCCACTTGTTTGACCATTTCCAAAATCATCATTCGCATTATTGTTGCGCATGGAGCATGGACTGCTGCGTGCATTGCCAAAACGTTTCGTGCCTTTGTCAAAGGAAAAGCTAAAGTAATCCGAAAATTGTTTGAAACGTGATTTCCACGATGATTTGGAGCTCGCTGCCGCAGCGGCTGCAACAGTTGCTGCCGATGTTGCTGGTGAAGATGATGCCGATGTCGATGTTCCAATTCCTAAGGCACTGCTCGTGCCTGCTATTGGCAAAATGGCATTGGCGTTGGCGTTGACATTGCCAGCATCGGCGGTGCTACTGTTGGATCCGATATTTTGCGTTGTGGCAAGAATCTGTTGAGTTGGTGAAATGTTGCCATTTGATGCTGTTGCATTTACCACTGCCGATGTGATTAGTGATGTGACATGAACATTGTTGCCGGTTGAGTCTTTCAAACTATTGAAGTTATTGGGTGAAATACCATCACTACCCACATTACTTCCTATACCGGTACCAATTCCGGTGCCGGTGCTGGTGATGGTACCGATGCCGGTCCCGTCAACATTTGGCACAAGTTGTTGATGTGGTTGTTGTCCATACACCATGGTTGGTGCTGATGCATGTGGCACACTCACAATTCCAGTGGCATTCATATTCAAATCTTCAGTTAAGCGGCAACTAGCGGCAGTGATTTCTCCAGCAGCACCGTTGTTACTACCAATAGTCTCTGCACCACTGCGAGTATGTCGACTGTAAAACACATTGCTATCGGAGATCACCTGCTGTAGGCCATCCGAAAGACGACGGTTGCCGCTGCTGTACTGATCCAAACTAACAGCACGGTTTGAGCCAAAGTGGCAACGATTTGAGTGATAGCCATGAATGTTGCCATAGGAGTTTCGTATGCGTTGGCCGCCGCCGCTGCTACACATCTCACCGATCATCGATGGACGTTTCTCACGTGATGATTTTCGTGATGTCGAATGAGAAGATTTCGAGCGATTGCTGCTCCCTTCAGTGTCCACTTTAAATTTTGATGTTTTTTCAGCGACCTAAACAAACAAACAAAGAGCAAAGAATTATTTTAATAGCAAGTCCAGATGAAGATTTGTTTGGTTCTCGATTGACTTACATCAACTTCAGTTGCTGTTTCAGAGTCGCCACTCTCACTGCCTTCGGGTAGATCGTGCAACTCAGCAGCCATTCCTTGTGGTTCATCGACTGATGTGCGCGATGCTGACTTCTGCGATGGAATGCTACGACGTGACTTGTTGCTAATGCTGGACTGTGAACGCTGCATCTGTGGCGAGAGACTGCCAGTGGAACTGACTCCACCTCCACCGCCGTTGCCACCACCCGAAGAGCTACCACCGCCGCCAGCACTTCCACTAGTACCACCAGGTATATTACTTTCCCCCCCGCCGCCGCCACCCCCACCGCTTGTAGCATTTCCATCTAGTGCACTACTATTACTATCCGATGTAGCCGAAGTATTGCTGTCTGCAACAGATTTGCGCGATTTAGTTTGAGCATCGTTCAAGCGTCTATCGATAAAACAAAATTGCAATTTATATATGATCAAAGTCGCAGAAAGTCACAGCCATCACCATCACTTACTTGTAATATTCGAGTGCTACACGCACTGGGACTATGATTAGATCGGTAAGTTCCGGTACTAGGTCTCCCAGGGCCTCAAATAATGGTAAAAGCACCAGACCGATGAAGCGCACCTGAGAACCTGGTTTACTGACTTTGTCCGGATCCATGAACGGTGTAACAGGCAGCCCCTCGGACTTCTCGGCAGCACTTTGTGCAAAGAACTCTTGGAGTAATCGATCAAGCCATGGTTCAGCGACATCCATAGGCCGGGCCTCATTTGAAATGTCTGCTACTTTAATAAGTATCATGCAAAGCTAAAAGAAACAAACAGGTTTCACATTTTTTTTATTAAAAATATATAAGCTAAGGCTATGTACATTACTCGTAGTACTATCACTTACCAAATTTATATGCGCACGATTGGTATAATCGAAGGTGGGAGTGACATCTTTAAATTGTGTCAATATCTCATTGTGACGTGCCATGTCAGTAGCCAAAATGCAACGTATGATGCCCTCACGTATTTGACTATAATAAAAAAAAAAAATACAAAAAAATTTAAATAGTATGCCTCACCCTCATAAGCACAATATAGAAGTGAAACTTCTTTAGCGAAGGAAAGTAAATCTAAAAATTAGAAAATTAAAGGTGACGAAAATCAAAATTTGAAGATTCACTTCCATATTGTATTTGCCTAAAATAGCTCCATATTTTTGGCTTCGCTAAAGAAGTTATACTTCAAAAATTAAAAATAAAAAGTATTCCCAGTGCAGGACTCGAAGCTCACGCCCTCGGTTTGAAAGTCCTACTCTCTAACCACTACGTCACGGAGATATTTCCTTTGTATTTGCCTAAATAGCTCCAGTATAATAATAACATCGATAAATTTTTATTTTCGTTACATTTCATTTTCATATTTTTTGGATTTAAAAAAAAAAAAAAAAAATTGATAAATGGTTATATATATATACTAGAGTACACAGCCCGGCGTCGCACAGGCAACCGAAATCCTTAAACTTGTGTGATCAGTACGATCATGAATAGAAAAGTTGAATTATATTTTTGGTCTTTCATTCTCGCTTCCCCCTGCCGCTTTTTTTTTTGGACAACCGGACAGACACAGAAAAATTTCCAGTGACTTGACAAATGAACAGCAACGTACACCTGGCCTTGTCTTCAGTATTATTGTATTATAGAGTCTTTCAATTTATTCAAAACAATTTGTAGTGCGTTGCACAGCACTTGAAATACTTTTGAAAAAATGAGACGAATCGAATAATTTAATTCAAAAATTGGCATAGTATCCTTAAGGTTTTAACGCAGGCGACCTGATTAATTTAAAAATATGTCTCTAAGCTTTATATGCAACAATTGATTCACCAATTACGCAACAACTGCCCCAAATATCGGATCTAAAACTATCCTATGTCCAAGGCGGGAACCAACTATTCACATACAAAAAATTTCATTGCAATCAGAAGAATGGTATTGCCGCGCATAAGACTCGAACAAACAAACAAACAAAGTTTAATTTTTATATAATAGATATACATACATATTGTGAATCTAAATCTCAGATCATCAAAATCGGTCCAGTCGTTTAAGAGAAGTTCAGTGACATACACACTCACAGAAGAATTATATATTGTATATAAAGATTGTATATATCCGATACCAAAATTTGTATCTGCTGCAATATCTTTTTCTTACATTTTACTATAGTGATTTCATCTCATTGATTTCCACATAAAAATCATGACACAAGTTCCTCAACCAATGAATCGAAAGCTAACAATGAACTGGAGTGATGATGGCCCGTAACTAAATGATAACCGAAAATAGTCTTCATGAGATTTCTTTTGGTCTATTGTATTAATATTGCACTGACTTTAGTTTTGCATAGTTTTGTGGGAATTTTTATAAAATGACAATAATACAATGAAATCTTTCTACCTATTACGGTTTATGGTATAGATCCCGAGGACAGAAGGACGGACGAACAGCGTAGCCTTAGTAATATGGTTCCGTTTGGTACCCTTTGAATCCGTAATCCTGGAAATGAGGATTTTTTGTCAGGAATCTATACCTTCCTTACATGGACATTTATTTTTTTTAGCTTCATTATAATATAACTAGTTGGGTGATGGGCTGCCGTGGATGCATTGCAAGAAGATGTTCAATGTTATGCCTCTTTCAGAGTAGAGCATAAGCAGCTCGAAAGTGAAGAAGAACAACAACAATAACAACAGTAAAAGTAACGTAATTGACATTTCCAGTAAGTGAAGCACTGTGATGTATGCATTAGATGATGAGTAGTAGTTATATTCATCACTCATCTTCCTTTATATCTATCCAACTCTCAATTCAATCAATATATCAATATAGTAATACAAGTACAATATAATAGAATGTCTCTAATAATAATATCTTTTCTGATGAAGGTTTTGAAAAATATAATAAGATTGATAAGTTATTTGAAGTAGAAAATTATCATTTCCTTTAAAGATGAAAATGCAGAAGTTGCAACTTTTTATTTAGATGGAATCCATATCAACCAATCCATCTGCCTAGAAGGGAATAAGAAAAATGTTCGATTTTCGATGTGCACAGTGAACACTACACAGAAGTACAATATATTGCATCAAATTCTCTAAAATTTTTTAAGACATTTACAGCATCCAACACTTTAAATTTGCTACAAAATTTTTTTTTTTTTTGTGATGGAAATAAACAGAGTTGTTGAAGTGGATTACTACACAAAGGAGGACGGTAGCAGCATTGACACATACACACAACCAACTAACAATACAACATTTTGCTTTTTTATGAATTTCTTTGTGAGTGTGGGTGTCAGTGTGAGTGAGGTCTTTGATTAGTAGAAGGCGACATTATAACAGAAACCCAAATCCAAAACACTCGCAGTAAAGTGTTAGCAAATATAGAGCTGTTTCTTTTACTATTTCTTTGCTTTCTTGGAATTTTTCTATTGCTCGTGTAGGAGCATGTGTCTGTCTATAAGTAGTAGTAAATCGATATAGATGTCTCTGTATCCATGTCGATGTCGATGTAGATGTCGATGAAGATACTTATATGAGAATGGATTGAAGCATCTGTCTGTGTATAGTGTGAAATGGTGGCAAGTGGTGGGAAGTATTTAAATGTGCGTGTAGCAACTGAAGCCCTTGAGTGGCTTGCTGTCGATTAAAGTTGAAGTTATGCGAGAAGCGAGATAGTGAGCGCATTGATCGAATATTATGTGCGTCATTACACATTCCAAATCTCATTGCAAATGAGTTACGAATGATAACATGGTTGTATGTAAATGAATGATGATGCTGAATGCTGAATGCTGTCATGAAAGCGGAATAGACATCAATGCATCACAATACAATAAGCAACACAAAACAAAATAACAGTTTTTAAATGAAACTAAAAACTGCTGTAAATAATTAAAGGCACACAAATTGTAATAAGATAACATACTTGTACGACAATTAAAGATAAAATAGTGTTATTTTTCCAACGAATGAAATGAAATGAGAAACTTCAGATCATTAAGAACTGATGAGGGACTCTGTTGCTTAGATACAGAAAAAAAACAAAAAAAAAAAATAAGACAGAGTGACAGATGAACAGACAGAACATACATACATACATATGTATATCGTCCTCATACTATGATTATTTGTAAATTCTTCTTTTCCTTTAAGTTAATATCAACATTGAAAGTATACAATATACAATAATATAATAAATAATAAATAAATAAGATATGGAACTTCTTTGTGATTATGATGAAATAATAAAGACACAGTAGCTGAAGGCCCTGGCAGCCATGGCTAATTTTCTGTTAACTTCTAGTTTTAACTTTAAGTTAGCATTATATAAATAAATTAATAAATAAAGACACACATTTTTCAATTATTTCTCATTCATTTATTTTTTTTTTTTTTGTTTTTGTTTTTTTTTGTCTTAATATATTTTTTATCATTGCGTATACGTGATTTTTGTACTAAAGTGACTTACAATACTATTGTATCTAAATTCTGTTTCGTCTAGGGCCTGAGTCAATGAAAACTCATCACTTAAAATATGAGTAAGTGTATCTTTGGTTAGGCATGATTTATATTGTTACCGAAGAGTATTTTATTATAAATGAAACCGATGCTGGTTTAGTTCTACTTTGGATATTTTCTTTTACTTTTACTTTTTCTTAAGTTTAAAAGTACCTACGTCGTATTCATTAAACATAAGCACCTCTGATGCTGCCATAAGCATAATGTGTCTCTAAGTGACTAAGTGTACGAGTATATGTTTGCCGTATGTACGATACACATACATACATATGTGTAAACACTCTAAATATTTCTGTATCCACAGAATGTTGCAGCGGAGTGGGGGCTTGTCAAATCCTGCCGCCACTTCACACCACAACGACGCACACGCCATTCATTCTTCCTTCTACACTTGGTTATTTCATTAATCAAGTTTTCATTTAAATGAACAGCTTTTTCATAAAAATACTATGGTACTTGGATTGTACAAATGGAAGGTAAGTAAGTAGTAGTACGAGTATATTGTATTAAGTAACATATGAGTATGAGTATGAGTATGAGTATATGCTAACGATTGTTTGATATACTACAAGTACAATACAATATGGGTGTGGAGGAGAGTGACTCACTCACTCAGTCACGGGCACAGCTACCATTCAGTCAGTCCAAGTCCTGTGAATATGTTATTTTTGCCTATTAATACAAAGTTATGTTTAACATAGTTTTAATATATAGAATGTTAATTACTGATTAACAATCAAATAATCAAAATTTAATAGATGTTTTGTAATCCATAACAATTATGAACCATCGAAGTATCTGTAACATAATATTAGGTGATGGTATAAATTTAAATTTATCAGAAAAAAATATTGAATTGATTGTTCATTTAGAAAAAGATTAGAGTTCTAGAGTCCTTTAACAATCAGTACCTTTCATAATAATGTTAAGAAACAAAAGGTTTGATATAGTTGATCACTGAAAAAAATTCAAATATTGTGTTATACCAACGAAGCTAAGGGCCCACAGTTACTAGGAGTTCTGTTCCATCTGCTAAGACGAAAAGAAGCAGATGTGTATTTTTTCGAAAAATCTTCCTTCCACTGGCACATGGGTCCTTTCAATAACATCTTTTTTATACCTTCTGCTTAATCCCTTTTCACACAACACACATCAGATTGCAAGGCCTCCCCGTGAACAATACCTGGAAACGATTTGACTATCTCTTATATTTTATTCTACAATTAATTCCGTATTTCTCGTTCTAGAAATTTGAACTTATATTAAATATTTTTCATCACTAAATGAATGCCGAATATCCTCAAAACATTGAAGACATATTCGAAGGAGTGTCAATCATCCCCTCATTCTTTGGAAGGCAATATAAATTTGTGCATTTTATTATTATTGATACTAGATTAATAAAATAAGCTACACGAAAGAATGAGTCTTAGCAGATCTCTTACAAATTTTCCAATGAAAATTTTACGAAAATTAATTCTATAAGTACAAACCAATAAATTCCTATACACAAAATCTTTGCATATTTTGTTAAATTCAATAAAATCGAATACAACTGTTTCTGTTTTAACCCATTTAACTATAATTTAGGATAAACAAAAGAGCAACATTTTCACTTTTTATTATATAAAATGAAACTTTTATAGCGACGACTATGATGATGAGAATGAGAATGAGGATGATGTAGGATGTAGGATGGTGGAATATGGGACGTGGGAAATGGGAGTTTGATGCCACCCATTAAGAGCGCCCATGGCAAAATGTAAATAAGCAGAAGCAGCAACATCAGCAATAACTATAACAAATATCCCTTTGAAATTTATCAAACCGAAAAGTTAATATAATACGCTTTTTATATCCTCTACATCCATGCATAGAATATAAAGGTATATTAGATTTAGGCAAGGGTATGTCAAAGATACTAAATACAATAGACCAATCTAGAATAGATTTGTGTTTAAAAATTTCAAATTTTAGAATAAAAAAATCTCTTTCAAGCAAGTTACAACCCAATTGCAATTCTCGGTGTGCCCATAATCGCTTTAAAAGGTTTTGAAATCTCCACTTTATTAGAATCGATTTGGTTAAATTCAGAAATATCTTAAGTTACTTAAAAAAAAAAAAAAAAAAAGAAAGAGACACCAACAACTTTAGTTTATTACCTGCATTAATAGAATTCAGTTGTTTTAAGTATAAATTTGTATTTCACACAAATCTCTTTTGTATTAAATCTCTTTTGTATTATTCAAATTTGCCTTTAATTTAATTAATTAATATGTAATGTTCTAAATTAAAAATACTTAGTCACTTTGATCACTTTAATTATAATAGAAATTTTAATAATTTCATTGGTGAAGGTAAACATTTTTGCTTTTTTTTGTAAATGTGGTGGTGAAGGCCTATTGCCATATAAACCAAAAAAAATTGCGCGTGTGCCATCGAAAAGAAATAATAATAGAAAAAAAACTTCTTAAAAACAGACAGAGAGAGAAATTATCTCAAAGTTTGTCAGTCTGTCTGTCCGTCTGTATATTGCTTTTGGTTTCTTTGGCGTGTCTAATTATTGTTGTTGTGTTTACATTTGCCGTCTGTCTCCTTTTGCACATAAATTAGATCACGTATATTCGTATTCGGTTTCTCTTTTTTGAGACTTTTCCGGTGGATTTTCCAGTACAATTTATTGGTGATATGGCAATAGAAATACACATTCTGTGAAAATTTGAAGGCGCTACCTAGTGCGGTTCATGAGATACAGATGATTCCAAAACGTGACGATTTGTATTTTTTCATTCAAAAAAAAAAAATAAAAAATAGCCAGAAACTTTAACAATAATTGTAATTCGATTTCTGTTTCTGTACTGTTTTTGATTTTTGGCATGTTGCCGCATACAACAGGAACATAATCAGATCGACAATGGTTTCAGCCGCAAATGTACTGAAATCTAAATCATTCGAACATCAAAATTAGAAAAATAAAATCAAGATTGAAACCAACTGATCTGACATAACCGATGGAATCATTTTCTCTTTTCAATTTTATATTCTCTATAATAAATAAGAACTGTAAGTGAAATGAAGTTACAGGGTATCGAAGTGGCAAAGCCTACGCAACTAGAATATTACAACTTGTTCTTGTTTTATTTCACAATGTTTTCCTATTCATTGCCAACGTTGGCTTTGCTATATCGCCCTCGCAATTTTATGTTCTCTAAGGGAATGTTGTTCTTGTTGTTGTTGTTGTTGCTGTTATTGTTACTGTTGTTTTGTACTGTTAAGTTTATGTCTCTCTCCCTCTATTTATACATATTAATGACTTGATGTACAATACTTAGTAATAATTACTACATAAATAATAGGTACATATAATTTCTATTTATTTTCTTGTACTTCCCTCCCCGGTTACCAGCATTCAGAATTACCATCGATGTTGAATATTAAGTTTATGTAAAATAAGTCAAAGTAAGGGTACCTAACTAGTAAGGATGAAGGGCCTGGAACCCATTAATTTATAATAATAATAATGTAGTACCTGGAAGTTTCTTAAAAGTTGGAAATTCCATATTGATATGAAATTTTACATATCTTGAGATTGATCAATCGGCCTGTCTGTTAAGTACAGCTTACAGGGTACTACATAATCGGTTCATTCCAACATATATCATTTTTAGTTCTAATTGTACAATAGCATCGTTTTGGTAGCATTGATTTCGAGGATTTTTCATTGTTGATTTCAAAATGTGTTCAGCAACTCAGGTGAACACAATGATGTAAACACAAATCGTGAAGGACAAAGGAACTTAGCAACAGGCAATATGCAATGGGCATTGGGCATTGGGCAAGTGGATATTAGAAAACGGGCAAGGGGCAATGGTGCGGCTGACTATACATTAGAAGTGAATGGGTAAAGAAGTAAAACGCAGATATTGGGCGTAGGCAATGAGCAGATGATGATGGTGATGGTGAGTAGGATGAAGCATGATGGTAAAAGGGAATGGTGTAATAGGAATAGATGGTGAAGCACTATTATTGGGAAAAGTCAATTGGAATCGTAATGGAAGAGGTAACTGGGGAAGTAATATTGGACTGATTCTGATTCTGTTGCGATGTCGTGAGTGACTCAGCCATAGAAGAATTAATTAGGTTCAGAGAAAGGAAAATCACTTTTAGATATTTATCACTTCTTTCTTTTCGCATCTTACATCTTCTTAACAAGTTAACTCTGGTAATTTAAGATTTTTTCCTCTTCATACAATTGTAGCTAACAGTACTTTTCCATACTACATCTATCCAATTTCTATTGCGTAGAGAAAGAGACGTATGTTTTTATTCAACTTGTATCAATTTGTAAATGGTTTTAAGACAATATTAAAATGTCGAAATTGACACTTTGTACAATTTATTCCAATTAATTCCATTCCATTCCATTTATTTTAACTTAATTAATGTGATTCAATGTTGAGAATTCTGTTTGTTTGCTTAATTTAATTAATTATACATAATTATACTCAAAGTTATAAATCATAACATCTTTGCATTAAAAATTCTTTTACATGGAATGCTACTGTCCAGCGATGGACACAAAAGTTTTATTTTATCATATTCAGTATGAGTCAATTGAATTAATTAAAGTGTTTAACCAACCGAAAGTTTGTACAAGGAGATGATGAAGAAATAAATTGCATATAATTCCATGAATCCTTTTGAATAACTTAAATATTGTAATCTTTGATCGCATCGCGCGATGCACATGCAATGCAATCCATGCATATCATGCATTCATTCAATCAGTGATGGATTCTTTCATTCATTCATTCATTCGTACATACATACATACATATGAGTATAGTATACCACTCAAGTCAAAGTCAAGTCATTTTGTTAGACAACTTAGCCAAATTAGTAAGTCAGTAAGTCAAGTCATTCAGTCCCAGTTGTTTTTCGTTTCAATCTGCTGTTAATTTTGTCGCATTCTTCTTTTTTACCATCTAACTTCACATCCACCTAGGTATACAATATTCTTTTCTAGTCTTGATTCTTCATCTTCATTCGCTGTTGTGCGTCAGTCTTCAGTCTCGCATGCTTTCTACAACCTCACCCACTCTCTCTTCCTCACTTCCTTTCTCGTTGTCGCTTCATTGATTTCAAAGTCCTTCAGTCTGCATATTCGTATACATGCATATTGACTCTGCTGCTGTAACAAGGCTTTGAGTTTACTTACTATGCACAGCATGCAGGGCAGTTTAAAAAATATACAAATTAAAAATTATCGAGGGAGCAACCACAACCACTTTAAGTACATAAGTATATATATTTAGGTTCATTCAGAGATGGCCATAAGTTGTTGTTGTTCTTTGTATATCTACCAATTAAAAAAGTAATCTAGAACTTTTAAAAATGGAAACAAAAGTCAACCAAACAGTCCTTTCAATACCATTTGATCAATATAGTAGTATTATAAAGCTAAAGCTCTGTCCTGATTCTTACGATTTGTCAAGTTTTCGTCAGTCGCCCAAGAATGACTGGTCTCAGGAATATTATACAGTATGTAAGTATATCTTTATATATAGGTAAGATTCGAGGGTACGGAATTTTTCACTCTTAATCTCCTAAACGGCTAGGCCAATTTTAATAATTTTTGTGTTTATTTTTTTTTAACTTATTGGGCCACCAAGATGGTTTATATTTCAGCTAGACTTGGTAGGTTTTTTACCAATTTTTTAACATTTTTCTTATCTAGCGCTCACTATACTAAGCCGATTTTAATATTTTTTTTTTATTTTAATAATAAATGAATGCTAATTTAAAGAGTTGAATACTTATTTTTTTAAATTTTTAACTTTTAATATAATATTTTTAAGTATTAAGTTTTTTGAAAACTATTGCAAGACCAAGCGTAATGTTTTAATATTTTGATTGTTGTTATTGTTGTATTTTTCCTCTCTTAGTACGCTCTTTTTTGTGGCTATTGATCAGTTTTGGTTTGTTGATAAGGGAAGTGGAAAGGTCGCGGGGTAGTCATGTACCAAAAAGTATAAGTACCGTATATGTGAAAAAAAAAAGTATTCTATGTAAATTTTGATGACAATGTTGTTGTTTGTTTTTCTTAAAATTTTAATTTCTTTTCAAAAAGTCACTTTTCATTTGATTAAATTTAATTTCAAAAGATTGTGCACAGCTGAGTTAAAGAGAATGTGAATGAACATTGTTTCCTTTAAGTCGAGTGACTGATCCACTAACGCATTGACCATGCATGTTAAAATGGGTGTTGGATACAAGTGTAGAATATTGTAGTTGATTCGTTGTTATTGTTTGGGTTTCGGTTTCGGTTTCAGTATGGGCCTGAGTTTAGCTAATTTACACTTGGCTTGGCTTCAAGGATACCACCAAATGGATAAGTGAAAGAACAAAGAATAAAGTCGCGCCGCAATGGCTTCTGCTTGATTTGCTGATGACACACAACTAATGCCTATTGTGGTATCCTATCCCATCCCATCCCATCCCATTCCATTCTCTTTATTTTTGTATGTCCCAGTTCCCTTTACCTTTTTATGCTTTGCTTTGTCGATTAATCACACATGTCCTATGTAGTTTCATTCAATAATCTTCGTTATCTTAAAGTGTCAATTTGCTAATGTTACTTTGAAGGATTTGAGATTCTGTTGTGTTGTGTTGCGATATGTTATGCTGGCTATAATACTTGCTCATGTCCTTGTATCCTTCTTCCAATGGAACTATATCCATTTGTATTTGAATTTTAGTTTTTCTTGAACTTGATTTCTTTTTCAATTTCAATGCCTTATGCTAAAATTTATATATAACTTTCCATTTTTCTTTATTTTTGGGTGAATACACATGCATAGTTTAAAAATAAAAACTAATCAGGATGGGTTACAAGACACCGAATATCTTAGAAATACCTGGATTAAGTTAAGTGAAGTTAAAACTCAACTTCAGTAAGATATCTTTAATTGTTTGAGAGGCTCTAATCTGCAAACAATGGTGGCATTATATCTTTTGTGATTTCATGCTTTCTAAACATCTGAATTAAATGATAACAATACATACTTACATACATGATTACAAGCCCCAAAACCGCTGTAGCTAGCGCCTAATTAAATTCATTTAAATTGAATGTTTCTCAGGGAAATGAAGTTAACGGTCCAAAATTTTCTTGCCTGTATGAAGCGAGCTTTGAACTAATCTCTACACACGCATCTACATATAATCACTAGCGACTATTGCTGCTGCTGCTGCTGCTGCTGCTGCTGCTGCTCTTGCTTCTGCTACTACCACCTTTGTTTTGGTTTGCTTGCTAGAGATTGACCAGTAATACTGCTAATTACCTCCCTCCCACCCTGCCTGCCTATATACATATCTGAAAGCATTGGCATTGCTTTATTTCAAATAGCAGCAGACAAAGGTAAGTCATCATAAACAGTTCTAAATAATACGAGTACATCGCTTAATTCAGTTTCACCGAACAGTTCATACCTTCCAATTAAAATAGCATTAAATAGAGATGCATTATTTTCGAATAATAATACTATGATATAAAGGTCCAATTTTGAATGGAATTCTGAGAAACGTTCTTAAGCATCAAGCGATGGAGAACCATCATTAGCAGCTTAATTAAAAACCATTGAAATCATTTTAGTTTGGATGAAATATATGTAATACAAGTACATATATACATATGTACATATCTAAGGAGCTTAATTTATTGCATGCATGTGCATATCAAAACGTAGATAAATTCTTCTTTATATGGAAATTATTATTACATTGGCTGCTCATTTTGCATGCCTCACGATAAAATGAAAACACCTTTGATATTATGTGCGATAGAATTAATATTCGTCTATTGGGATTTCATTTCTGAATAGAAGACTTAAAGCCGATTAAAGTGGTTGTTTGGGTAAATTCTTGTGCGTGTGCTTAACAAGCACCTTGTTAATTTGCAATAAGCATCATCATTGAGCTAGCAATTGAAATTGAATACGTACATAATTTGAACAAAGTACGAGTGCTTTTTGTTTTGGGACGCAAGCCAATCGAAATAATCAGACTAACCTTAAACTTGGTGCAGTTCGTCTATTTTTAAACAATAACACAGATCACTCACTCACTCACTCACTCTTCACTCACTCACTCTTCACATTGTCGTCTTATCAAAACGAATCGTTATCAAGCCATGTCTCGCATAACTGACCAAGTTCGATTAGTTTAAATTCAGAACTCAAAAAATAAACTGTGCGCGTGTCAGAAACGGATAGAACAGCCGAATCGAAGCGAACCTTCACCTTCACTTATAGCAATTAAAAAATGAAAAACCCTATCTCAGAGAATGCTACCTGGATTACCACCTGTCTTTTAGTGGCTGGAACAATAACGGCAGTTGGTTGTACCATCGACGACAGCTGTTTTTCCTATGAAGCGACAGCACAACGTGACCGAGAGGAGTATATGGACACAAATGCTGAACCCTGTAATGATTTTTATGAGTATGCATGTGGTAACTGGCGTGTGCCATACCGCTTAAGCTCTCTGGGGGCTCGTGACACACTCACCCTGATTCGCGCCCGTAATAAACAATTGCTGATGGAACATCTACAGAAGACTGATGATGTTGGACACCGTCAGAGCAGAGAAATTACTGGTGTATCCAGTATCATTGATTTCTATAATTCTTGCTTGAGCGCGCAACTTGACGGCGTCAATCGCGACACAATCCAAGTTTATACCGAAGTGCTTCGACCATTCAGCGTCTGGCCGGTGCTGGATGCCACATTTGCCGAACAAGCGGCCAACGCAAGCTTTAACTGGGAGCACGTTAGCGCTCAATTGCGTCGATATGGAGTTCAGTCGTTCTGGCGTCTTCTAGTGCAATCAAATTGGCAAGCAGCTGAGCAGCGCATTTTCTACATAGTACCGCCTGTATTCGATCTACTTAAAGCCGATGAAGAGGCGTTCTTGTATCAGCGCTACATTAAATACCTTTTATTAGATCTGGGTATTCGAGTACGCAAGGCAAACTCCATCGCCGATGAAGTGGTGGCCTTTGAGCGCGATCTTCAGTCACTAAGCAGTGTAGCAGATCACACACAGGTATTACGCGAGCCACAAACTCTCAGCGTATTGTCTCGAGAGATGCCCGACTTAAGGCTTTTCGAATACTTTAACACGCTCTTGAAAGATGTACCCAATGCTGCAGCTTCTATGGAACAAATGCTTATCGTTGCCGATACAAAATATCTTACAAAGCTGACGGCATTACTTCAGAAAACAAAGGCCAATGTGATCGGTAAATATTTACTAGTTCAATTTCTGGCACACTTTGAAGTTCACATGCATGAAAACAAATCTTATAACGAGCAGCGAGATCACTGTCTTCTTCAATTGAACAGCTTCATGCCACACGAGTTGTCGCGTCTTTATTTATGGCTCCTTCATGGAGGAGAGTTACAAATTGACGGCACTGGAAGCGAGGAAGAGGAGAGTGCAGTGAATACAGCCCAAATAGCAGCACTCACATTTGTGCGTGATACACAATTTCAGCTTAACGAACACTTCGAAGGTCTAAAGCAGCAATTCGAGCAAGCATTGAATACATCAACGATTTTTGAAAACGATGAGCCCGCACGTGCTAATAGTCTGGAAAAATTACGTGCAATGCGCTTGTTATTGCCCACCTTAGAAGACTTCAAAAGCTCCACATTGCTTACAGTCAATATAAGCGATAGTTACGGTCAGGCTTTGCTGCAGCTGTCGCAATCGCAAGCTTTAGACGAATTCCGGAAAGTAACCCAGAGTTACGACAGCAGAACAACAATCGACCGCAGCTCTTGGCATGATCTAACCGCATACGGTCCTCTTGATGTAACCGCTTACTATCGATTAAAGAAAAATGCTATTGTCCTGCCAGTTGGTTCGCTTAGATCACCGATGTGGCATCGCTGCATATCCACGCCACGACTATATGGTGGTATTGCCTATGTCATTGCTCATGAAATGCTGCATGGATTTGACTATGATGGCTTCAATTACGACAAGGCCGGTAATGTGGCTAACAACTGGGCACCGAAATCTATTATCAAGTATGGTACACGTTCTGGTTGTTATCTTGGGCCCCGTTACAGTAATGCAACACAAAATATTAATGAAAATATAGCTGACAGCGAAGGACTTCGTCTGGCCTATGATGCTTTTAGGGCTCGAGCAACAGACAGTACAACAACACAAAGCACAGACGATCTTAAAGCTTTCTTTTTGGGCTTTGCACAGACATGGTGTGGTCAGGCCGCAGCGGCATCGTATACCACACAACATGCCTCACACCGAGAGCGTGTTAATAATGTTCTTGCCAATTTTCCAGAGTTCGGAGCAACATTTCAATGCAAGTCATATCATCTATTACAAGCCGAGGATAAGTGCCGCATTTGGTAGTTATTGGAAATTTGGAAATTGTATTGGATTGTATATACACTTACTTGTAGTCATATTTTGATACGAGTATACACTTTACCTACCCTCCCCGTAGGTTTTAAAGTTTTATGTTTATTTAAGTTTTCATGGTTAAATGGGTGTTTTTCGTTTTTTGTTTTTTTTTTTTTTCTTTTTTCTTTTTTTGTGATATTAAAGTGTCTATCGAAGACCTTCTTGTGTATATGTAAAAACTATGGCTTGCGGCTTTAAACATGTGTCTATATGTTTAGGTTTATCTGTTTTTCTTATTTCCGCCATGGATGGTTTGGCTTACTACTACATTCGATAAAAGCGAATGCACTTAAAGTTTCTGTTTGTTAAGCACACGCTCAAGTTAAACAGTGGTTGCCTGTCTGTCTATCTTTCGTGTTGCTCCTGTCAGCACAGCGAATGGCATTCAGGAACAATAACATCGACTTTGTTCTTTGTCTTCTCCATCATTATCATCATCATCATCCTCATCATCATCATTGTAAACTTTGCATGGCACTACCACTAAAGGCCGCTAACATTTGCCAGTGCGCTCGCTTTGCTGTCACAAAAGTTTATTTAAAACTTATGAAAACACTTTCTCTCCTCTCTCTCTCTCTCTCTCTCTCTCTTCCCCTTTATTTTCTCTTATGCACTGTCTCTAGAATGACCTTTCTGCCTCCTCGCCCCTTACATCCATGATTCTGACATACAGCTACATTATCTACATACTTACATACATATGTACATTTATATTATATTTACGTATGAAACTTTTCTACTATTTTTTGTGAAATAATGAGAGATGCGATGAAGTTACCGAGTATAAAATGTTTAATTCGCATAATCAAATGTATAATATAAAATTTACTATATGTACTAGTTAGTAAGTGGTGGATGACTCGATTAGCGTCAAATTAAATCAAGCGAACTTTTCCTGCTATTGTCACTCACTTTTTTAATGCATTAACTATATAGCATACTTTTGAGCGTTGGCTAAAATAACTTAGTTAAGGAGTGGAATGGTTAGTTAGTATAATTAGAATTAGCAATCATTGCGAGATTTACATTTGAATAAACTAACACTCACAACCTGAATTCGAAGCACTTAATTTTATTTGGATCTGTATATCCAACAACTCTACAGTTCAGTTCAGTTCACCACTCACTCACCTTTTAACCACCAAACTGAAATCACAGAAGACAACAGAATAACAGGCGGAGTAAAGTGAATTTTATTTTCAATCCTCATAGGAATTGCAAAATATGTAATCGTATATTTTTGACGAAAGCTGAGAGAGTCTCGATTAATCAGACATAAAGTAAAGGTAAACATAGAGTCAACAATTAACTCATATATGCAACATGTGAGTGCCTCCGGGTGGATATGCATTTCAGCGTGAATTTTTAAAATATGCATGAAGTCACAGTCATTCGAAATGAAACCATATGAATTTGAACAGTTGCAGCAATAGCAATAGCAACAGAAACAGAAACTCAAACCTTCCCCTCCTTCATATGGATATATGACATGATAGAAATGATGATGGATATGGAAAAATATGGTACGAATAATTTTCAAATGGTCGCAGCACATATGGTTTAATGGATAGGCGAATGAATGTTAGAATGATAGATTGAATTGATGGTTGAATGCATGCATGCATGAATAGATGTGTGAATAGATAAACGACCGACTGTTTTTTTGTTGTTATTTATTCATCACTCAGTTGAGGTGAGTCCCATCAAGGTGGTTAAGTTCAGTTCAGTTGACCTGGCTATCATTATATTTAAATACTCGTGGTACTCGTTTAAACAAACTGGGGTAAAAGTGATGGATGGCTGAATGGCTGAATGGTTGGATGGTTGGATGGATGCCTGGATGGAATGAGGAGTACACAGTTTTAATTATATGAGTACCATTTATTCATGTGAAAGATATACAACACTAGTATCTGGTATCTCGTATTCAAGGAAATTTAAATATTTATAGACGAATGAATTGTATGTACCTATGGACTAATCTAATCTCAGTTTGGACATAATAGAATAACATTTTAGCTGGTACTCACTTGAATGTATCTCTGCTAAAGTTCTTGAAAATATTACATTCAGGGTGCTCTAACAAGCGGAATGCTATCGAGCAATGATGATTCTCCAATGGTGAAATGTCATTATACCTAAAAGAAAATAAGAATTCATTTGATTTGGATTGGATTGAATGGGAGTTTTATACTAACCTGAGTGCCAATTCAGTACGCGCGTTTATTTGATATATATTGTTATATCCAGGATGGTCCAAATCGTGACAAATGCAAGACACCAACAATATAAGACATTCTAAATCTCCAAGACGATTTAGTAGATTCGCTTGACGTGTTATTGCGTACATCTATAAATGATAAACCAAAAATATCTACATATAGTAGTTGATAAGGAAATGCCTATATTCAACTACCGGAAAATGCAAAAGACTCAATTAATTTAATTTTTCTTATTTTTTATTGGCAATCTCAGTTTTCTGTGCATGTGTAGATGATGGTGCCACCGGCACAGTGTTATTTATTTGTGGTGCTCTTTTATCCTTTTTCTTGGCCAAATACGAGCAACAATGTTCAGCCAAAGCGACCAGTCCTAAATAATTTGCTACACTGATCATCTTAAATACATCATCATCAGACATTTTAAGAGCTGCAATTTCCGACACTGGTAATGTATAACCCAGTCCCGGTCTTTTCTCCAACTCATCTTGGTGATCTACCAACCATTCCAAGCATTTTTGAAACATAAACTTATTGCCACGATATAGTTTGATCGTGAATGTCGGGCGTATAACTTTTTTTAAACGATCGTGCAAAAAGGGCAAACGCCGTGCCAAATTCACATCAACAGCCACCTGTTGATTATCGGCGCAGACAAGTCTAAGTAAGTTTCTCTTCACAACTTTGCGCTTTATTAACGGCATTTTTGCTTTTTTCGTGAAGTGTCCGATTAGATTTAGGAATTAAAGAGGGGAGCAAAATTTCGTTTATTGTTTTTTTCCAAAGCTAACCAAAAATTTTAACTGACAGTTATGACAAAGTTATAAAATTAAAAACAAAACAAATAAATAAACTAAAATTTCAAGATTTTATCAATGCTCCTTAGTTGTTGAGACAATGGATCTCGTAGATTAATATGTCTATAGTCGCCTTTGAGATTATTGAACATAAAATTGTGTATGAAATCTCAATGATTAGTTGGGTTCCGCTATCAAAATGTACTGGCGATAGAATGAGAAGAATCGCAATTGAAAAGAGTGACTCATTTTTTTGAAGTGAAACTTCTTTAGCGGAAAAAATATGAAAATGAAATGTGACAAAAATCAGAATTTGATGATATTGTATTATTATTATATTTGAGCTATTTAGGCAAATACAATATGGAAGTAAAATTTCTAAAGTAGATGGTCAAGCAAAAATACAGAATATTGTTATGTATTTTATTTTTCGGTCATTCGGCCACATGTTCGTATGTTCTTTCGTAAAGTAAACAGAATCAGTAAATCAGTTTTGATTTTCGTCACATCTCATTTTATAATTTTTTTATTTACATCCCTTCGCTAAAGAAGTTTCACTTCCATATTGTGCTTATGATGGTGAGGCACACTACTTACATTTATTTTTTTATCAATCCAATATAATTTCTTGCGATATTTTGTGTACGAGTAAATTGTTTTTCTATTAAATCTTATTCTCATTTTTATTCCAAACATTCTCCTTCTCATCGTGGCACACAAACGTAAGCAAATATACTAAGTTTATATATTTACAATGTATTGTAATGAATTTGTTGTTAATTTTATCGCTATAGTTTTCTGTGGATGCGTGCGTGTGTGTATAAATATGAACCTTGTTCAGTGTAAAGCTTTAAGTAAAAATTTTTAACTTCCGGCGGCTGGTTGTGTTTCCGATGTAGAGCGGCTTAACCAGTCCAAGAGGTGCATGCAGTTGTACGACCAAAATGACTCAACTACACCGCTACCCCTTGCCCATTACACACTCACTTACACGGTATGCATTCTCGTCGTACTCGTCTTTGCAAGTGAATGTCTTGTGTGATAGTCATGTTACAACCAACTAACCTATAACAACCACACAACCACACAACCAACAACTCATCCAACCCAATCTGCCACTTTCATTATTCGCTGGGTCTCTTCCGTTCTGAAGCCTAATTATGCATAGTTACACGTGACCCCATTTTTTTTTTTTTTTTTTTTGGTGGTATTACTACACTAATACTCGTACAAGTGTGTAGAACAGTGCACACCACTTACTCAACTCTGGGAGGTTAATAATACTGTAGGTCATTACTGTATTACTTGCAAGATTTGGACGGAAGAACGGACAGATTTGTTTGTGTGAGTTTAATTTGGTTGTTTGTTGATTTGTTTGCTTGAATCTCTTCTATTTAAATATTTTTGTGAAGGAATTGTTCTATTTGTGTTGAACTATTCTACTTACTAATAAGTATCTTTATTTTATTCACATCTTCTTAGGGTCAATAATGAGCAACACAGACAGACACAATGAAGATTATTGAACAAGTTGTAGTTGTTTCATCATCATTTCTTAATTTTAAAGACAAAATATATTTTTGTTTCTATTGTACAATAAATTCCAATTACCAATTACTTTAAACAAGCTACAAATCTATCTATATATACTGTATTCTACAATTATGGTAGTTGATTGGACCATGACAACTATTTTGATTCACCATTTTCATTGTATATTTTTCCACTAAAAATTGATTTGAATTAATTGGCTCTCGTAAGAAGTCTGTCGCATTTGGCAATTAGCATAGTATATATGTATGTATAACAAATTGTCCTTCAACAAGCCAAAGGGTTTCATATGAGAGTATTGTAAATGACTTTTGATTGCACGACGGGTTTCTTTGGTTTCGGTTGGGTAGTTGGTCGACATACATAAATGTAAGTACATTTACACAAAAACTTTATGCATTCAACCAAGACAACGTCAAACACATACTATATTCATACAGAGTCATCAGACTGACTGACTGACTGACTGCCTGACTGACTGACTGCCTGACTCACTAACAAAACTAACACTTCCGTTAAACAAACCTTCAAGTCATATTCTTGTGTTGTGTCTCCTTACTACCCCACTCTACTCCATTCCTCCCTCACCATACCATTCTAGTATTTTACCATTTCAAATTAAGAGTTGGGTATTCTACAAATTTTTTGTGACTGAACTGTTTGTGTTCATTAAATTTGGTTACCTTAACGAATAAACCAAGAAACTAGTATGCTAACTTTCGATTTGATGACATACAATTTTATACTTTTGATAAACAAAGACAAAGTTTTCGAAAAGATTTTAATAAAACCCTTCACAATATAAGGTGACGGTGAAGTAAAAAGATATTCATTATTTTTGCATGCAATTAAACCTTTTATTTATCAGTATCAGGCGACCAAGTTTTACTCTGGGTTTTGTGTGCGAGATACTCATCCTAGTAATCAAAGAGTCCTGATTTTAACACGGTTGGTGAATATGGGTCAGAGACGCTTATATTGCCAAAGTTGTTATATACTAAAAGATAGTTAGCAAGACCTAAGTATTGTCCAAAAAAATTTAAGAAGTGTGCCTCACCATTATAAGCACAATATGGAATTGAAACTTCTTTAGCGAAGGGAGGAAAATCTAAAAATTAGGAAATGAAATGTGACGAAAATCTATATGTGATGATTCTTGAGAGACTTAGTGGGGAGACGCGCAAAACTATACGTATATTGTATATTGTATTTGCCTAAATAGCTCCAATATAATAATAATATTGTCAAATTTTGATTTTCGTCACATTTCATATTCATATTTTTTGGATTTACTCCCATTCGCTAAAGAAGTTTCACTTCAAAAACTGGGACAGTCAATTTCCACACCAGCAAAATTATTCTCCATTAACATGAGCAGGTGCTGGCCACTTGGTGGCATGTCTGGACTATACAATGCATGCATAAGACACTTCCGATGAGTCTCTATCGATGTGTGTGGCCTGGCGTTGTCCTGATGGAATACAATTCCTCTTCTACTGACTGAAGCTGGCACACAAAATTTCCGGAACGGAATCAATACAACCAAAATCGCACGCAAGTCAATAAATCATATGAATGTTTCTGTTCTGTGCTTTGTTGCTCGATTACTGGAAATTAAGATTTTTCCTTTATGGAAATGGTTGTTTGTATTCAAAGGAAATTCTTCACAATCTCTAGATCTTTAATTTATACATTACAATATATTTATTGGAATCTATCTCTCTACCATTTAGAGAAAATTTTATTAATCGTAATTCTAGTATTGGCGGCTTTGAGAAAATGCGAAACCTCTAACTTTTCAATTTGCAACATTGGCATTTGTTTGAAGGAATATTCATACTATTTATTCATCAGTTGTTGCTTTCACTTGCTATTGGCTTTGTGTCGCATAATTTCATTTTTAACCTCAAAACCCATTAAAGTGTGGGTGTGGGTGCGAAGAGTTAGGTAATAGAAAAGCACATCATCGTCATCGTCTTTGTTCAATTAAATGCTGACAGTTTGCGTGGGTTTCTGTGGTCATGTGGTTGATTTGTGTCCTGAATGTTTGATAGACAGCAGCAGATAAATTTAGCCGCGATTGTATGTGTCAGATACACGCATCTAAAACTTATGGTAAACCATAGACCATAGATATTTAGATTTGTAGTACTTAACAGACAATAAAACAAAGGAGAGTAAAGGAAACATTGCAAACCTCTTGTGCAGCGGAAATATTGTTCAGAATTTTAAATTTTAAAGATTCAACGAGTGAAATTTATTCACTTTCTCCATTTTGCTTGTTTTTAATTGCTCTCAAATACTGTTCGGATATTAAAATAGCGACTTGGTACAACTAATAATGGTGAAAGAAAGATATTTAGAGATTGTTTGGTCGGGTGGCAGGTAAAGAAGCCTGCAGCATGAAATGACACAAGTGATGCTATTGCAGCATAGTGTTGAGCAGTTTGACAAGCTCCCAGGAGTCCACAGACAGACACTCAGTCATTCATTTACTTAGTAGTAAGGAAACTGTGTAGTAAAATATATAAATGCACAGCAATGGATTCTGAGACGACTGACGACTGACGACTCTCTGTGTGTGTGTGTGTGTGTGTGTTCGAACAAAAGAATACAAAAGCGACTAAGAAATATACTTAAACTACAAAATGTGTAGATTGTAGTGGGAGAAAAGATATATACAAATATCATATACAAAAGTGTATATATATATGCATGACCTCATTTGTTAGACTTTGGTGCAGCGCAACAGCAACGTGATGCTTAAAATGTCGATGGAAAGCCGCATCAAGGACATGCATCTATGTGTATCTGTATATCCAAGTATATATATGTAGCCATTCATTCATTCATTCATTCATGCGATTGCATACCATACACCATACACCATACACGATCCCAATGTATGTATACGTGTACATAAGGATGCCTTTGGCTACAAAAATATGTTTATACCGTAATATGTATGGTGTATGTATCTAAAACTGTTGCACCTTGAGAGCAAAGCGCAAGCAAATGCGCTTAGCGTGAAATAAAGAAAAGTAAAGCACGGCAAAGCTTGAAAAAAAAAAAAAAAAAACATGGAAAAAAAAGATACAAACTTCAGATTTACCGAAGATTATATACCTTTCACAAAAGTCTCTTCTTTTTGTTGTTTGTTGTGTACTCTTGCTTTTGAAATCATTTAAGTATTTGTATTGCCTGCCTTTACCCTCTAAGTATTTACCTAATCTCTTCTACTATTTGTTGTACCTTGAACGGCGCTACGATCGATTCATTCCAGACAGTACTTTCCTACTCTACTCTACCGAACCATTAACAGCAAATCTTTTGAGAGATTGCTATCAAAAATAATACATATATTAATATCCATAGATACTATTCTGTAAGTTGTTTATTGTTGTACTGAGTGATGAGTCTGAAAGACTATATTTGATTTGATCTAATTCCCATTTAACAAACATCTGATTGAATTGTATATACTCCGTTTACTCATATAACTACGAGCAGGGTATACCCTGAAGAAGCAGAACGCAATAAAAAAAACTAAACTCATTTTTATTAAAAGACAAACCAAACGACCGACATTGAAGAAACAACAAATGTTGCAAATGGGCTATAGCATGGCATGACGAGAATTTGTAGCCACCACCGACATCATCATCGTCACCGTCACCGTCACCGTCGTTGGGACATCAGCAATGCCTTAAAAAGTAGGTTAAAAAGTATGCTTGAGGGGTCTTGTTGAGATTCGTGGCACCCCCTGTACCCCCTAACCCCTCTATTGTACTCCTTACCTAAGCAGAAGGTATCAAATTTCGTGCTAATAAAAGTGCATAGTACTAGTACATTACATAAATACATAGTATAAGAAAATACACAAGATATCTACTCTTCTTTGTATTTACTGCTCATTTTTGTAATATGAAAACAAAAATGATTCAGAAAAGTATTTGGAATTCCATAAGTGCTAATCAAAAATCAAAAAGATGAATTTGATATATGAAACTCTAATAATCTTCTTGATTTTAAACAAATTATTTTATTGTATTTGTATTTTGTATTTCTAAATACTCGTACCGAACAATAAACGAATCAACTTCTTCACTTTACTCATTCACTAATTCATTAAATAATTAAAAATAATAAAAATAAATTATTAAAATCGGCTTAGTATAGTGTGCGCTACGTAAAAAAAAAAAAAAATTTATGTAGTGTGCCTCACCATCATAAGCACAATGTAGAAGTGAAACTTTATTAGCGAAGGGAGGTGAGTTCAAAAATGAGAAAATGAAATGTGACAGAAATCAAAATGCGATGATGCTTCAGAGACATAGCGGGGAGTCGGAGAGAGAATGCTTATGCATGAGTAAGAAAGAGATACAAAATGCTTTACTGATTGTGTTTACTTTACGAAAGAACTTACGAACAATTGAAACAATATAACACTACAATATTCTGTATTATTGCTTGACCATCTACTTTAGAAGTTTTACTTCCATATTGTATTTGCGTAAATAGCTCCAATATAATAATAACATCGTCAAATTTTGATTTTCGTCACATTTAATTTTCATTATTTTTGGATTTACTCCGCTTCATTAAAGATGTTTCACTTCAAAAAATAAAAAATTTTCCCCGTGCAAGTCCCACTCTGCAACCACTGCGACACGGAGACATTTCAATTGTATTGTATATGCCTAAATAGCTCCGATATAATAATAACAACATCGTCAAATTTTGATTTTCGTGACATTTCATTTTCATATTTTTTTTTTTGTTTTTTTTTTGTTTTATTTACTCCCCTTCGCTAAAGAAGTTTCACTTCAAAAACACGAGTATGATATTATTATTTAACATATTGTAACAATATTGTACAATTGTGTTACGATTCCGATTATGTACTTACCATTTGTGCTACACAGAAACAATGACGAAAATTATGAAATGGAACTTCATTATAATGTTTGTAGACTTCGTAGAGCCATTCGCGTAGCGTGTCGACGGGAATGCTGAATTTTTCAATGAAACCCAGTTCAAGAAACATGGTCTGCATCAGATGGATGACATCGGCATCGCCCCATTCATAGGAGTCAAAAGCAGGCAAACGTAATGCAGCCTTCACTTCGTCCGAGAATGCCGTATCACAAATTTCCAGGAAACGTTTCTTCACCTCCTTATGCTTTGGTAAACTGCTTTTACGATGTGTCGGACCAAATGGGCGCTTAGAGAGACCTGAAGGAACAGGATATATAATATATGTATATATTAATCAAAAAGGTCAAAGTCAAAAGTCACATCTAATCAAATATTATTATTGTACTATAACAATTCAATAATCCAAACAAAACTTTATGATGAGCATGCAAAAGGGGAAAGCGTATCAGCAAAGTTATTCGTACTCAGTCGTTAGGGCATCTCTTTGTCGCTCGCTATCATTATCGTTATCCGACAAACAATTTCAGGATGTTTAACAGTCGGACAGGAAGGAAATCGCCAAATGCCGGTCAACAAATAATATTCGAGAGAAAGTATAAACAAAAATAAACACGTCAATCTAAATAATTTAACAGCAAATTGTAACATGTCAGAACAACAATTTATCTTTATCTGTAAGTCTGTCTGTCCATCTGTTCATCTGTCTGTCTGTCTGTCTGTCTGTGATATAAATAAGTAGAAATATTCGTTATTCGAATCAATTGATGAATTGATAATTTGAATTATTGAAAATTCGAAATTTAAAAAGGAAACGACACAAAAACCAGAAGGCTATACTACAAAAACAAAAAAAAAAATATAAGAAATACGAGAGTATAACCGAAACTAATGGAATTGTAGAGGGGAAACGCAACGAAATGAAAGAAAACAAAACAAAACAAAGGACACAGCACACGGCAGTTTTATAGATAATGTTTGGATGATGGTTGAATATTGGTTGGATTTAACTTGACATTCTGCAGCATCAAAAGCGTTAATGGAAAAGCAGAAGAGCAAATAAAAAAAAAAGAAAAGAAATTTGTATAGAAGAGAAGAGAAAACAACGGAAATACACTGGTCAATTTGGCTTGGCAGGTCGGGAAATTAAATTTTCAATCGGTTGCACGTTTCATCAACCGAAAGGCGTCGAAAGAAGATGAAGGCAATAATAATATTGTTTCAATAGTATAAACAATCATGCAAAGACAATCAGAATAATCAGAGATTCTCTTTAAATTCATGTTAAACGTGTTAAATAGGAAAATTTACAAGGTCTGCGTCTTCTACAATGGAAAATTTTGGATCTTTAATCAGATGCAGAATTAAAGATTATTTATTTCATACGATGTTATTTAAATAGAGATTGTAGTGGTTCCTCTACAAGCAACACATGCCGTTAGATTTATTCTTCCATTTCATTACAATATACACAAACAATAGACATTGAATCTATTGGTACAAAATGTCAACATAATTGTTTCGCGACTGTTTCTGAGTGTAAACACAAGCAAGCAACACCAAAGAAGAATCAGCGATAAGTGTCGCAATAAAGTTGCTTGGTGTAAAAGCTGAATATGAATCGAATTACACTCATGATTCACACTGTCATTTTGATGCATATTGATGTTTGAGTTCGATTTCGTTTTTGAGATATTGCACTGGCACTTGCACATGTGATCAAATTATCAATCAAGAATTTAAGTAACTCGAGTTGAGACATTAGTACAATATTTTCGCTATTCCTCCATACAACTCAGTACTTCCAGTGTTAGCAAGTTTTTATGATTCATTTGAAGTGAAATTCTGCCTTAAATTTATATATTCTAAAAGAAACTCACCTAATTCAGTGGAAAAGGATTTGATCTTTATCTCAATCATATTTTATATTCTTATAATAATTTCAACTTTTATCTTTCATTTGTGAAAAGAAGTTTAAATCGAAGTATCATAGAAACAATAAAGTAGAACTAGAACTTAGTTGAATTTCTGATTCGTTCTCGAAACATTAGCAAGAAATTATTTACTACAAAATTTTGGCATAAAATAATGAGAGTTTTTCATTGAAAGTACAATATTTCTTCACTCAAAATATAAAATCTTTTACATTTTTGGAGCAAGGACCTTTCAACTTAGACAGTAGTTTACATATAGAGAAACATTATAAATATTATAATTAGTTATTCTATTTTGCTTCGTTATAGACGAATTAAGCCATTATTCTATTCTATTCTATTCTATTCTATTCTATTCTATTCTTTTTTGTTTATTTATACTTTTGATTTGTTTATTTTTACAATATTTAAATCTTTCACTTTTGTTCTTGTTCAAGGGTAAATTACAAATGAAATATATACAATATATTTGTATGTTATCATATAGTATTGTAATGTATCTAAGCATCTATGAATGTAGATATAGTATAGTATATGTACGAATGGATTGTTGTATGTACAATACATATATCAAAGAAGATGTAATGCCTTCTAGCCAAGAAATGTTAGAATGCCAAAGATTTCTTGTTAAATTTATTATGAAGATTATACCATCATAGGTGGCCATAGGTGGATTATACATATAGGAAGGTAGGGGTTGAAGAAGGTTGGTATAGATTTTACAAGTTGAAACTTTTACTGTGAGTTGTGTATGAAAAGGAAAAGAAAATTGTAATCAATAAGCATAAGAACCAAAGAGACCAACAGTTTTACCATTGTAGTATCTATGGTCATGCTGATGCTGATGGTGATGTTGATGTTGATGTTATTGTATTGTGTAACAAGAAAACTTAAACTAAATACAACATTAAAGAATTTTACCAAAGATAAATTCATAAATTATTGTTGATATTGTCACTGGCAACTGATGAGCTTTGTAATGTTAAAAAAACCTAGTCGTACATTTTATTTAAATTTAATTTACTTTCTCTTTTTCCTTCCTTCTATCATTTACAAAAATATCAAAAAATTGAAAATAAAAAGCGAAGCCAAAAACAAAAGCAAACAGTTCAACTGTTCCATATTTTTTATAAAGACAAGAAAAGTTAAGAAAAGTTAAGTTAAGTTATGGTCGAATGTGATTAAGGAATAAATACAATTACTTACTTTCAAGAAAACAAAGCTAACAAAAGAATAAGTAAAATAAAGAGAATAAGTTACAATTACAATAATTTAGTTTTCTTCAAAAAAAAAAAAAAACTTATTAAAATTATATAGGAATTATCCTTAAAAAAATACCCAAGACTTTGACTTTATAGGATGATTCAAGTTTTTTATATTATTCTTTTCAAGAATTCACTTTCTCGTTCCCTTTCACACAGTAAAATCGAACCAAACCGTATCGATCTGCCCTCCTTCTTCTACATTCATAGCTATTTTATACTTGTCGTACAATTTGAATTCAATCGATCTCATCATATTACAAGTCGTCATCACCATCACCATCGCCATCATCATCATCATCATCACCATCAGTGTCCTTGTCACCGTTGCTTGTTGTCGTCTTGGGAGTGTTCAGAATAAAAATAAAAATCCAGCTGCACTTTGTTGTACAGAAGTTATGGTATAGTACATAGTAGTAGTAAGCTGTTTTCACAATATTTTCAACTGTCAATTTGTATTTTATATGCAGTTTTTTATTTGCATGTCAGTGACGACGACAAGAAGATTGGGCGACAATGATCGGGGCAACGGAGCCACTAACAAAACCAAATATGAGGAATTCAAGGAACAACAACATAGCACAAGGAATCAGTCAGTTTATTTCCATCGAATATAAAATACCTTTTACCTATACCTTTCTACTCAATATTATCTAATTGTCCTTACAATTGTATTTTATTAAATTGAAATTGGTATAAATAATCCTTTATATATCGCTCACTTACAGCAAAGCAAGACTGTCCTAACTCAAAAATATCTAGAAGAAAAGTTCTGTAGAGATTCCATTCAAAACTTCTACTTGGATCATTTACTTTCGAACTCCATCAGGTTAAACAAAATTGAGGAAAATCATGTACCATCTATTATTGTATATTACAGCTTGAGGTTCAACCCAAAGACCCTACTAAACTCTATTGAGTAATTTTCGATGACTCAAAGTTTATTTATTCTACTAGCTGTACCCGAGACTTCGTACGCGTGGTATTCGAAATATGTTGGTAATACTTAAATACGCGAATGAAGAAGGGAAAAAAAAAATCGACAGAATACACCAAAATTGATCAATAGCCTCAAACACAAAACACAAACAAAGCAAGGCACAAATAACGAAACACACTTTCTCCTTCTTGTCACACATAAAATACAGAAACGAAGAGTGCAAAAAGTGCGTACTCAGAGATGAAAAATACAACGATAACAACAACTACAGCATTAAAAGCATCATGTTTGGTCTTGCAGTAGTTTTCAAAAAACTTAATACTGAAAAATATTATATAAAAAGTTAAAAACTGAAAAAAGTAAGTATTCAACTCTTTTCATTAGCATTCATTTGTCATTTAAAAAAAAAAATTATTAAAATCGGCTTAGTATAGTGAACGCTAGATAAAAAAATGTTAAAAATTTGGTAAAAAAGTGCTTGTATCTCAACAACAGTGTCACCTACTAGGTCTAGCTGAAGCATAAACCATCTTGGTGAACTCATAAGTAAAACAAAAAAAAAATTATCAATATTGCTCCAGCCATTTAGGAGATTAAGAGTCACAAAAGTTCGTACACTCGAATTTTATATATATAATGATTATATTTAATGCCAGATATTATAAAGTTTTGTCTGTTAGTTTTATTCAAATAAATATTCAAAAGTTTGCCATTCAAAGATTCACATATTCTTACTAAATTGTTTATGTTACAAACATCATTACAAAGTGTACAAAATATTTAATGTGTAAACAATTTGTGAAATATGTGATACAAAAACCGCAGATGATATGCAAATAAAAAATATACGAAATGTAATATATGATGGTGAAGAAACGTACGTACAAATGAACGAAGCAACGAAGAATTCAGTGAATGAAATCAACCAACAAACGAACAAGTCAACAAACATAAACGTAAATGAATGGAAAAAATAAATAAAATAACACAAATGGAGAAGGAAAGGAAAGTGCTGGGAAGGGCGAAGCGAAGTGAGGGAAACGAAACCATAAAAAAAGGAATTTATCACGAATGGAATTCAAACGAAATATACAATAATTGACAGTTAATAAATGTATCGCAACAACTGATGCTGATGTTGCTACTCATAGTAGATACTTTTACAATGCAATAATATAAGGCGCCAGTTTTAACTGATTCTACACACACATACCTCAATTCACTGTATGTGTATATGTTACTCAATAAATTTGTTGTGCAGATAGACTAAACAAAGTGAAAAGAAATTTACATACTAAATTGAAAATGGAATTTTATCATCAATAAAAAAAAAATATGTATTACAATATTATTGTAATTTGTTGTCCTTGAATTAAAAAATTGTATTTAACAATATTGTAGCCGTGATTAGATGGAAATGACTTTGGAGTATCTAAGTTATTTTCGCATCTCGGTTCAAAACAATTCAAGCCAACTTATACATACAATCAATTCAGAATGTTCTTCTGAGGACATCCAGGAGAACTGAGTACCTACAATTAAGACAAATAGTATGACTCTTATTCATTTAGCAGATATGTACCTGTACCCTCAAGAATCTAGTAAACGAAAAGATCAAAGACAACATCACATCAATTAACCAAAGTTTAAGCTAAATTGGAATCCCCTAAAGTATCACATCATTGGAAAAGTAATATTTAATATTTAAAAATGAACACATGAAGAAGCAAATAACACGGGATGTGATGAAGGATTTACAATATTAATTATAATGGGTTCTTAACTTTACTTTTAACATCATTTTAAGAATCATAAATTTACAAATATTTTATGAAGATATTTTTCGTACGTACATAATTTTTATCCCAATTATTTCCCGCTTATTCGTGTACAGCTTCATTTAGAATCACATAATTTATACAGACACACACAGACACACACCCATGCCAGGATATATTGTATCTCAGATACACATTTATGGTATACACACACCCACACCCACACCCACACACACAGACTCCCAGATACTTATGTACATACATTGTTTATACGAAGAGAGTAATGTAATGTAAAGTAAAGTAATGAATGGAGGTCAAAGTATTTGTATTAATTATACGCCATGTATAACAATTAAAATGGGGGTGATAAGGCGTAAGCTTCATTTATTCTTTCATTGACCTGAGATAAGAATGAGCATAAAAGATATGTTGTATGTATGTATATATATACACAATAAATTAATTGCACGATTATGAACTTATTAAATGTTATTCAATTAAAGGTTTTAACGTTGCCGGTACCGAAACCAAATGAAATGAATAATGTTGAAGAAAGAAAAACAGCAGCAATAACCAACAAGGAACATCAGCATCAACATAAATATAAATATAAACACAAACACAAACTCAATAATGACAAAAGTATTATAGTATTGTTCAGATAAGTTTACAAAGGACATTGTCATCATTATCATTATCATAAGTAGCAGCAGCAGCATCATCATTATCATCACCATCAAATTTACAAGAGTAGTGTTTAAGCATATCTCTCTGTGTATGTATAAGTGTGTGTGTGTGAGTGTGTGTGTATGAATATCTGTGTATGCCTCTGTGTGATTATGTGGTATGGGATTTCTGTTTGTTTCAATGTAGTTGATAATTATTTTGAGATATTTTGCCGTCCTTTGATAAGTTCAAGTCTAAGCAACCGCACCAGGTACATGACAAACATGAATGACAAATGTCTGACTGACTGAGTGAGTGACTGACTGACTGATTGACTGACTGACTAAGTGAGGGGCTGAGTAAATGGATGACTAAAATAATATGAAATAAGGACATTATAAAGAGAAAAACCATGAACAACATAAAGATGAAGATGAAGTAGTCAAAGTATGTGTAGCATAGCTATGCGATCTGATGTCACAACCAAAAGCAACCAGTCAGTCAGTTTCTAGCTTCATAATTTATTACAAGTCATTAATTAATTAAGATGATAACAAAATATGGGGGAGATGAGAAGTTAGTTAGTGTCATTAGGCCAAGAATGCCAACGCCATGCCAATAACAACCTTATCAAAAGCAACAGCAAGCAACAACATCATACAAATAATACGAGGAATTTAGGGCAGCACCACCAACAATTCCTACAACAACAACAACAACAACATGTTAGCGTATAATAACTGTCAGAGAAAGCGTGCGGCACAGGACCGCAGCTTCGTGGTGATGATGGTGGACGCTGCCTTTGTTGAAGATTGTTGCTTTTGATGTTCCCAACACTCTAACCATTTGCCATTTTGCCTCTCCAATTCATTTATCTCACTCTCTCACTCACTCTCACTCTCACTCTCTCACTCACTCACTCACTCTCACTCTCTCACTCACTCACACTCTCTCTCTTTCTCTTTGTCTTTATCTATCCATTTCCCTGAAAAGAGATCTGTTATTTTATTAAATTTAAGCCTTAAGCAGAACAATAGAAAAGTATGTTGTGATATAAAGAAAACATTATTACCAACAACAGCAAGTACAGTACAATATTACTACTATTGTACAATACAATACAATACCATGTTATTTGCGGTGACGACTACTAGACATACATAGTATAGTAGGGTACATACTCCTTGTAATACAACAATACAGTACAGGACTCCACTTTATGTGGATTCCTCGGAACCAAGCTCATCATCAAATAAAATTCCGCTTAGAAAAGAATATTTGTTTTTTTTTTAGGATTTAATAATTTTGTCGAGTGAATGTGATAAACTTTGTTTCCTCAGAATTTTAATTTACCTTAAGCTTATATTTCTTGAATTTAATGAACCATGTTTAGTCAAGGAAAATACGATTATAGCGTGTGAAGAAAGGTCAACTTTTCTCATAAAAATAACAACAGTGGAAAAAATACGCGCACTTAGAAAGAAACTAAGAAACTTTACAGCGAACAACAAAATAGTTTTAAGCCATTTGCAATGAATTGATTTTAAAATGATGCTCGATATTGGGTGCCTCATGAATGGAAAAAAAATAATATTGGCTGAACAAAAAAATTGTTAATATACGAGATTATTGAAGCGAAAGCAAGTTGAAACCCGGATTGATGGCAAGAAGGTGATCATGATGATTCAAATGTCTATTGCCAACAATTAAAGCAATTGGAGTAAACAATTGAAAAAAGAGGCCAGAATTGATCAACAGAAAAGGTGTCGTGTTTCATAAGCATCTTTGAAAGGCTTTTGGTTGATAAGATGGCTATCGTTTGTTCCGATCTCTGCAATACTCTCTTGGTCACGTAAAATTGTCTGTTTGTCTTCAAGAGATGCATCACTTGTCGCAGTTTTTTTGATGACAAACCTACACTGATGAAATGGAATTGTGTTAGACGAGAATTGGCAGATGGTGATTGATCAAATGGTACATTTTTTTCCTCATCAACCAATATATTCTTCAACTTTATGAATTCTTCTTCTTTTCTTGTTCATTTTTTGTTTTTAGAGTTTCGGACCCAAAGGGTACCAAAAGGCACTCTATTGCAGACACTTCGTTGTCCGTCCGCTCTAGGGTCACATCTCATTTGAAATTTTCATTGAACCTGTAGTTCTATCCGGGCAACCGCAACAAATACTAAAACTAAAATATTTTCAAAAACTTAAAGGCGTCCCCATACAAGAAACATTTTGATTTGTATGACAGTACTCAGTAACGCCACGATATGGAAATTTGATTGGTTGCGAAACTTTAAATGTCGAAATTTCAGTTTGGTCAAGAGTACCTCCCATACAAGCCGCCATTAAAATTCATGTTCTTATTCGAAAAACTTTATTGTTTCTATCGAATATTTAGATACTATAGATTTTTGTTATAAGCGCTGCACATCGTGTATTGGCCAAATCGGCCAACTAGGAGGTACAAACCCATCATTAAAATTCTGTTCTTATTCTTTTTTTTTTTTTTTTTTTGACTATTGAACTGATAGACACTATAAGTTTCTGATATAGGCGGACTGTTGAAATCACTCAAATCGGATTATTAGAGTGAGTATCCTCAAACCCTCTAGTAAAGAACCCTCCGTGTACGAGTCTGACTCGCACTTGGCCCATTTTTTGAGATATTAAACTAGGATTTCCTTTTCGATTTCCCAGTTTACTGACTTCTTTCTATTTTGTCTGTATACGGTGGGTACTTTCTTGCTATATCTTTATTGTATATTGTAGTATTGGTGCTTGGTTGCTTGCCTTGTTATCAATTACTTTTTTTATTCATGCCTCTACGATACACAAGCGTCTAAGCCCAGCCTTTGCTGCAATTATGTTTTATTGTATGCCTTGTTCGCAAGAATCTTTTCCAAGTACTTGCAATTGATTATGACACGCAAACTACTTGGCCCACCAAGTATTGTTCCGACAAGTTACTTATTCTATAACTACTCACACTACTTGTACCCTCACTTACACCTTGTACCCTACTACCCTATAACCTATACCCTATACCCTTAAAATATGCCACCTTACACCATTTCTGCAGACCAAGTTGCGTTCATTATCTTTCGATGTCTTTGAAGACATAACTTTGTCAATTGATGTCCTTTTGTGTGTGTTTTCTTCAAATTTCCTTGTTAGTTGAGGCTTAAGGCTTTTGAATTGTTTCGTTCCTTGTTTTGTATTGTGTACTAAATATTTCTTGTTATTTTCATTATTATTTAATGTGATATTTTCGTTATTCTGTATTTATTGTTTTTTTTTTGTGATGGAAGTTGTGTATTAGTAAGAATAGTAACATTACGTTAAATAAATCGTAATGACGACCGATTGACCTTCAGTTAAATTGTGTTCCATGTCCATGTTAAATGTTATTATAAATTTCTTCTCCTTAATAAGTATGAATAACCACCACCACCACCACCAACTAACAGCCAATCTATCTTTTCTCAGTAAGTTTCATTTATTAAATATAAACTTAAATTTGTGTCTATCAATTATCGATCATTAAGAGTTCATTGTACGAAATAGGTATCACTTGGAATTGGAATGGAATGGCAATGCTTCAATCATGAACATCACATGGATAAAATTGTGTGTGTTTATAAATATAATTTTCTATGTTGTTTTCTATTCAATTGTATTGTATCTATTATATTGATTTCAATGCATCGATCTATCATATTCAATAAAATATAGACGTGCAAATACATTTAGCATACATACTCGTAGGTATTCTTTTGTTCTTCCTGATGCAATTCTCTTATAATATGAGTATAACAAATTAATTACGTCTTTTCTGCCAGTTTTTCCTGTTTTTTTTTTTTTTTGTCTTTGGCACTGACTGACTGAGACACTTGTCTCACAATTTGCATATGGTGTCACATACACAATCTATCACACACACATACACACACACACACACACACACACACACACACACACACAGTATATATACATATGTATATACAAACAATACATGCGCACACGATTCTGTTGTGTTTAAAAGTATGCAAATCATTTGATTGTGTACATAGCTTTTCGCATTTTACATGCACGTTACCTTCCTTCGCTTCGATTTGCCTATATTTCTTCGAACCTATCTGCCCCCCCCCCCTTCAATTTACCCTTCCATTCCCCACATCTAATCCTACGTTCTTGTTACATACAATATACGTGTAATTTCTTATGTATATTCTAGAGAAGATTCGATCCACCACTTAAGGCCATCATTTGTCTCCTGCTATAACAAATCGAAGAGCAAATATTTATGTCTGGGATCATTACACTATTTGTCATTTGTCTTTCTGGTTTTAGGATAAATCCCGCGATTTACCTCATGCAGTGGCAAGTTTCGATCTCTGAAACGTGGAAGAACGTTGCGAGATGTTACTGTATACAAGTGAAAGTTCAGCAAAGATCTCAGATGAGGAACTAAGTATTTCAGACTTCGAGAGATGACTTAATTTCAATGGGGCAATGGAGATACAGAGATTCGGAAGGAATGCTATGACTTAAGTAGTATTAACTCTTATAAATAAGTCAAATTTAGACTATATTTCATCACAAAAAAAAGGCAATTAATTTGAAGTATAGTGTAGTGAGCGAAGCTCATAAATATCACATGTTTATTGTGTATTAGTTTTGTTTTACTTTTATAATCTCATCATTTTATGATTTTAATTAGAAAATATATATACATCTGTTGAGGCTTGCTTGGGATTTAGCTTTTGGTTTTCATCATTGTGTACTTAGCTACGTTACAGCTCTTATTGCCATAGTAAGGATGATGATGATGATGATGAAGTTCCAAGAAAGAAGGAAAATCCATTACGTCCAAGAACAAGTTCAAGTGAATCAAAATATGTTATTTGTGAGCAACAACAAGATCATCTAGTAGAATTGATTGTTGTTGTTGTTGTTGTTGTTTGTACAACATAATAAGAAACAGTCAATTTCGGTTTATGAGCTTTGAGCAAATCTACTTACAACATACACAAATATGTACATATATGTATGTATCTTTATTATGCATCATACAATACATAAGAATGGATAAGGAAATGAAACCTGCAAGAAAAGAATCAAGCTTACGTGAAATTGCTGATTCATTTATAGAAGAAAAAAAATGTCAACTTTTGTATACTTACAGTATCTAACATCTTACAACTTCTTCACTTCACTTCTATCACATCACATCACTTCATTTCTATTCATATACCTACGACTATTTCCTAAGGACAAGATTCGTACATAATTAAAATCAACATTTGTTTTCATTGCCTTCGATGATGTCGTTAAATTGATGTAACGAACTGCAACAAATGTTCGTTACTGTTGCTCTTATAAAATTGTTAATCATACAATTCATAGTTCAACCAACAAAATGAAGTGTATTAAAGAAAAACTAATGTTTCCATTTCCGCCCAAGCATCAGCAACAAAACCAATTGACTTCTTTCATCTTATGTACAAACAAGATGTTGAATTTGATGATGGTGATGACATTAACGACGATGGCAGTCACATCGAAATCGTTACGATAAAAATCCACTTATAAGCGAAAATAAGCCAAGCCAAAAATATGTAAGGAAATTGACTTGGCATTTTGTGTGTCAATAAATATGTATTAGTAACATGTGTGAACCCTCAGCCACCCCTCATCACAGATCTGATGTACATTTCCATTAAAATTCCTTCGCCTAACAATGCTGACATCCTATCCTAATCCTCATACAATACTTTTACTATTCTATTGTATTATCCTGTATAGGCATATACTACAATACATAGTACAAATGGTATGCATCTGTATTGGGTAATATTCAGATGTAGAATTTCATTTAATAACTTCTACTGACTAACTGACATCATTGCATAATTCTATTTTACCATTATTATTCCTAGATTCCCTCAGTAATTGTTGCATCAAAATGATTTTAGTAGTATTGTATATATTGTTACTACAAACTTAGTTTCAATGAAAACAAAAAGATGCCATATAAATAAATATCTACTAAAATATACGAGCACATACAATTTACATAAGTACCATAGACAAAGGGTTTTAAGACAATAAGTTGCTGTCTATCCATGGAAACTTTTCTGTCAAAATAAGAAAAGTTGCCACGCCACTACTACAATATTTCATATCATCAATCATATAAATATTTTGATAAAATTTTACAAACACATTTGAATTCTTTTCAGTGCCACAAATGAATTATTCAAATTGGAATGGACTTTGGTTTGATGAGATAATGACGACCAAAGTGAAACATTATAAATTATTTTGTGTTTTTGTAAGGATTTCTAAAATTGTTAAATTGTTTCTGTTGTTCTATTGTCCTACATTATTACATGATTACACCGCATTTATTTATTCATTCGTGAAGTCATTCAGTCAATGAACCAGTTAGTCAGTCAGATGTTACATACTGCTATTGCTTGTGACTGACTGACAACTCACAACAAGTCTAACCTCACGCAAGTTGATTAATATAAATTTGTTGGTCTTTTGTTTTTTTTTTTCTGT
The DNA here is from genome assembly GCA_037043295.1 of Amiota minor. Lineage (NCBI taxonomy): Eukaryota > Metazoa > Arthropoda > Insecta > Diptera > Drosophilidae > Amiota > Amiota minor. Next base: position 59,136 of record JBAMAW010001648.1, read on the forward strand.
TTTTTGCATAGACAATATATATATACATACATAGATATCATCAACCGTAATTGCTAGAGAGTTGAAAATTCCCACAGAACGTGAAGTTCTATACGAGCATCATTAATAAATAATAAAACTAAAATATTTTAAAAAATTTAAATGACTCCCCATACAAGACACATTTTGGTTTGTATGGCAACTATCCGATCCAGTAATCCCAGGTTATTGAAATTTGGTTGGTGGTGGTCTATTCATCAGGAACTTATATTGTCGAAATTTCAATTTGATCGGACCACTAGGAAGGGTACCTCCCATTTAAAACCACCATTGAAATTCATGTTCTTCAAAGAAATTATCCTCTCCTCTCCTCTCCTCTCCTCTCCTCTCCTCTCCTCTCCTCTCCTCTCCTCTCCTCTCCTCTCCTCTCCTCTCCTCTCCTCTCCTCTCCTCTCCTCTCCTCTCTCTCCACTCTCTCTCCACTCTCTCTCCACTCTCTCTCCACTCTCTCTCCACTCTCTCTCCACTCTCTCTCCACTCTCTCTCCACTCTCTCTCTACTCTCTCTCCACTCTCTCTCCACTCTCTCTCCACTCTTCTCTTCTCTTCTCTTCTCTTCTCTTCTCTTCTCTTCTCTTCTCTTCTCTTCTCTTCTCTTCTCTTCTCTTCTCTTCTCTTCTCTTCTCTTCTCTTCTCTTCTCTTCTCTTCTCTTCTCTTCTCTTCTCTTCTCTTCTCTTCTCTTCTCTTCTCTTCTCTTCTCTTCTCTTCTCTTCTCTTCTCTTCTCTTCTCTTCTCTTCTCTTCTCTTCTCTTCTCTTCTCTTCTCTTCTCTTCTCTTCTCTTCTCTTCTCTTCTCTTCTCTTCTCTTCTTCTTCTCTTCTCTTCTCTTCTCTTCTCTTCTCTTCTCTTCTCTTCTCTTCTCTTCTCTTCTCTTCTCTTCTCTTCTCTTCTCTTCTCTTCTCTTCTCTTCTCTTCTCTTCTCTTCTCTTCTCTTCTCATATAAATAAATATGGAAGTAGTATAAAATAGCGAGTTGTTGATTTTTGTTATTCATTTGATGGCATACAAAAATTTTTCGTATTGTTTTAATTAGCTTCATATTAAAAAGGAATTCCGCTTTGACTTTCATTATAATACTATACATATAAATAGAATCATTTGATAAATCATAATAGAATTCTTCTCAAAGTAACTAGTCACTTAGCGGAACTGGAAAAGCAGATTCTACTATACTTCGGAAAGGTTTAAATGACTTACTGATTTACTCGTATGTATGTCCTACATATAACATTGTTTTTTAACAGAAAATTTGTCATGAATCTGTCGAACAGGGGAGTTACAAGGCTGGAAATTGCAATTCACTATCCGAACTCATGAAAAACATATTATATTGTACTTATATTTTTTCATTAAATATACAATCTTTTCACTTCAATTGACATGTTTTAAATAAACCGCCTCCATTTTGTAATACATGTATTTGCGATTTTCTGCATTTATTACAATATTATCATCATGACCATCGATATTATCACAAATTTAACTACATAATGTATAACTTCATGTGGGCTTTAGCATAAACATTGTCATAAAAATGCCATGCATATGTTTTGGTCATTGTTTTACATTATAAACGAGGCACAAAAAGTTTTTCAAAACAAAAAAAAAAAAAACACCAACACCAAAACCGAAACCGAAACTGTAACAAAATGGCAAAAAATTCGAAATGGTGACAGTTGGGAGAGATCTCGTCGTATACACATTTAATATATTAAAATGGAAAGAACTATAATAAAAAAAGTTAGTTCGGTTTGTTGGTTTCATTCAAGAATCGTTTACAGGGAATGAATAATGAAGTGCTGTTACAAAAGGAAGGCAGGCAACCAGGCAGACAGTCGATGAATATATAAAGTATGTACTTGTATATTTTAGATGAATGAAATTTGCACATAAATTGCATATACCTATAGATGTTTCTTTTTGTTTTTGTTTTTTCAATATAAAAAGGTAAGCCAAACAATGACAGCGACAACGATAACAGAACAACAAAATTGTTTTTAAACTCAAACAAAAGTTAAACTTAAATTTTAAGTAAGAGATACTTTATAACAAAACACATTTACTTATGCATGTACAAAATATATTGTACAATATGTAGTAACATCTTTATATCGGTAAGGGTTGAGTGTGGGTGGGTGGTTGGTTGTTTGTATCATCGATGGAAATAATTCAACTGGAGCGCAACAAGTTGGCAGGCAACAACACACCCGCATAACTAACTAACGACTGTTCAGTACAATACAATACAATACAATACTTGTCTGGTAGTTTGTATACTCATTCACTTACTCACTCCTACACTCGTACACCTACCAGCAAGCAAGCAAGCACTCAAACCCAAACCCAAACCCAAACCCATAGAAACTTTTGAAGCAAAACCATAGCTAAAGCTGTCAATCTTTTGTTTTACGTGGCGTATGCATAATCAAATTTAATTAAATATTTAGTACAACTGGATTTTTCGACAGTAATTGCTACATCTACAAAATTATGAATTGAATGAAGCTACTTTATTTCATGGCCCTCTACACTTCTACATTCATGTCATTCATTCATTATTTTTCGGTTTTTTTTTTGTGATTTTTTTTTTTTTTGTTTTTTGAGCAACTAACTCAACTGTATAAATTTATGTACAATATCATTCAATCATTCATCATCTCTGTCATTTCATTCTCTATACAATACAAAATGCTATGCACTCTTACTCACTTCACTTTTTCATATCTAAGCCATCTTAATTTTTTGTTAGGCAATTTATAATTTTGTATTTACTTCTATAATACAAAGTTATCTGAATACTTTTATCTTTGTAAACCGAAATCTCTATTCTCATTCTCATGACAATAATATTGTATTTGCAAAAATATTCAATTACAAAATTCATAGTATTGCGTGTGCAGCCATGACATATACATATATACGAGTATACGTTGACATAGACTGACAAACTAATGAAGACGCACATTTTGTCATAGAATGTCAGATGACTGACTTTCAATGCAAACAAAACCTTTTTTTAAAAAGCAAAGCAAAATTATATACGAGTATGTATGTATGTATGTATGTATTGTATTTTGTACCAACTAAATGTTTTTCCAATTATATTATTGTAAAATAATATCCTTCTTTACATGGAAAATGATATTGAAAAAGCTCATAATGATGCACTAATGAGTAATTGAGATTTCAAAAGGTTGAAAAAGTATTGAAAATCTTAAATAGAATAGAAAATGAAAAATATCTGTCATGTTCTTATACAATAATATCAAACTAAAATTTGAACACTTTGGTGGCTGACTCATATTCAATAAGATCCTAGGATTACTAGGACGGGTACCTCCCATACAAACGCAGATTCAAATTCATATTCTTATTAGAAAAACTTTTTCGTTTTTTGCATTATCACACTGAACTTTGAACACTGCAAGTATCTGACCCATATACAACAGCCATGCAAATTTCAAAATCCTAGGATTACCAGAAGAGGTACCTCCCATACAAACTCAGATTCAAATTCATGTTCTTATTCAAAAAATAACTTTTTTGTTACTTGTATTATCAAACTAAAATTTTTACACCATAAGTGTCTGATCTATTTACAAGTACTATGTAAGTTTCAAGACCCTATGATTACCAGAAGAGGTACCTCCCATACAAATTTAGATTGAAATTAATGTTCTTATTATAAAAACCTAATTGTTTTTTGCAATATCAAACTCAAAATTTGAACACTTTAAGTTTCTGACCCATATTCAATAACCATGTAAGTTTCAAGACCTTAGGATTACTAGAAGGGGTACCTCGCATATAAACCCAGATTGAAACTCATGTTCTTACCATGTAAATTTCAAGATCCTAGGATTACTAGAAGAAGTACCTGCCATACAAACCCAGATTCAAATTCATGTTCTTATTGGTAAAACTTTTCTCTTACGCGAGCATAGCCTGGTACTTTTATTCAAAATGAATGAAAATTTTTAGAAAATTTCTATTCAAAAATGTCAATGTTTGAACTCATATTGCGAGAAGGAACAAAACAAAAACAAATTTCATTAAGTTTTTTGTTTAAACTCTTAGGCACAACACGTGGCAAACATTCTACATTCATTTGGTGCTCATAAGAAAATAAACAGACGCGTGCATGCAACACCATCAATTTTCATTTAAATCTTCATCGGTGGCACTTACTTTCTTACTATAAGCGGACTTAAATGCTGTCATGTACTTTCTTTGATTTCAATATATTGACATTGAGTACTACGGGTTGCAAACAAACAAACAAACAAACAAACAAAGAAATTATTAAAAAATATTCTCTCTGAATACTCACTCTCTAAACAAAACGACTAAGGGGATTATCATTTTACTCATAGCCCCTTTGAAATCAAGGAAAACGGATTTAATGTAGCATTCCATTCATTTAATAAGCACAGTTTTTTCTCTTAATATACAAAAACATGAAAGAAATTTCAGTTTACTGATTTAGGATGATATACTTTACTTTCTACTAAGTACTCGAATCGTAATGTATTTAAGTATATACTAGTAAGATTATATTCTGTCAAACGGACAAAATGAGATTCTGTTCTTATCTTGTTGTTTTTCATTTATTATCATAATTTTTTGTTCATCTCTGCTTTGTATTATGTTTTTTTTTCATTGATTTTGTTGAGGCTTAGTAATGATATTAATTATAAAATTAGACAAACACTTGAAAAGAAACAAACAGAAAACAAAAAACAAAAACAAATAACAAAACATTCTCTCAAAGGAACACAATTTGAATTACGAGTATTTTATACATTAAAACTCAAAGAACAAACCCATGAACCCATCAACCCATGAACCCATCATCAAAAGTAAATATAAAAAATGAAAAGTAAAAAGAAAAATTCACAATAATTTCGATTTCATCGAAAAATTATTTCCCTTTATACAATTCGTAATACAAAAAAGACGCGTATAACTGAATGAAATGATGATTGATTAAACAAAAAATGAACCATACAACAATGCATAATTTTGAAGAATTTTTGTTCATATTGTCTATTCCCTTTAAATTCATTCTTTCTTCATTCAATTAAGTTTTATACTAAATGAGAAGGGTATTTACAATGTATACGATGATGAGTACAAATAACAACTACACAAAGACACACCACGAAATAATGGAAACGTGAAACTTTTTTGTAAAATTTGTCAGGTGTTCAAATAAGATCCGTGTACATATTAAGCTGGCGACCCACGGACAAACTGAACGAAAAAACGCCTTTCAATGTTCACTTGGTTACAAAAATATATATACATACATATATAGGTAAGTAATAAAATAAAGAATAAGTCAAAGAAAAAGGCAAAGACAAAGACAAAGGCAAAGACAACGGTAATGGCAAAGACAGAAAGGACATTACTTGTATCACATCCCGGACATTTTTAAACGTTTCTGTGCAATACTTTCTTTCTTTCTTTGTTTGTTGGCTTTTTCTGAAATATTGTAAGTTGTGTAATATGAGTCACTTTTTCTTTTACCTTTCAAACAATGACAGCAGTAGTGAATAACACCGACAATGACAACGACAACGAGAACGAGAACGAGAACGACAACGACGGTTTTAGCGTTTCTTCATAAGGTTTGTAACTTAACCTTAAGGGACAAAGATATACTACAGTACTAGTCTTTAGACTTTAGTTGTAGTCCAATACATAGATCTACTTAAGGTAGACTCTACTAAAAGGTATATAAACTGCAGTGCAACCGATTCTCCAAGTTTTTATCTAATTTTTTGGTTATTTTGTTTTCGGGTTTTTTGCTAATTAAACCTTATCATGAAGGCGTTAATGAAACTGCCATTGCCACAGAGCAACTCCTACTCCGATTCATGAAACCTTAAGAAAATGAGCTAATTAAAAAGAATACGACATTTTTTGGTTAAATCGTCTTAAATTTAAGTCTGCCGTAATATTGAAATATGAAGTATGGAGTATGGTGAGAAATTGATGATGAAGATGAAGATGATAAAAACATGTCAACATCCGCCACTTTATTTTTATTCTACAAAGTTTCATTATTGTACCTGAATAAATGATGGTCTGTCTGTCTGTCTGTCTGTCTGACTGTCTATCTGTCCCTTTGACTGACAGATGTCGACTTTTCATAAAATACAAATTAGCATGAAAATATAAATAATTTCATTTTTAATATTGCATGTATTTTGATTCTGAGAATTGAAATTTGAACTGCTATTATATGTGTGTATTGTATGTATGTATTGTATGTATGTATTGTATGTATGTATTGTATGAAGATAAAAGGAGCAATTATTTTATAATATATAATTTGTATAGCATACTTTATGGCAAAATTTATTATTCTCTTTTTATGTACTTAGGTACATATGTATGTATGTATGGATGTATGTATGTGTACAGTAAAGAAAAAGAGAGATTTTTATGAAATATTAAAATTAAAGCCCAACATTTTATATTGTATTTATGTATCTACTTATTAAAAAGCATTAAGCAGACAGACAGACAGACAGACAATTCCGCCGCCAACACAAACAACATGCCCCATTTGTCGGCCGGTATAAGTAATTATTTATGTATAATGAGTTGCATGGCGGCTTCATTTAGAAACCTCAAGTCAGCAGTTCAGCAATAACCGAAGACATTATCATTGTAACCATTTTCACATAATTTAAATGAAAGAAAATATGAAATATTGTATATGAATATTTTCCCTCACCGCCCATCAGTCAATTTCATTTATTTTTGTGTCCCAATCTCTTGGTATGCTTACAAATCATTTTCTTCTGTGCGTTTCGTTCAATTCATTTTATGTTTGCACAACACAAAAACTGCTACAACTTTCACAACTGCTTCTACATCCAATAAGGCAAGAAAGAATGCGTTCGGTTCGTTTAGATTCTAAGTATTATAAGCCTTTACCCTTTTTTACTCGTACTATGATGTATTCTTTCCAATATACCAGACGAAGAAGAGAAACATACCAACAACATAACATAAAAGGAAATAACGCTTGCTGAATTCCTATTACCTGCTCTATACTACACTACTCCACTTTACTCTTCTTCACTCTATTCTACTTTTGCAATACAATTTATAAGAATTTACTAAGCGAAGCAAAAATTCAAAATTCAATCACTTTTTCTTTTTTCTTTTTTTGTTTTTTTTTTTTTCAATCCAAATTCCAATTAGACTTTCATTTCTTTTAAGTTTTTAAGATAAATATCTGAAATTTTGCAGTACTTGACTATTGCAAATGGTTATAAATAATGCATTCATTTGTCGAAAAATTTTTAAGGTGAAAACAATTTATGAATTTATGATGAAGTGCTCGATTTGTAGTATGAAAAATAATATTTGTCTGTTTTTCATAGTAAAAGTGTTTACCTGTTTGTACATCTGGAAAATACGCTGGGGTGGGTAAGTAAATTGAGCCACCGGAAACGGAGTCAACGAAGCGTATTTCCTTTATCTTTACCAAAAAAAAAAAAAAAAAAAAAAAAAAAAATAAAATAAAAAATAAAAACTAAATTCACTTTCAGATGCCTCGACCATTTCAAAAAAAAAAAAAAAAAAATATTTTTTTTTTGGTTTTTTTTTTTCATTTTTTACGTTACATGAATGAACAAGCAAAACGGACGAGCAATGCAGACATACAACCAATGTTTCTGGTCTATATACATACTTCTTAGGATCTTTCTTTCATCCTCATACTCCTGGTTGGTTGGTTCACAAAAAATCTACTGTAAAATACAATACCAGTAGTATAATTTGTTGGTGTTGTGTGCAGCAGGTTATAAGAAACAAAACGATGTTATGAAAATTCTATAAAAATTTCAACGCAACAATTTGAAAATATTGTGTTGTTGTTTTGTGTAACTAGAATATCCAACAGAATATCCTTAAAAGCAGTTATGTATTGGACTACGAGTATATGCAGTGAATCCTGCTTCATATGGCAATGAAGCAAAGACATAAAGAAACACAAAACAAAGTGAAACAATACAAAAAAAAAAAAAAAACAAAAACAAAAAAAAACGAATGAACGAAGCCAAGAAATATACTCGTACAATATAGTACTTATACACATAAGTAAAAGATACACGAAACCAAACGAAATGCTAAGCAATTCAAGGCAGTCAGTGAAGTCATTCACTTACTCACTCACTGGAAAAACGCTTTCATGTCAAAATGGATAAAATTTTCCAAAGCAAAAGTGAAAATTGATGCATACACAACAATTCTATGATAATAATAACACCAACAGCAACAACATCATCAACATCACACCACACCACACCACACCACACCACACCACAGCAACCATCAACTTTGTAAACAAAGTGCTTAAAGTAGTGGGCCAAGTATAATAAAGAAAACAAAGTCAATATCAATATGCCGAGGAACTCGTGGTACTGGCGAAAGAGTGAGAAGAATTGCAATTGAAAAGAAAGTGCCGGTTTTTTTTTTTTTTTTTTTCTTGAAGTGAAACTTCTTTAGCGAAGGGCAGTAAATCCAAAAAATATGAAAATGAAATGTGACTAAAATCAAAATTTGACTTATTGATAGATCCTCGTATTACAATAAATATACATACATAGAAAAAACTTCTAGTATTACAGATAAGTATGTAAGAATAATTGTTTCATCTGAAGTGTTCTGAAGAGTTGCCTGACAACTGAGATGGATTTAATACCAAAAGAGCCCTAGGCTAGCATATCATTGTCGCAGCTCTGCCGGCCATACAGATCAGGGTGGCATAACTTTTGTCAGGGATGAAGAGTGATGAGCAAAAACAAAAATCTTTTTATAAGTGCCGTCCAAAAACGCGTGGGATACTAAGGGCCTGCAATTAAATTAATAAGGTAGAATAAGACACTTGTATCCTTAACAAGTGGTCGTGAATAAAAAAATGTTATGACGATGAAGAAGGCAAGGGGGATAGAATATGGAAATTCTCGTATAACAGATGTGTTGTTAATTGTCACGATTCTAAACAATTTGCAGATGAGTGTTCAATTAGTTACCCAATTACATTTGTTTTTCGTCCTACTAAATAGTCACAGTTTAAAAATTGTTCAATGATGATGATTCAATCTTAAGCATCCCTAACGAACTTAATCTTTTAGATAAATATTTTTTTAGAGCGTAGCTCTTTTATGTGCGTTACGGCATGAGTGAAATTTCCAAAAATTTATAATAAATTCTAAAAGCGAATTTAATTTATTTTTGTTTTTTTTTATTTTTATTTCTATAACGAAGTAGTATTTTCTTATTGTGAATAACCTGACATCTGTCACAATCAATCGTTAACATTGAGAAAATAATACACAGTATATTTGATATTTTACACACAAATTATTTTACCATATAAGTACCATAAAGCAAAATATATTTTATCCATACCGTCATCTACATTTCTGCAACTCGAGTAAGAAATTATTAAATTATTGCTTAATCTGACTTAAGCATATCAACAATATGGACAATATGATTGGAGACTCGATAAATGAAAAGGTCAGTGTAAAATATACAATGAGAAGTCGAACATTTATTATTAAAACCAATAAGGACAATTCGCAAAGACGTTTTTCCAAAAACAAAAATAATACCGTCGATAAAAATCTGAACTCGCCAACAATACGCATGAAAAAGAGAACTCAAGTGATTGGCTTAAATGCTGATACAGAATGGCCACCAGAGAAGTGCATATCATCTCTATACTGTCCGGTTTTAAGGATTGGTTCACCGCCGCGGTTAGAACAACGTCGCATGATGGCACTCGCTAGAAGAGAATGCGAAGAATTAACATATATAAAGACCAGTGACCGCAAATTACTCTTCATGGAAGCTAGAGTCCTTAGCTATTTCTCAGCTTACCTACGCGACTTACAGAGAAAGAAAAAATTTCCTTTTGCCAGTCCTCTGGACGTAACAAACGTCAATTCACAAACCATTTTAAAAATAATGAAATGGTTAGATTTCCACAAGAATCATGATGTAAATAATTTAACCAAATGCATGATGTGTGAGAACGGCGAATTAAATGGATCAGATGCTGGTGTTAAGGAAGACAATACTTCTAGTAAATGGGATACAGATTTTTTCACCGTTGAAATCAACGAACTTCAAAATATTATTATGGCTGCCAATAGTTTGGGAATTGAGCCCTTACATACACATGCTGCTAATCATTTCAATTTGTTATCGCACAGCCAATAATCACGTCTATTGAATCTAAATTGTGACAGTTTCTAATTTGTTAAATCTTGTTAAAGGGCCTTTTACATGGTTAGGCTTCAGTCTCCATTTCAGTTTTAGCTACGGTGTACTGAGCTCAGTCTCAGTCTCTCTCAGACTAAAAAGGAAATTGAACCTGAACTAACCATGTAAAATGTCCTTAATTGCTCTGAATATGTTAAAGGTTAATTGCAATAAATTTTGCATTCAAGCAACAAATAACATCTTTGGTAATCTAATATTTTAATATCCATGTTGTGGATAAACTTAGGACTTAATTTCTTTGTGAAAATTTCAAAAAATATTTTAATTCTTTTTTTTTGTTTTTTTCTATTCTATTTTGGGGGAGCATGGAATATATTAAGCAGTGGAATCAGAATAACAGATAGACTGAAGATTGATTTAGGATTAAAGTGAATGGATTATTACTAACAAAGTGTGAAATGGAAAATGAATTAGAGTTGAGAGTTAAGTAGTTGAATATTTCTTAGCAAAGTTCTGATCTTATTATTATCAACTACAACATTTCACTGTCACTATTTTTCTATTGAGGTGATGATGATAAAGCTAACCTCATAATGATTTTGTTGCATTCTATACTCTTTCTTAATCTACTTAACTTACTTTAACTCAACCTAATGCAATTCCGTCTAAGGCAATCTTTTGAAACAAGACCCAAGACAACAAGACGATGACGAATTAATGAGTTGATGATGGAAACCTACTTTTCAAGAATCCACTTAACAGCAAAACATAATTGCTTTGATGCATATTTCATAAATTCTTATGTTATTTTTTTTTTTTTTCATTTTTGATATACGAGTAAGTAGTAAACAAATTGTTAATTGATTGTAATTAAAATTTCTCAAGTTATTCTGAGCATAAAATTATTGTGCTGTTGGTAAAAGTAAAACTTTTCAAAATACAATAATTTTACAATTTATTGTAAAATACTAAAAGTATTTGCAAACCGAATATGAAAAATGGATGAATTAGTTAGAAATTAATGGAAAAGTTGGATATGGAAATACATAATTCATATTCATGTACTAAATATTAGACAAACTGTATCCACAAACAATTAGTTTAATACTTAGTGGAAGAACTAATAGAGCATATACTTAGTAATATCACACTACACTTCAAGTAGAATAGAATTTAGATGATGATAATAGAAGTTTTAATGGAACACCGCCGCACCATAAGGTAAATGACTCATAGGATGCATGCAGAAGAAGAGTCAGAAAGCAGGCTACACCTCCTAAGAGACTGCTGCTCTGGACCTATCTTCTTTGATGACCACGATAGATAGTTTGGCAAATTTCATACTGGGTAATTTTTAGCTCTCTTTCTCGATTATATCGTAATATCATACTAGTTCTAGTTTATTTTCAGAGCGTAGCTCCTTTTTGTGCGTTACGGCATGAGTGAGATTTCAAAACAAGATTCTTAAAATGGAATCATCAGAGTTTTTTTTCTATGGGTTAGAGTGGCGTCGGGCTGGATTCGAATCCTGCTTTGAAAATATATTATATTATATATATATATATTATTTTTATATTGAAAATGATTGTTTTTTTTATTATATTGGAGCTACTTAGGCAAAAAGAATTAAAATGTCTGCGTGGCGTAGTGGTTAGAGAGTAGGACTGGCAAAACGAGGGCGTGGGATTCGAGTCGTGCATTTGGGTTTTTTTTTTTTTATTTCTTGCAATTTTTGTGTAAAACATCTATAACAAAAGGGAGTAAATTCAAAAAATATGAAAACGAAATGTGACGAAAATCAAAAAAGTCAATTAAGTATATGGAGAACCTGTAATTTTTTAAAGCAATCCATCAATCAATCAATCAATTTATTTCCATACTCGAAGTTTGTTTTTTTTTTTTTTTTTTTTGGTTTTTTGTTTTGTTGGGACTACTTAAACCATTAATCAAGATACATTAACTGAATCACACAAACAATCTGCATATGTAAATATCTTGATGCATTGATTGCATTACATTTACATTTCAGATCTATTGTTACTTCATCATGTTGAGGGTTTAAGTCGATTGATCAATGTTCAATTTACAGAATTATCAGTTCTACTAAGTACCATATGTTTTTGTTTAAATAAAGTCTTCAATTGCTTGCAATAAGCTATCGAAGTAGTTATTGTAGAAATATCTATCGATTGTATCCAGAAGATTTCCTGTCGGGGTTTTCAAGAAACATTTTGCCAGCTAACAAATTTTTATTACCATTCTCCAATTGCCGTAACGAATAGTCGAAAGACTCCGCATATTAATATTTAAAAATGAATTAAATGTTTATATCTCTAAATGAAAATATTGGCGAATTACGTGTTTTTGCGCAATTGAGCAGAAGGAAATTATCCATTGATGGATTAGTAATGTTTGCGAATTCTTGTTGGCAGTTGACAGTTGGCAGTTGACAGTTGACAGACAGTTCACAGCAGGAATATGTGGGGAGGTGGGTTACAAGAGTTATTTTCGTTTAAAGCTTCTTTGTAGCGAAATAAGCTCATAATATCGTCGTCGTTTTCTCGCATACTCAAAGTATACAAAGTTTTTAACGCTTTTACTAAACAGCGGTTGTTTATTTCCTATATCAACTCTTGATTTGTATTACAATACTTTGCTTTTGCTTGCTTTTTTTCTTTTTTTGTTTTTACTTTTATTTTTACTCATTTCATGAAAGCTAACGTAAAAATCCGCTAATGCCAAAAACACACAAGACCAAGAAAATTATGCATAACTTAATGCCAACATAACAGATACAGTTGCAGATACAGATTTACTACTATATGCATACAGTCGTGTCGTATACTCAATGTTGTTACAAAATCGCATTCATTGACGCGGATCATAAATGCAAATAATGCGTATACGACATGTAGACCAAGTTAGATAGACATACATATATACAAGTATGCAGCAAAGTCTTTGGATGGATAGATGGATGGGTGACAAGAAAAGGCAGAAGAATGAATGAAGGATGGGTAAATTGGTAAATGGATGGATGAAATCAAAAAGGGGGCCACCACAACATTTATTGCCGCATTTATAGTATGTTGTTTTATGACATCGACAGCAACAATCAGAATCAGAATCAGAACGAGAACGAGACCGAGAACCAAAACCAGAACAGCAACCACAACAAGAACAGGAACAAGAAACAGTCGAGCAGAAAAGCAGAAAAGCAGAAAAGCAGTGAACACTGGAAGCAGTAGTACAAAGTAGGATTGCTTTATAAAGTTGTGCAATGAATTTGCACACTTTGTTGTACAATAATACGAAACGAGTATTGGACTTACCATAGTAGTACCAACCACAAAAACGGAAACGGACACGGAGACGGAGACGGAAATGGGCACAAGCGGCATTGTAAAGCAAAATGGACTTCATGGTGTGGCAGGCAACACTTTTGCTGTAAACGCTTGCTGTGTTGTTACGTATTACATTATGTACATATACTTGGCATATACAAACCATAGATACTCGATATATTGTAGGTAGTATATATCAGAGTTGCCTTGTTGGCTTTCGCCTTTTGTTCATCCTTTGTGGCATAAGCCAAATCCCACAGCGGGAGTGAATGAACTAAGAAAAAACAATTCAAATCTAAAAGAAAAATTCTCACTAAGTCTTAGTCTTGTTGAATACACACAATAAACACATCATTTCTTACATTGTACTAAGTAGTATTGAAGTTTTAAAATATTGTAATTTTTGTTTTTGTTTTTGTTTTTTCTTTGTTCAAAATTCGCACACGTGAATTTAAATTGATTTATTTATTTTATTTTATTTTTTTTTTTTTTTGTTTCTCTTGAGGGAGCCAACCTATTTATTCATCCACTTAACTGTAATCTTTGCTATTTCAATATAATAACATATTTGTAGGATTGTTTTCCTTTCAAAATTTAAAAGAAATGTCTTGCGAATGTTTCGATTTTAGCCTAAATCATAGTCAGATTAAAACTCAAACAGAGCAAATTGAGCAAAAGTAACCATGAGAGACAATGAAAGATATATTCGTCGGTCAGCTTAATGATGAATGAAGCCTTAGGCTTGCTATTTATTTGAAAATTTTGGAAAGATGTCAGAGTGTAGATCTCAATGAAACAAGTCTTATAAGTGCATGGAACTATTATTATTGTTCTACAAATGAAACTTTTAAAAACAAAAATGATGCCAAGTCATTGGATTACAATGAAAATTTTCAAAGAAATTCTTAGTGGGTGAATAGGAACTGAGAATGAATGAAAAAGGCAATTGTCAACGTAATGAAATTGTAAAATGAAAACGTTAAAAGCTCTCTTTGTCTTCATTACACATATTCATAATGACAACAATAAGACAAAATGATTGAAATAGACAAGTCACATATGGACCAATGACCAATGTATCCAATGTCATAGATACATCCTATCACTTTATAGACATGCAACACTATTATTCTCAGAAACACAGATAGACAAAGGAATGGACATTTTGGTTGATGAGTTGGAATAATGAGAAGGATGTGTTGGATGAAAAAAGATATTGTACAAGCTGACACACAATAAAAATGGCATTCATCAAATGAGCCATCGCAACCGCAGCAGCAGCAGCAGCAGCAGCATTAGAATCAGAATCATCAGAAGCATCTAAGGGAAAAGTCTTCTTGGAAATCTAAACGAACGAACGACAGATGAAAAAAAAAAGAATAGAACAGAATAGAATAGAATAGAAACAAACAAACAAAGAAAAATCAACAATGAGCAACGAACATCGAACAACGAACAAGAGTGAGGCACGACTACAGTTAGATAAAGATTAAAGTATAGAGGAGGAGGAACAGACTACATGTGGAGTTCTTCAATTCAGGAACAACATGAAAAAAACACTTAATCTTTGACCAACTTTATAGTACTACTACACTTATTAGCTTGTGGGAAGTCGCTCGGTCTGTTGGTCCATGATCGGTTGGTGGGCCTAAAAATACAATATGTTCATTTTTTTTTTTTTCATAGCCAGAGACTGGCATTACACAGTAGGTGGATGGCGGCCCACGTCCAACCACAAATAGTACTGAACAAAGACACTGTTGTGAAGCTTTTATAGCTTTAAATTCAACATCTCATTGAGGGTCGACATTGAACGATATACACAACACACACAGTCACAAAGAACAGAAATACACATATACTCAGTTATATAGACACAAAGATACACCTACCTAGAGCAAAAAAAAAAAAAGAAAAAGAAATGGTGAAAGACAAGCACAATTTCCATTGTCATGACAACAACAAAAAGGTTAAAAGAAAAAAAAAGAAACAGGGAAAAAAACATTAAATGTGATTTCAACGAAAGATTGCATACACACACATATCCATATGTAAGTATTTCGTATTTCCCATTTCCTACAATATAATAAAAAGATTCACAATAATACGAGTAAATAGACCAAATACTAAAATAATTTATATGTGTATAGATTATGTTTCCCTTTCATTAGTCTCTCTGACGAGTACGAGTACGAGTACCAGTACAAGTATGTAAATGAGTTTGGCTCACTTTGATGGCGAAATATGAATTAAAAAAAATATGCGTATGCCCCATTAATTAGGTCCAACCATACGTATGTATATACATAAATACCACTTACATATCCCCCTCCGGGAAATTCTTCTGAGTTCTATAATCTTAATGTATAGAGCTCACATTCCTGGAGGGAACATTATTTTCATTTATAATTTGTGATCTAGGTTACCCTCTATAAATTGGATTTCTTGGCTACTACATGAATGAAAACATAATGGGGCGCCAACCCATGGACTTTTTGGGGTTCGAATTGGTAGTACCTTCCGGTACGAAGTCTGACCAGAGGCTTTTTCTGGTACCACGGGTGGTCAGGAGCCCACGGAACTTGTTCCGTCCTGGGCAGCGGGTACAGCCCCCTTGTGGGAGTATCGTGGTGGCTGTGGTTTAATACCCAAATGCGGGTAGAGCAATAACTCAACGTGGAGTTGCGTTATACAACCGGGTGCTGTGACCCAGAGAGCAGCAGAGGTTTAAGGTGGGCCTCGCTCCCCACCAAGGAGGGAGTCATATTCCAAATTTAATATGACTCTAATTTGATACCTGCGGATATTTATCCAAGGGGACGTTGATTGACGTTTATCAAACCATGTGCTTGGCACCGTGTTCTTGAGTCTTCTTACAGACAGGCGAGCACGTAAAACCCCGGTACTTCATACCACTTACATATATCATACTTATAACATGAATGAATTACCCAAAGGGATTTGTATACAAACATATTTATGAACAATCAGATCAGGCTAACGAAAGAGACGAAATAATCTTTAACCAATTCTCAGGATAATCAAAGATTGAGGTGCAGTCATTATGTTATAGAGCCCTCGGTTTTTTTTTTTTTTTGTTTCTTTTTATAGATCACAAAACCATTCATTGATTTTGATTAATTTTATGTAATTCGTTGGATTTGCTCAGGAAGAGATAAAAGATATCAGAAACGGTACATAATGTTCCAATGCTTAATTTCTGGTAAAAAGGATTCACAATATCTCACATTGATTTGATGTGGTGATATTTCTTGTATTGTACTTTGTACAAATATTTAAGGATTCTATTGTATTGATAAGAAGACATAATCGTACCATATACCTAGTTCGAGTAATATGTATGTATGTACTTCTGTACGATTCTATTTCATAGCCATCCTAACTCAAATAAATGACTTAGTTATAATACCAATTTCTTAACTCTTTTTTTTCTATAGGGTTTATTTACTACTACTACTTGCATTCTTGACTATTCTATTTTACTCCGTTTAAATAGAGGTAAAGTTTTAGAATTTTTAAGTATGAAGTTTGAGTAGAGCCACTACAGTGAGGTCGTGTTTACCGTGACTATCGTGAAACATAGATTTTTAAACAACACATTACCATTAGGTTTTGTTTCAAGTTGAATGTGGACATAAGTCAGTTCGCCATGAAATTCATATAAAAATGTGCAAAAAATGTCCATAACAGCTTACTAAAGCATATGGTACAGAACCGTGCCAAGCATTTTAATCGATTAAATGGTCCAACGGCTTTCTTCTTCATCACGCAACGCGCCGTGCCACTAGTCTCCTTTAAATCGTGAGTTTTTCCCAGTTATCTGCTTTACTCATCAAATGGAGCACCATGAAACTTCTGGTTCTTCTCAAAACTAAGTAGAAACTCTTCTTAAAGGAAAACGTGTTTATGCTATTCTTGTCATTAAGATGATCAGCTGAAAAAAGCTTTCCAGAATATTGGGACAAGGCCAAGGACAGTATTTTGAAAGCAATTAATGAAAATTTTTTGTAAGCTTTTTACTTTGTTTTGTATTAAGTGAAAATTCTTTAGCGGCGCTGGGCAAAAATTTATACTAACAATTTGAGTGAAAAAATACAAATCGTCACGTTTTCGAATCATTTGTATCTCATGAACCGCACTAGGTAGAGACTTCAAAGAATGTGTATCTCTATTGCCATATCTCCAATAAGTAATAATTTTTGGAAAATCCACCAGAAAAGTCTCAAAAAAGAGATTACATTTTCAAAACAGCAACATGCAGTTTGTCTGTGTATAAAAACGTTTAAAACAACAACATGCAAGCAAACAGCTTGTGTCTGACTGTCTGACAAAGTTTGAGAAGATCTCTCTCTCTCTCTTTGTCTGTTTTTAAGAAGTTTCACTTCTATCACGTATGGCACACGCGCAACCTCATAGACTTGATACTGAAGATATATAATGAGTAAAATTCAGAGTTCTCCTGCTATTTTCATTTGTATTGTATATAGATATTTCACATATCAATTGACACAAGTGATGCCACGTGTCGTGGTATGTTTTTTCGTTTTTTTTTTTTTTTTTGTCCAAAATTTCGTAGATTGACGTCGCTAAGCAAAAATTAATGTTCAGCATTGTTTTATTTTATTTTTCACTTGAATTACTTTAATCATAATAAATATATACAATACAAATATGATACTCTTTATCTCTTACCATAACATAACATAACCATGCCATATCATAATTTTCTATCATCACTTACATCATTTCATTTGAATTATTTGAAATTTTTATGAATTTTGTTTATTATTTTTTTCTTTTTCGGTTTTTGTTTTTCCTGACTTTAACACATTTCTGAACTCATTATTTTTACGTGCTCATATACATAATAACAGGGAATATCAAAACAAATGATGATGCTTCTGATGATAATCATAATAATAATGAGAATAAGGATAGATATATTGTAGGTATGTGAGATAGTAGAGTAAAGGAGTGGAGGAGAGGGGTTATGCTAATATTTAATGAAAAAAACAAATTTGGAAAATCATATTTGTATGCATAATTAATATATTTATTTTGTATTTCTCTCTGATTTCATAATTTTGACTTGGCATTGTTGAAAATTATTGTTGTATGTATGTTGGATGGATGAGTTTGATAATAATAATGAGGAATTGAATCAATATTCATATGGTTGGATGATTGCATAGCATTTGAAGCTACATAGCTACATATACCATATGTTGTATGGAAAGTAAAAATTTGTAATACGAATATGTAAGTATTTATGTATATGTATATGGTGAATACAATAGATTATACAGTACTTACATAACCAGTTCATGCGTTCCGTGTATTCAACCTTGCGCTTGAGATCTTTGACCAATGCGCGAAAATCATCATCTTTAAAGTGACACTGAATTATAGTGTTGTTCAATTGAAGAATGCTGTACTCAGTGTTGCCATTTGCTGATGTCGCTGCTGCAGCATTATTCGATGCAAACTGTACTCCGCCATTACTGGTAGGGGTATCGAGTTCAATACCAATGCCACCAACATCGCCTAGACCGCCAGCACCACCACCACCACCACCACCACCACCACAAATTCCAGTGCCACTTGCATGTAGTTCTGTGCTACCAAAGAGTGATGCACTTGCTGGTGGCACACCACCATCGACATTGCTGCATGATTTACTTAGAATGATGGTCGCACGATTGGCAATCGAGTTGGCTGCTATTAGATGCTCGCCGGCACCACCGCAACTGCCGCGATGAAAAGGGAATTTCGCGGTGCAGTTATTGTTCTTCAATGTGATCTGAAGTTGATTACTAAAGGCAGCTGCCGCTGCTGCAGCCGCATTACCAGAATATAGTGGCGAACAGTCGCTAGCACGGCGACGGCGCGGATTATCGTCGATGGCAACATGACCGCTGGGCTGGAGAAATGTGTTACGCGACAAATGTTGCTGACTAGAATTTAGTGTCATGTTCGCATTAAAGAAATTATTACAAGTTTCTTGCTGCTGCTGTTGTTGTTGTTGTTGCTTTACAATATTGATATTGTTGCCATCCCCACCAGAGGCATCCAGACTTTGACTGAGTAACATGTCATTATCATTGGTGGCTCTAGTGGTAGGTGTAATAGATCCTGTTGGCACTCCTTCAACTGTTGTTGCTACTGTTGTAATTGATGATGTTGGTGTTGTCATCGTTGTGATGGTTGTTGTTGTTGTAAGTTGTTGCTGCTGCTGCTGCTGCTGTTGTTGTTGTTGTTGTTGTTGTTGTTGTTGTTGTTGTTGAATCATTCGTTCTACACTGTTTGAAGTCAAGGTCTTGCCACTCATTATAGTTATTTTGGTAGAACAACGATCCTCATAGAACTGTATAAGTAGATCTTCAAGCAACAAAATCGATGATGATGGTGACAATGATGTGGATTGTGATGTACTGGAAGCTGCTGCCGCTGTTGCCGTTGCCGTTGCCGTTGCCGTTGCCGCCGCAGCAAGAGGCGATGAACCTTGCTGTGATGCTGTTGTCGATAAAGCTGTTAGAGCTCCTGCAGCAGCTGGTGGTGATACTGCTGAAGCAGATACTGAAACGGATATGACAGATGTAACAGATGAATTGCGTCGTACTGTTGTAGTTATTGCTGTCGATGTCGCTGCTGTGCCGCTTCCGTTTCCTGTTGTCTCCTCCTCTTCTTCGTCCTCTTTGCCAAACACTTCAATGTCGTCAGCGTCGTTGTGTCCCTCTGCCTCTTCTCTAATACCAAGCCCTTTTTCCCCAACTCCAACTCCGCCTTCGTCGTCCTCGTCAACGTCACAATCAGCTTCACGGGTCGAACAGCTCTCCGCTGTTGGTAATTGACAATAGCTGCCAGTATTCGAGCTAGCCGGCGTAAGACTACGTGATGGTGCAATCTTTGTTAGGCCAACAGCTGCTGCTGCCGCTGCTCGTGCCTCTTCGTTAATCGAGTGTCTTAGTATTATATCCTGAAGCTGCTTCCGTTGCTTGGCCGGAGTATAGGGATTCACCAATTTAAAATCGCCATAGAGCTTGGCCAGATAACGGACTCGGGACGCAATGAATCCAATTGTACGCAACAAACGCACATCAGCACTGAAGTCGCAAACAACATTAGCCGAGGACGAGATCGTGGAGGTTTGGGTTCGCAATGAACTTTGACACTGATTGTTGTTATTGATGTTATTGATGTTTTGGATAGTATTGTTC
Source organism: Amiota minor (assembly GCA_037043295.1). Lineage (NCBI taxonomy): Eukaryota > Metazoa > Arthropoda > Insecta > Diptera > Drosophilidae > Amiota > Amiota minor. The sequence continues at coordinate 80,007 of JBAMAW010001648.1, forward strand.
TGATTGCCGATGTTGATATTATTGTAATTGTTATTATTTAAGTTAGTTCTATTGCCGGTATTGTTGTTGCTGTTGTTGCTATTGTTGTTGTTGTTGTTGTTGTTGTTGATTTTATTGTTAAGGTTACTAGCAATAACAATTTCGGCTTCGTCATCGGCGTCACGTGCTGCCTCCTCCTCTTCAATTGGTATATTGGTGGTGAATGGACTAATCGGTGTTGTTGGTGTTGTTGGTGTTGTTGTTGTTGCTGTTTTTGTTGTTGATACTCCTTGTACTCCAGCTATTGCTACGGTTGCTATTATGGAAGTTGTCAGTGTTGTTGTAGTTGTTGTTGTGGTTCCTGTTATCGAAGTTGTTAGTGTTGTAGATGTATCTGTTCTTGTGATTGTTGTTGTTGCTGCGGCGGCTTGTGCTACTGGTTCATTTGTTGATCCTCCTGCTGCTGCTGCTGATGATGATGATGATGATGATGATGTTGTTGCTGGTGGTGTTGGCGGTGTTCCTGTTCCTGTTGCTGACTCTGGCAGACTGCTGCGGCAGCTGCTGTCCTTGTACATTTATACAAACTTTTGCTTTGTTCTTTGTTCCTAGTTTTGTTTTCAACACTTGTTTTTTTTTTTTTTTTTGGTTACGCTGTCTATCGTTCTCGCTCTCACTCTGACTCTCTTTATTCTCGATCACTTTAACTGCTTCTTCTTTTGGTTTTACTCGGTCTTCGTTTTTCCTGTTTTCTGTTTTTTTTTTTTCTTCTTCTTCTTCTTCTGACTAAATTAATTTACATGTTTCTTATTATTATTTTTAATTTGTTGCTGTACTTGTTTTTGTTTTTTTTTTTGGCGTTTTTTGTTTTATTTTAATGATATATTTATTGGCGACGTCTATTATCACCTCACTCAGTCAATCAGTCACTAAGTCCCTCCAGTCACTCACTCTCTAACTTACTGAGGACTCACTTTCTCCATAACGTGTGATGCGATGTGATGTGATATGATGTGATGTGATGTCATGTGATGTGAGAGAGCGAGGGTTTTTTGTGCGTTTCGTTGCGTTGCGATGCGCGTCTTTTTCACCAAGGTAAATTATGTAAATTTTCGCAAATGTCGCTGCCACTTTCTACTTTCCCTTTCGTTGTCTCTTCTCTTCTACTCACTCACCTACTTTTATTTTCTTTTACCAGTTGTTCGTCTTCTTTTTGTTTTCTTTTTTTGCCGAAAATCAATTCAGTGGAAAAGTTTCGAGCGTTTTTTTTTTGGTTTTTTTTTTTTGTTTTTATATTTTGTTTGTCTTCTTGTTTTTTTTTTGTGTATTGTGATTTTTATTATTATTTCTTTTTAATTTATATATTATTATTTAACAGTTTTGTGCGCGCTCGTTGCTCTCCTTCACCCTACCTCTCATTCACTCTTTCTCTCTCTCTCTCTCTTTCTCTCTCTGTTTATGTTGTCTTGTTGTTGCTTTCAATATTCAAAGACGCAAGCACTTACAGTTGCAAACAAACAACAATACATAAGAAGAAACACCTACGCACACACAGGAACTCGTTTGTATTGTGGAAGAGAACGGATGATGGAATGATGGAAGAAGAATGCAAGGATGGAAGGTTGGTTGTTGGTTGTTGGCTGTTGGCTGCTCGCGGACTTCGACTTTTCGATGTTCGTTGACAATTTCGATTAAATGCTTCAGTTCCGTTTCCGCTTTTACTTTTGATTATGTAAATGTGTCAATACACACGCAGACACAGATACAATGTTGAAGTGAATGTTGTTGTTGTTCTTGTTGTTGTTGTTGGCCCCTTTTTGTCTCTTTGTTCGTTTGTATCTAGTATGGCTTATGTGGTTGTTGTTGTTGTTGTTGTTGTTGTTGTTGTTGTTGTTGTTGTTGCTGTTGCTGTTGCTGTTGCTGCTGCTGCTGCTGCTTATTCAGGTTTCACTTTCATTTATTTATTTTTATTTATAGTATATTTTGTTTTGTTTGTTTTATTCTCTTTTTTGTTCTTTCTTTTTTTTTTTTTTTTTTGTTTTTTGTGCCACTCTTCGCTTTTGTTCTGTTTTGTTGTATTTTTCTGAAAGTTTTTGGCAGCTTCCTTTTATTCCTTTTTAAAGCTCCTTGACTATGCTCATTTATGGATGTGTTACATTTATTATTGTTTTCAGTTTTTATTCTTTTCCTTGTTGTTGTCCTTGTTGTTGTTGTTGTTGTTGTTGATTGTTCTTTATTATATCTAAAAATGAAATGAACAAGAGAAAAATAAAAGAAAATTCAATTAAAATTAATTTGAAATTTTACACAAGGAAAGCAAAACAATAAAGAAGAAAATTTTATGACAATTTTGTGTGGTAGAAACATAAAAACTTAGTCTCCTTAAACCTAAGTAACCTTTAATTCAATTATGATATGTTCGGTTGATCAAAGGATAAACTTTCATTTATTTAAGTAGAATAAGTGACTGTGTGACAGACAACACAATTCAGGTTCCTAAACAAAAGCCCATTGTGATAACAATGTACTTCCTTTTAAAAGCCCATTCCCTAAGGTCTTAATAAGAGCATTGACATTATTCGATGCGCTCAAGAGAGACCGAGTTTTCACAGTTTCTTACTCTTCTACAATAATAATCAATAATCAACTAGTGTTGACAGTGTTCCTTCTCTTGGGCATCCTGTAACACTTCCTATCAAGCCTACCTAACCTACTGCTAATAGAATTGAATAAAATTCCAATTGAATCAGCACGTGTGTACTTTTTACTTATCTGAATCGAGAGCTTTAACAATCCTTTCTTATCCAATTGTAGACTTACGTATGTTATCTAGAACCTTAAAATCTCTGTGCCCACTTGAGTTTAAAATAAAAATACTATGTAACATCTTTCCCCTACTAAAAGTTAATATTTGTATTATTCCTTTCATCTTGAAACAACTTAAAATTGAATTTATTTTTCATTTCCATACATTTCCAAGAAAAAAAAAATTAAATAGGTTGCCTCACCCTCATAAGCACAATATGGAAGTGAAATGTCTTTAGCGAAGGGAGGTAAATCCAAAATTGAGAAAATGAAATGTGACGAAAATCAAAATTTGAAGCTTCACTTCCATATTGCATTTGCCTAAATAGCTCCATAATTTCTGAATTTCCTCCCCTTCGCTAAAGAAGTTTCACTTCAAAAATAAAACAATAAAAAAAATATTTCCAGTGCAGGACTCGAACCTCACGCCCTCGGTTTGCAAGTCCTACTCTCTAACCACTACGCCACAGAGACATTTCAATTGTATTTGAAAATTAAATTTTGATTTTCGTCACATTTCATTTTCATTTTTTTTGGATTTACTCCCCTTCGCTAAAGAAGTTTCACTTCAAAAATAAAACAATAAAAAAAAAATATTCCCAGTGCAGGACTCGAAACTCATGCCCTCGGTTTGCAAGTCTTACTCTCTAACCACTACGCCACAGAGACATTTCAATTGTATTTGAAAATTAAATTTTGATTTTCGTCACATTTCATTTTCATATTTTTTTGGATTTACTCCCCTTGACTAAAGAAGTTTAACTTCAAAAACAAGTGAGCGGGCGATTGAGTGAATGATCTATGCTTTAATATGCATACATGTTACAAACATCAAGACAATGTAAATATTTTACATACCATTTACATTTTGTGTGTGCAAAAGGTATAACAATGAATGATTATTAGAAATATCATCGTACATAGTCCTACATACAATAAATACATAAGTGCACGACTGAGTGGGTTCGTAAAGGGATGGAAATAGTATGTATGATAGATACAATAGAATAATCGAATGCCGCATTAGGAACATGGAACATTGTAGCAAATCGATAAATGTCGCTTGTTTCTTTGGATGGTTCCTTGCTTGCAGACTTGCCTCCTTGCCTACTTTGTTTGTGTGTGTATATCATTATTTTATCAATTTTGAACAATTTATGTAACTTAACTCAGCTGAATCAAGCCGACTTGACTTGTAATTGTATTGAGTTATATCTCATATCTCATCGTACCGCATCACATCACAGCACATCACATCACATCACATCGAATCGAATCGAATCGAATCGAATTGGAACATATTGCGTACATATTACTCGTCTTTACTCTTCAGTTTTGTTCTGTTCGGTTCTGTTCTGTTCTGTTCTGTTCTGTTCTGTTTTGTTGTTGAGTTGTGTTAAATCAAGACAAGACAAGTCAAATCAATTCACTAAAGACACTTAGCCAGACTCACACACACACACTCACAAACACACACATACACATACACAGACAGACGAATGAACAAAATCAAAGATAGACATGCATACAGATACACTTATATTGTATGTACATACATAGATACCCTTAAATAAATATACGAGTATGTTGTATAAATTGGTATTTGTGGTTTGGATGTTTGCATTATGTTTGTGCCAAAATATTCACAAATATGCGGAATGTATATACATACATATGTATGTGTGTATATATGTTTTTATGAATGGGTGCATGTGTATGTGTCTGTGTGTGTGTGTGTGTATATATAAAAATACATTGAGAACACTGAGTGGATTCTCAGTGAAATGAAAATGAAAGCACTTAATTAGATTGGCGTAGTCATGGCGTTGATGTGCCGCTATCAACAACCATCAACGTCCTTCATAGGCATCATTACAATGATGATCATCATTATTATTATTATCATTATCATCATCATCATTATCATCATTATCATTATCATTATCATTATCGTTATCATCATCATCATCATCACCACCACCAATGTCATCATTATGATTATTAAGTATGACTACATATGACAATTTCTAGTATAAGAACGACACACACACACACACACACACACACAGACACAGATGATACACATAGATACAAGTACAAACATGAAATGCATAATATACTCGTATGTAGAATCTGTCAGAGTTTACCAGTGACAGTTAGCATTTTGTATTAGAATAGACAAGAGAACACTACTACGACGACATTGAACGATGTTGATTTCAATTTGCCTCAGACATTGGACGAAGCCTCCTCAATCCACTGAGGAGTCACAGGAATCATTGTCATAACAAGCATTATCTTTATTATAAAAATCATCAAAGTGAAGTGCAGTTAGTAACAGTACTAGCATTGCAAACATCGGATCGTCTTAACATAGAGGATTGTGCTTGTGTCCCAGACAATGTGAGATGGGTGAATGATTCAATTTATTAGATTCAAGTATTTATAAGCTCTACATCAAAACTTTTGTCAAGTATCATAACTATCCGGATGATTACTACTTGAGATTGAGAGTTATATTTAAATAGTAGATACATGCCCACCCAATACATGCATATGCATATGTTATGTGTACTAGATACAATAGATTTTTTATTTGGTCTTTCATAAGAACAAACATAATCACACTTACTTACAAATATTTATTGTACAGAGTAGTCTTTAGAAAATCATAAAAATCGAAAACTTTTTTGTTTTGTAGTTTAATTGGTGCTGAAGTCTCAGTAATATTGACCAAGTGGTTCTGTTTTTATTTTCAATTGCAACACACTTTTGTGTATTGGCAAAAATGCCGCAACTTTAAAGGAGTGTTCGGCAATGTTCAACCGTAATCCGAACAAGTTTTTGCAACGTGTACGAAACATTAATCGATCACAGGACACCGAAGATCAAGGAAAACGCAAAGCAGTGGAATTCTCTGGGTGAACTTGCACCAAAGGAGACTAAAAAACGACCGCATTTTGTGTAGAAAATTGTGCTTTTCCACATGTCATACACGTGATCGTGGAACAAATCCAAAAATTAAACTCGACTGCCCATGAGTACATTCTCCACATTACTCGCAAATTTTCTGTTTTCAAAGTAACTCGGCGTTAAGAGATTTTGGTGAGAAAACCTATTATTTGAGAGATAAAAAAAAATTGAAACAAGAAACAACGTTATCTTCGACTATGCCGAAGATGAAATACTCTTCACGGGATGCAGTGAATGTTTCATTGTAGTATTCAAATGGGTGGTTTGTATGGGAGGTACCCCCCCACTAGTAAACCGATTGGACTGGTTCCGACAAATATGTTGCAACTTTCTTGGAAACTGATAGTGTCCAATTTTCAGTTCGATAGAACAAAAATCAAAAAAGTTTTTCTAATAAGAACATGAATTCAAATGGGTGGTTTGTATGGGAGGTACCCCCCCTAGTGGTTCGATTAGGCTGGCTCGAAATATAGCTAAGAACCACGTAGGTGAGTTCATAAGTACACCAAACAAAAATTAAAAAATTGGTCCAGCCGTTCTTAAGTTTTGCTCTTAGCAACACATTTAGCCATTAATTTTTAGTGTTCCGTACCCAAAAAATACCAAACGAAACCCTATTGCGAAAGCAGTCCGACTTCGGGTTCTATCTCATGAACCGTAATAGCTGAATGTTATAATTCTCACAGAATGTATAGTTCTATGGCGGCGACAACAACAAAAATGGAAAGGGGCCAGAGCATTGTTTTGTCTACAGTCTTCTGACATTTCGATTTTTGTATTGTGGTATAGTTGTTTTAATTTAATTTTTTATAGGTATACTTTTGGGCGTTGTTTGCATATGTGTTTTAGCATTGTTACGGCGCTTTTTTGTCAACGGTTTTGTGGCATTTAGGGTATTGTCCATAGTATGATTAACATAAAACTGTGATGCGCCATGCAGTGCTTATCAAATATTAATAAATATTAAAGAGGATAGACCCTCAAATGTTGTTTCATTTTACGGAACTCTCGGTGTGTGAGTCTGACTCGCACTTGATCGATTTTCATTATAGTACAAGGAGAGAAAGCAATTAACTTGTTACAAAGACTCACAGATTTCTTTAGTCCGATCTAGATTTTATACCGGAACGGATTGGAATGGAGACTCCCTCTATAGGGTATATGTACCACAATATTTACTCACTGGTATATGAAATTGATTCAGCGTAATAAGGAGAATTGATCAATATTAAGCCTAAACTATTGGCATGCAGTCTCTAATTTTTGGAGCTATCAAGATGAAATTTGTTACACAGGCACAAAAATATCTGGATTATTGCAAAAACAACTTTTCCAACTCTGATGATTTTCAAACGAAGGTTTAGAAATGCAAGACTTAGTGAACCGAAGCTAATGCTATTAGATCTCATTTACACAGAGTTTTCAAAGTGAAGTTTTCCTACAATATATTGACCATTAATCAGTTTGCAATATTTTCGAATACACAATAAATGTAGTACCATAAGTACATAGGTACATTCGTACTATACTTTGTAATGGGGCAGTTAATCTCTTGTTTGTTGATGGATTAAAATGTTCATTTTTCTCTTGTCTCTGTTTTTTTTTTTCTTTTTGCTTTAAATTTTAAGAAAGAAGAAGAGGCAAGTAAATGGGTAGAAATTGTAAGCATTTTTCATCATCGAAAATTGGGCCATGTCACTTAGAAAATTACTTAAATGACTTGTCTCCAATTGTCTTGTCCTATCCTGTGCGGTCCCGGTCCTTTCTTTTTCTTTTTCTTTTCCTTTGGTTCAGTTCACTTGTCCCGTTTCATATTGTCTGCTTCCCCAACCAAATCAAACCAAGCCAATTCAATATACTCGTACTTTCGAATATTATCCAACCATTTAGTCATCCAATACCCCACTCATCTACCTTCCCTGACCCACTTCACTTTATGTCATGTTCTTCTCATTCTTTTTTTTTATGATTTTTTACGCTCATTGCTTTCAATCCCCTCTACTATATAAAATACTTACTATATATGTATGTATGTATGTATGCAATATGTGTAAAAGTGTGTAAAAGTGTGTGTGTATTTAGCATGAGATTTTTATTTGAACTTTTATGTGATATTTTTTTTTTTTTTTTTTATTTTGTTGCTTTCACTTTTGGTCTCCTATACATAAATTAGGAATTTGGCCAAAAGTTACAGAGAAGTAAAAAAAAAAATAAAAAGAACAAAAATGACTTATTCAACAGATGGAATCACTTTGCGGCTGGCTGACTTGCTGCGCCTCGCCTCGCCTCGCCTCCTCTCATCTCCTCTAGCTTCTTCGCACTTCTGATACTCGTATTCTTTTTATGTACTTTGAGCACCCCTCCGTCTCCGTCTCGGTTACGGTCTCGGTCTCAGTCACGGTCTCGTTCACAGTATAAGTCTCTTGTCTTTTTCGGCTTCTGCTCGGTGGCATGATGACGACTTTTTGCCTTTTAACAAATTTCCGTTAATAAAATGTGATTTGTAAGGAAGACATTAACGTAAACCGTAGTCTTAGTCAGAAAGTTAAGTTCAGTTTTGTTCAGTTTGGATCAGTACAAAACTCACGTGCAAGAAGTTTTATTAATTGCTTAAGCCTGTTATTGTTGTTCGTGATTATCGATTTTCACTTCCATTTCTCCCCACCTCCTCGCGCTCTCACTCTCACTAACACTCCTATTATTGTATTTTCCGTGATTTAGCAAAAATTGTACTTTGTATTACGAATGAGTATAGAATTCTTTTTTATTGTATACTTAACCAAAATATTGTGACAAGATGAAGAGAAAAATGAATTTAAGGACATCATCATGTCATTGACAATATGCTTATCCTAGACACTTTTGATAATGACTAAATGAAGCTTGTAGATGACTTTACTGTACTTTCGGTGAAGAAACTTTAAATTTACTTTAAACTCGTTTCGCTATAAGTTTATCATGAAGTGTATGACAGATAAAAAAAAGAGACCCCATACGAGTATATATTCTTGATAAGCTCGACGAGACAAGTCGATTTAGCTTTGCTCATCTGTAGGTATACAGTCTAGTTCCACAGTTTTTCAACCAGAGAGTTAAAATTTTGCACAAAGTTTTCTTTTCACCAGACACTGAATCAGACCAAATTCAAATTCTTATTAGAAAAACTTTTTAAAGTGAATCATCTTTAGCGAAGGAGAGTAAATCCAAAAAATATGAAAATGAAATGTGACGAAAATCAAAATTTGACGAAGTTATTATTATATTGAAGCTATTTAGGCAAATACAATATGGAAGAGAAACTTCTAAAGTAGATGGTCATTGGTATTGTAGTGTTATATTGTTTCAATACAATAGAGTTATTTTATTTTTCGGTAAAGTAAACACAATCAGTAAAGCATTTTCCTATCTTTCTTTTACTCATATAAAAGCATTCATATTCTATTCTGCAGACGAGCTCGCACAAGACAATGCACATTATTTTGTGTGACTCCCCACAACGTTTCTGCAGCATCATCGCATTTTGATTTTCGTCACATTTCATTTTCTAATTTTTGGATTTACCTCCCTTCGCTAAAGAAGTTTCACTTCCATATTATGCTTATGAGGGTGAGGCACACTATTTAAATTTTTTTGTTTTTTTTTTGTATTATCAAACTGAAATTTTATTATTATAAGTGTCTAACACATATTCACCAACTATGTGAATTTCAAGATTTAAAGGTTACAGCTTCGTATTGCTCCCATACAAACCCATATTCAAATTCTTGTCCATATTAGAAAAACTTTTTTATTTTCTGTACTATCAAACTGAAATTCGGATACTTGAAGTGTCTTACCCATATTCACCAACCATGGAAATATCAAGATCCTATGATTACTGGATTGCATAGCTCAAATACAGATATTTCAGATGCAATGTTGTATGGATCCAGTATTTCCATTCACAAGAGCGTAGACAAAATCGTATGTGAAAAGTAATGTAACTTCGGCATAGACGAAGTTAACCTTCCTTTTTCTTGTTTGTTGTTTTCTTGCTTTTTCCGAGATTTAATGAAAACATAAACGAATTGAGTAGAAGATTGGATTCCTTAACGAAGACACTTAGGAAGTACACTAGCCCATTCTAACCGCAGAGTAGAGCAACTGAACAAAAAAAAAAACAAAAAATCGGCCATTAGAATAGTCGTTTCGAAGAAGGAAATTGATCTAGGGTGGCTTTTTCACATTAGTTTGAGTGAGCCACTAACCAACCAGCAAGCAAATCCTAAACTTTGCGACTTTCAAGGTCTGCAATCAATGCTTAAAAAAAACACAGACAAATTCTCTCCTCTTCCATGCTAACCACTATCGTTCCCTCATTCCTCCCTCTAAACTAACACTTTACTTACCAACAATTACATCGTTTCGTCCAAAGTTCAATTGCTTAAATCAACTTGCAACACACCATTGGATTGCATGTGGCAATAAATGTTCCTTCGTACTCCCATTCTCTGGTATGAAATGACGACGACGACGACGACGACGAAGTAACTTGACCTCAACACTAAAATCCCAGCATGAGCAAATCGAAAAGCCACAAAAACAGAACAAAAACAAAAACAAAAAAAAAAAAAAATACAAAAATACAAGTGTAAGAACGCTTTAGTCGGGTAGATCTGACTTTCAAATACCCTAAGATCCATCAGCATACATAAATAATCTTACTTTGGGCTACATCTTGAACATACAAAATTCAATACAACAGTTTTAATAGTTTCCAACAAATGGATGCCCAGAATCAGATTAGATTGGATTAGATTAGATATGTTACCACACCTAATATGTCCTTTGTGGTAAACATACAATTATTGCAGGGTATAAAAACCGAACTGAAAAATGGCGTAAGCCAAAAGCATCATCATCAATCGCCCCGAAAGGAGATGGGTATTTGTGTGGGTGAAAGAACTGAGGATTGCGGTAAAGTGACGTACATTTCCAATATTGATCTCAAACCCAGTAGAACATGACACTTGCAAGTAGTAGGCAAGCCTTCATCATCTGAAATATCGTACATAAATCTGAAATAAGGTACATGAATCCAAAGACAAGAATTATCCAGTTCCAGTTCCACACCAGAGATGCTTTATAGCTTCATCTCTAGAGGCAAGTGAATGTTTTCTCATTTATAAACAAAAATTCTGATTAGAGAAGAAAATGAGAAAGATACTTTTCATCACCAACTTAATTTTTACCTTATAATCTGCTAAAAAAAAAATCTTAGGAATTTCATATTTTCTTCATGTTGGATAATGGAGAAACTATTTACGATTAGAATATTTTATTTTTGTAAAAAAACTCAATATAAACAAAAGAATGCCTGCCTGACTGCTTGCTTGCTTGGTTGCTTGGTTGCCTGCCTTCATCAACAGAATAGAAATTTTTTATTTTTGGAATCACGTTCCAATAGGTCACATTCATACATGTAGTACTACTGCGAGTTCGGATAAGTGGTATACGAGTATATACCTATACACATGTACATACATATATACGTAAGATGAATGTAGTAGATACATTTTGAATGTTGGTGCTTGCATCTCTCTATGTAAATTCAGTGCAATGGAATGTTGTTGTTTTGTTGGTATTGCTAATATTATTGTTGTAAAAACGTGCAAAGCATACAAGGTTCGCGCGCTCCAAAAATTGATGATGGATGAAGAGGGATGAACACACACTTTTGCATGAGAAGACAAGTAAGCTAACCAGGCTGGGCTGGGTTGCTCTGGGTTGGGTTGCTCTGGGTTGGGTTGGGTTGGGCTGGCCAAGTAATAACAGGATACAACATGAAAATGGCGTAAGGTATAATTTCTCTTTCAATTGGGTTTCGTTCCCTTCCCCACTTCTTCTTCTTCTTCCACTTACAGCAATAACAACTCTCAGTCTTCTTCATCTTCACAATCAACTTCACATATCTTTCACACTTTATGAAAATGGTATTATCACTTTGCATTGCATGGTTCAATTTCTTAACCACCACCTATCATTCTACTTAGTTAAGCTGAGTGGAACTGAATTGGGTGGAAATAAGCTGAAATACAACTGGGTACTGCTTTCCTTAGTTACATCATCTTAAAATGTTAGCCACTTGCTCTATACTAAATTGACGATAAAATCTAAAGTCAATAAACGTCTAATGATTACAAAAACTATGAAAATTATTATGAGAATCAGCAAAGATTGTTGAAATTATATTACCATTTTCAAAATTCAATTTTATTGTTTTATACAACTACTTAGTATGCACCTTCTATTTATAGTGAGTTAAGTTAAAAATCTCTTAATGTTAATCGTCTTATCATTCATACAGATAATTGTTCTCTTGTACTCATTGGATACCGAAACTCAGCGTCCAAGGATATCATTTAAACTGAATCAGGTGTATCAACTTGGCAGCAATCTTTTATAGATGAAGCGTCTAACGAGTTCTCAACTTTAGTAAAGATATGCGTTGGTTGTGGATATAAAATATATGAGATTGATATCTTTGCTTGCTTGAATGCTTGCCAAAAAAACCCAATATTGTAGTGCAATGCTAGCAGAAGTGGGCTTTAATTATTTCACTAGACGTGATCTAATGCTATGCAAAAAGGATTATTCTACTATGTTCCGCTGTTTAGGTGTTTGTTCAAGCTTCGCAGAAAAAAATACCATTTAAGTGAAATAGTCGCCAAAGCATTGTGAGGAATTAATAACATCGATACACAAAATCATCAGAAACAATTAATTTTTTTTTTTTTTTTTTTGCGTTCCTTATTATTTATTGCATCACTTTGCATACAACACAAAGCCTAACAATAATTGAGAAATCTTAAAAACTAATGATGTTTTAAAAGTTTCTATAGTGGTGAGCTAAAGAAACTTTCCAGTGTTGCGTGGTCCTCCCAGGTTTATGGGACAGGAAAGTCATTCCGACGAAGGCGCGTGCGACAACTCATATAAGATAGTGATCGAGCTAGTGGATTAGGATGTTCCGAGAGCTTAACAAAATATTTTTGTTTCATTTTGTCCAATTCGGTTTTAATTAGCGGGACGTTAAGGTCTCTGTGGATATTCGCGTTCGAAATGTACCAGGGGGCACCTGTTAACAAACTGATTGGGCTCTTTGGATGACTTCAACGTTACTTGGGCTTGCGTTCCCCAAAGCTGGGAACCGTATGTCCAGATAGGCTTTATTAAGCTGTTATATAACAGCACCTTTAGATCGAGGCTTAGCCCAGATCTTGGGTTTAAGAGCCAGTGAAGGGACTGGGCTTTTAATTTCATGGAAATTTTTCCGCCAGGTGAGTCGTCTGTCCAAATGTACTCCTAGGTAGGTGACTTCAGTACAGTGTGGTACGGTGGTGTTGTTAAAAGTAATGGACGGACAGTCTCTCTTGTTTAAGGTGAAAGTTACGTGCTTGCATTTATCCGGATTGACTTTTATACGCCAATTGTCTAGCCAGTTCGATACCAGTTGTAAATGATCACTTAGCTCTTTCGTCGCTTTTTTGGGGCAGCGTGAGTGACTGATGATTGCAGTGTCATCCGCAAAGGTTGATGTAATAAGGCGGGGATTTGTAGGTATGTCAGCAGTGAAAATGACGTAAAATGACAATTAATGAACTACGTTTTCCACTTAAGATGTGCAAAATGTGGTTTGAGCCAGTTTGGTTTGTGAATCAGATTGTGCATAAAATTATAAAAACCTATGGCGTTTTACCAAGACGAGAAGGAAAGGAAAGATAAAAATGCAAGGAATAAAAGTACGAGTATAAACAATCACTACTTTGTACATAAAATTCAATCAAATCTCAATAAATAAAAATTATTTTATACTATATACTAGAAATTTCATTAATAAAAGAATTATATTATTTTTTTTTTTTTTTTCTAAAATTTATAAAAACTCAATCAATCTGAAACTAAATTTAGTATACAATTAGTTGTTGTTGTACCAAAATCAGGTGACACTCAATTGTTGTAACAACATTAAGTGACTTTAAGTTTGATTCCAAGTTGCCCAATGATGCTCGCCAACTTAAACCGATGAGTTATAAGTCAAAATTACAAATTTTCTGAGGCACTAGAATTTTTTACAGCTCAAAATGGGCGATGGTCGAAATAAAGTTGGGAACCTATGATATAAGCCGATAAACCAATAATACAAAATCGTTCACTTGCTGAAAGTATCTTAACTTTCTTCCAGTCTTCTTATTCTTTTCATTTTTTATGGTTCTAGACCCAAAGGGTACCAAAGGGAACCCTATTGCAGAAACTTGGTTGTCCGTCCGTCCGCGGGTTACATCACATAAACCGTAATAGCTAGAGAGTTGAAATATGCACAGAATGTGTAGTTCTATCCGGGCATCAGCAACAAGTACTAAAACTATAATAGTTTCAAAAACTTAAAGGGGTCCCCATACAAGAAACCATTTGATTTGTATGGCAGCTATACGAACCAGTAATCTCACAATCTTGAAATTTGGATGGTTGGTGGCTATACATCAAAAATTTGTTTTGTCGAAATTTTGGTTTCATCGGACCATAAGGGAGGGTACCTCCCATACAAACCCCCGTTAAAATTCAATTCTTATTAGAAAAACTTTTGTGGTTTTTGCCCTATCAAACTGAAATATAGAGACTACAAGTTTTTGATATAGGCGCTAAACATCTGTTAAAAACAGCCAAATAGGCCAACTAGGAGGGGTACTTCCAATACAAACCCATCAGTAAAATTCCGGTTCTTATTCGAAAAACTTTTTAAGAACATTTATCGGAATCAGCCAAATCGGCCAACTAGGGGGGGTACCTGCCATACAAACCCACCATTAAAATTGAAGTTCGTATTCGGAAAAACTTTTTTGCTTTTTGGACTATTGAACTGAAATTTAGTTTCTGGTATAGACGCGGTACATTTGTTGGAATTGCTCAAATCGGTCCACTAGGGGGAGTAGCTCCCATACAAACCCCAATCTGGTATGGAACCCTCCGTGTACGAATCTGACTCGCTCTTGGCCCATTTTATTTTCTATTAATTTTCCTTTTTGTTGTTTGATTTTAATACCTTAAGAAATCCTGATATCTTATATAAAAAACAAAAACATTCAACCATTGTTTACACGGTAATTGACAGCGTGGAAAATGGCTGATGGATGGCATGTTAAGCAAATTAAAACAAATACCCAAACAAAAATCAAATCATCAAATTAACCCAAAATTAAATTGTTATTCAATAAAAACAAAAAAACGCAGTCAATTGCCAAAAAAAAAATTTACATATCTTAATTTGGGTTACTTGGACGTTCGTTATTGGTTGATTGGTTAGTTGATTGGTTGAAGCATAAAAAGTAGCATACTTTACAAAACCATGTATCTTTCATTATATTTATTGTACAACAAAATGGATTGCATTTTCATTAAAGTGACAAAAGGTTATGCGATGTATGAAGGTAAGTAAAGTAAGTAAGGTAAGCAAGATGATGTATGTGCCATAGATGTGAAGGATGCATAAGGATATGCGCTGAAGAATATTTCAATGCAAATGAAAACGCACTCAAAAGAGCACAAACGATGCGGTGACAGCATCAAGGATAATAGAAAATAGAAAGTAAATAAGAAAAAAATTAGGGCAAACCAACTAAATTCGGTTATGAAGAAGATTTTATACCTTCCACAAAAGGTAAAGGATCTCGAACAAGTGTCCAAACGATCAAATATACATAAACTTATTTCTATAAAAATCAACAGTAAAATATAGTCAGCAGATCTCTTCTTGAACAACCCTAGGCTTATTACTAAATTTTACTAATTTTATTCTCTTTTATTTACAATAGTACAAAATCATAAATGCGAGCTATTAAGCATTTATTCGGGTTTCTTAACGCCCTTTTTAGCTTGAGCGGGCTTCTATGAATGCAGCGTAGTGGTGCTGCCTCCGGAAAGGTGTCCTCATGGTACTTAAAGCCGGTGAGCAAGTTCTTTAACTTCTTCAGAGAAAAACATTTGAAGCTTTGAAGAAAACACACACACGGTATTCTCAGCAGGACGCTAGGCATACAGCGGTGAAGCAATGCCGACAGTCTTTTTGTGACCATTGCTGACAGTTGAAGAACCAGAAAAACAATATAATTTCTTGTCTCAAGTTCTCAGACAATTGTTTCGATTGCTTTCAATTTTAATTCTATATTTCTTAAGGATCCTTAAAATATAACTTACGTATTTCTTTAACAAAACATCTATTCAATGATGATGTAAGTAGACAAAGATTAAAATCTTAAAAAGATTGTATTTAGAATGTATGATGATTATTTTCGATTTCCGATTAAGGTAAAACTATTGTATTAATCTATATACTTAGTATATTTAAAATAAGTGTAAAGTGGTGAAGGGTATATGTACATAAGAAACAGGACACTGTCATAAATAATAAATATTATAGAAAGCTGGAAAGGAAGCAGCTTTGTTTTTCGCGTTTCGAATTACAATATTTTCAAAACAAGAGTGTGGAATGTGTATGAATGAACACTATGGGACTAGGGATTTATGAGGAATGTTGGGGAGAGAATAAAACGTGCAAATAAAACAATAAACAATAAAACAAACGAAACGAAACGAAACAAAACGCAATGAAAAGTATAAAAGAATGAACGAAGTGGAAATAAATAAGCTTGACAAACGCGCTCCAACCTAAAAAAAAAAAAAAAAAAAAATACTAAGTAGGACTTTATACACATACAAGTACACATATTGTATTGTGTATATATACACACAAGATGCGTATTCGTGTGTGTGTGTGTGCGTGTGTGTGGTTAGCAAAGTGACGTGCGAAGGAGACTTTAGCATTCATTCACCAACGTCAGCAGCATTACAATAAGAACAACTGAACTAAAAAAAAAATAATAAAAACAGATAGAATATTTTGATTTATCACCTTAATAAGCGTAAGGAATCCTATGGGGAAACATTATTTCCAACTATGATAAGAAATGATGTTCTGTTCTGTTCTGTTCAAATCTATTCTGTTAAAGCAAATGTATTGTATTGAAAGGAAACTAAAATACTAAAACCGAACATAACTAATCATGAGATATTGTATTATGAGATGCGACAGCAAGAATAATTATTCACTCACTCACTCACTCACTCACTCACTCACTTTGTCACTTAGTCAGTCAGTCAGTCAGTCAGTGACTTTTAATAAAAGTAAATCCAAACTTCATATATGATTTTATTATTAGCTTTATGAGCTCATAACTATAAAAATAAATATTGTAATAAATTTTAAACAGAATTCAAATCTAAAATCTTTTTTATCAAACTGGAAATAAAGGAAATAACCTTACTGATTGCTGATTATGATCGCGGGTACCGTGAAATACATGTCAGTGGTCTAAGCTGATGCGTGACTTAATTTAGTGATGAGTGAGTGTTAACTTGCAAGGACACAAGCACACACATACTAAATCTAAGTCATCAAACAGAGATAGATAAATATTCTGTCTCTCTGTTGGTTTGTCTGTCTGTCTGTCTGTCTGTCTGTCTGTCTGTATGACATAGGTAAATAAACATGAACTGCATAGGAGCAAAATACCTATGAACGTGTATACTCGTACATACATACATATGTATGTACATATGTATGTGTAATCAAAACGAAAATCCCAAAATCACTCGCTTAAGTAAGTAAGTTTGCTGTAATGGCAGAACGATGTCTAAAGGACTATAACAAAGTAGCAATAGCACAGCAGCAGCCAGGCAGACACAAGAACAATAAGAATGTCGGCAACCGACAACTGAAAACGACAATGCCGAGGACATACTACTATTGTACTATGAGTATGGGTACAACATAAGAACTACAATGACGAGAGTAAAATCGGTTAGATTAAGTTTGGAGATGAGGCCAATGATGTGGATGTGGATGAGGATGAGGATGAGCTCATGAATGTCAAAGTTTAGGTGAACATACCTACATATGTACATATGTGGGACGGACAGATTGTCTGTCACCCACTGAGACAAGTCAATGGACGTGCAAAAATTGTCAATTTTATTGAGGGTGTAACAAACAGAATGACACCTCTTTAAAGTTGTGGTGTATACGAACGACGACGATACAAGGATACTGTTGAAGTTTACGGACGATAAAATTTTAAATTCAATTAAATTAAATTTTCATCAATACAAACACATATTAGATAATTTTTGATATACTACTTCATCACACTAGTAGTCTTGATGATGATGATGTATTTATTATCAATTTAATCTGCAATTTGAACCCCCAATGTGAGAAAGTCAAGCCAAGCCAAGCCAAGTCCGTGAGTGAGACTATTCATCTAATTTCCCGAGTATTTCTTCTGAGGAAGTTACTCATATAATGTAATTGGAAAATTTTAGTTTTCCTTAATCAAGAAGAGAGTCATATGAAGATGATGACAAGGGCCTGACTAGTTACATAAGTATTGCCGCAATTACAAGTATGAAAAAATTTATTATCACTTTAATATCAAAAGCCTTATTAACTAGAATATTTTATATGGAAGGCATAAAACAAAAAAACTTGGATGAAACTAAAGTTAGTGGTTTTATTATTTATTTTCATAACATCTGTCAAAATGCAATCAAAAAAACAAATGTGACCAAAACTTTATCTGCAATATAATCAACTCAATTTACCTAATATCAGATAGAGACAACATTCGCAATAACAAGAATAAAAACAATTCTAATGATGATGATGATTATGATGATGATGATGATGATGATGATGATTATGGTGACGATGATGATGACCAATGGCCCAAAAATCAAATCATAACATCTCTATGCACGTCTGTAGAGAAGTTTGCAAATAATTTTTTATGAGGGTCGCCTAAATAGTTTTGTAGCCAGTGCAGGAAATAAGTAAGTTTCTATCAATCACTTTTATTAGCACACTTGCAATAACGACCTGAGAACACCACAGTTCCGAAAGTTGATAAAGATCTTTCAAAAGTGTAAAGCTGCTGAATGACAAGTATTTGATATGATATCGCTAGGAACCCAATACACTTCACAATTTGAATATTGTATATTCTCAGCATTAAATTGCCACACGAATACAAGACTTTAGCAAAATAACAGAGATAACATAAGCCATTGAATTAGTGTCAGTATCTGAATTCTATTGACCATTTACCCATCTTCAGCATGTTGATTCGCAAAACTTTTCAAACAAACCCAGCAAAAGAATATTGGATAAGAAAGCATGGATAGTTGGAAACAAGAAAAGGAAAAGAAAAAATGAACAAAGGATGAACTGATAAATCAAATTCAATTAATAATTTAACTTTTATTCGATTTTTGTTTTTGTTTTGATTTCTTCGTTTTCATCTTGTCAACGAAGTTAAAGAAGGATCCGTTTTTGTTCCAAATGTTGTTCTTCTTTCTTTTGCTCTTGTTAGCTTTATTGATTTTACCAAATCACCGCTGCATCAAATGAAATGTAGAATGGTAAATCTGTCAAAATACAAATACTCACGCACACAAAGTTAGTCAATACATATACAAGTATATTTGTATATATATATATATATATATATATATGTATATATATAAATGTACAAAAAAAAGGATGTCATAATCGTGTAGTCGGAATACTATCTGTCAACGACGATTAAGTTGATATTTTGATTTTTATTTCAACTCAGAAAAACTTTATTCAAACTATGAACAAATATTTTCATCATCATCATCATCTACACCATCTTTATTATAATCTTTATCATATTCATCATCACCATCATCAAAGTTGATATTGTTTATTGGTCTAAATTAACTTGTCCATAATCCAATTAATAAATACAAAACTACATTATTCAATATAAACAAACAGAAAACGATCGGACCGATGAATCACTTAAATTACAGACATAGTTCAATATATTAAGTACCTGGAACACAACACATTTTAGAGACCAAAATCAATCCTGGTATTGTATTGGTTACTGCTTCCTAAACCGGTATAAATATAATCTGTAATTTTTGAAGTGAAACTTCTTTAGCGAAGGGGATTAAATCCAAAAAAATATGAAAATTAAATGTGACGAAAATCATAATTTTACTATGTTAATATTATACTGAAGCTATTTAGGCAAATACAATTGAAATATCTCCGTGGCGCAGTGGTTCGAGAATAGGACTTGCCAGCCGAGGGCATAGGGTTAGAATCCAGCACTGAGAATATTTTTTTTTTCTTTTTTTTTACTTTTGTAGTGAAACTTCTTTAGCGAAGGGGAGTAAATCCAAAAAATATGAAAATTAAATGTGATGAAAATCAAAATGCGATGATGCTTCAGAGACGTAGTGGGGAAACGCACAAAAGAAGACAACCAGAGAAGACGTTGAAAACTATGGCTAAATTAAAGGCAAGTTTGGTATGATGTAGAGTATTTGAATGCTTTAACTGCTTACATAACCGGAAGGGTTAAATGTGTCATTAAAGCCAATGGTGACACTACAAAATATTTGTAAGCCATAAAACCACATTTTTTACTTCATTCAAAATAAACCCATTTGAAATTAATTTGTACTTTACTTTTTCTTTTCCAATAATTTTGCTTCACAAAATCAGGAAGTTTTCTTTTTTTTTTTTCTTTTCAATAATACAATATTTTTGCAAAAAAATTCCACAAACTTTTGTTCAGTATTTTTTTTTTTTGTTACAGTTTTGTTGTAAATTAACTGAAACATAATTTCTATTAAAATTGTGCAAAAGAAAACAAAAATATTCCCAGTGCTGGATTCTAACCCCAAGCCCTCGGCTGGCAAGTCATGTTCTCTTACCAAGTTTCATTTACATCAAACTACGAAAAATCAAACAAATGCCTTTGCGGCTTGTTTTTCGGTTAGGTGCATTATGAATTTTGTTGAGGTAGATCGATTCTTACGAAATACTTACGTCTATAAATCTTGAAATACTCATACTACAACCGACATGAAAGTAGAATAAGAGATCCAGGTTGCCCAGAGACTCAGACTCGCGAAAGAACAATAAATATTTATTGTTACATAACCAAACAAACTGTTTCAAAAGATTGGTAAAATGGTGGAAATGATTTAATGATTTATAAACAGAATGTGCCCAGTATAGATAGAGGCTGCTTGTAATCTATAAATGCTGTTTGATTTATAATAAGTTCATTTAATAAATGTTAAAATTCAATTACTGGGTAATATATTACATCACTTTCATTATGAGCCAAGTCCTGTGGTACTTTATGGTAGTCAAGTTAGGGAATTTTCTTATCCTTAATTAAAACATTAAGCAAAATAGTCTTTTGTTTTCTGTTTTTTTTTTTTTTTTTTTTGTTTATCGATAGCTGCTAAGTAATTGAAGGCATAATACTACTAAGTATAACAGTGAAGTTATCAACGTCATAAAGTGATTTATGCAAAGAGAAATTCGTATAATATTCGCGTTTTACTAAGCAATTTATTTCAAATCATCATTATTATCATTATCATCACCATTATCGACAGACAGACAGACAGGCAGAGAGGCAGACAGAGAGAGAAACTGACAGGCAGACATGGAGTCAGATAGACTCATTTACATTCCTCTTACAAACGTCGTTACCTTTCCAACATCACAGCAGTACGAGTATTATTTTTTTTTTTTTTTTCATATAACATTTTTTTTTTTTTTTTTTTTGTTATCGAGAGCAATGCTTTCATTCCAATGATTGAGCAAAGAAATGTGTACGACGAATGAGTATAAAATACTACATAAATATAATGCATTGCATTGACACAGTCGGAACTGAGTTGGTCTGAGCTGAGCTGAGCTGAACTGAATTGAGTTGAGCTGAGTCAATCGTTCGGATTAAGCGTTATTATAAGCATAAAACTCATTTGACGCAAATTGATTGACACCGATTTTTATTATGTCGCCTCTCAGTTGAATGGACGAGCACAGACAATGTGGGTTGTGGGTTGTGGGTTGTAGGTCTGTCTGTCGTGTATCGTTTGTCGCGTGTGTTCTTAGTTCTACTTACTACCTAGGAAACGGTTCACACTAGCAGCAGCAGCAGTAGTAGTATTTGATGTGATCCATTATTCATTATCCAAATCATAGTATAACCAAATTTTAAGGTAACTTTTTAAAACTTGAAAATTCATTCACTTTTATAAAGCAATGAATCCATTTCTTGACTTTTCTATAAAGAAATTATCAAAACCGAAAGTAGTCCACGTACTCTATTTCTTTCACTTTAAAAATTTGCCAGAATTTTTAGAAAAGCATCCTTATTGTATTTGTACATATTTGGATAGGATGAAATGAAATGAGGTGTGGTGAGGTGAGGTGAGGTGAGGTGAGGTGAGGTGAGGTGAGGTGTGGTGAGGTGAGGTGAGGTGAGGTGAGGTGAGGTGAGGTGAGGTGAGGTGAGGTGAGGTGAGGTGAGGTGAGGTGAGGTGAGGTGAGGTGAGGTGAGGTGAGGTGAGGTGAGGTGAGGTGAGGTGAGGTGAGGTGAGGTGAGGTGAGGTGAGGTGAGGTGAGGTGAGGTGAGGTGAGGTGAGGTGAGGTGAGGTGAGGTGAGGTGAGGTGAGGTGAGGTGAGGTGAGGTGAGGTGAGGTGAGGTGGTAACCAACAAGTTCAGTTAACGACTACTGTGTAACACTTAAGAAAGGTCAGTCAGTCTTATGTATTGCCTTCCTGCCAAACACTTAACACACATTTGCTGAGTATCTAAGCATCTGTGTATCTAAGCATCTGTCTGTGTCTGTGTCTTTGTCTGTGTGTATTTGTGTTGATTATTTTGAATACGGTCACCGAGAACAAAAGGAAAAATCTAGTTAATGTAATACATAGTTTAGAAATTAAAGGATGAGCGCACTAAAGCAAACATGGTTAAGAAACAGAAATTCTTGGCATCTTTCAATTTTAGTGCAAACGACATAATGCAAGAAGATAGAGAGAAAGAGAGAAAGAGAGAGAGAGAGAGAGAGAGAGAGAGAGAGAGAGAGATAAAGTGAACTCACTCACAAACAACTACAACTACAACGAAAAAATAACAATATTCTCTTTTCTGTGTTTTTGTGTAAATTAAGTAATAAAACACGTAAGGAGCTTTAGTAATGGATCCATTCACACACCACGCTACAAACAACACTATGACGAAGCAATGGAAACTACTTTATTGTTGTTAAAGGAAGCCAGAAACCAAGTGTAGTCCTCAGACCAGAGTCTGGGCCTCACTCTTAGTCTCAAGTCAATTTAAAATATATTGAGGCGGCACGACATGTGGCGACTTGACTGCAATAGCGACAGCGATACTACAATAAACTCAGTATTCAGTAGTATTAGTAAATGGCTTAGAAATCATTACATACATTTAGGCGCACTGTTGACTCTTAAATATTGTTGACGTTTTGCATTGGTTGTTGTCGTTGTCGTTGTCGTTGTCGTTGTCATTGTCGTTGTTGTTAGTCTCGGTCTTGGTCTTGTTCTTATTCCTGTACTTGTTCTTGTTATTCTGGTCCTGTTGTTTCTTACTTATTTATATAATGTTCTTCACACTTATGTATGTACATACATATACATACACTCGTAAACATAGATACCCGCATACTACATACATACATTAAAATAGTTTTGTGGTTCATTTAAGGCTTAACTGTATTGTGTCATGCAGCGAATAGAGTGTAGGAGAATTGAGCAATTGAAGTGAAACCAAACTAAACCAAACCAAACCAAACTAAATTGTACGACGAACTGCCATCGTTTTCATCGTCGTTGTCATTCAAGCGACAAGCTTCGACAACTCTAATGATAACAGTGACAACTCATACAAGCAGCACAAGCGTCAAGCACCAGAAACGCAAGCAACAAGGATGATGACGATGAATAGGATGAGTAAAACGACAACAAGGAGTGTCAGTGGTTATAGAGAAAGGACAAAGATAATATTATTGTTTGCTATTGTTGGCAACTTGGTGTACTATGTGTATAATAAACCGATAGTTATTTATATTGTACATACATAGTCACATACATAAACACAGTTGTACACACTTGCGCTACCAAATCAATTTCAATTGGAACCGAAAATAAACTTTCTTACATATGTACATACATACATACATCTATTCTACAATACTAAGAACTTGTGTGGTGTTGGTCGATGACGTCTAAGAACATTATGACAAGGAACTAAATATAACTTCAGCCTAAACATCAACTTCAGACATTCGACATCAGATTTAGTTTGGCAAAACTTTGTGGTTATACAAGTGAATAACATCGGATGATACATAATATATTTTAAGACCACAACTTAATCTGTCTTAATCTACCAAATACCCACATAATAATAACAATAACAGTCAGAGAGGATTATTAGTTTATTTTCTTAGCAAATCATTTTCATTACATAATTTGCCTGAACTAAACTAACTTTCAACAATAATTTGTCTCTCATCAATAATGTTTATTACTCATTCAGATATTTTTTTGGTAAATTTACAAAAATATAATCTTAATTATGATGGAATATCGAAACAAATCGAAAAATAACAAATACAGAAAACAATAATGATTAGATGATGAAAGACTGTAAAATACCAGAGAAGGCAATTGGTTAGAAAACAAAAAAAATAGTTCAAATGAAAAGAAAATGAAAACATTTGGATAATCATTCAGGACTCATCATTAAACAATATCAAAAAGATACTAAAAACTGGAGAAACTAGATCACATATTAAGTGTGTACAAGTTTTTAAATTTATAGATTTTATTGAAGTGAAACTTCTTTAGCGGCGTTGGGCAAAACGTCACGTCATTTGGTGACTCTGTATCTCATGAACCGCATTTGGTAGAGACTTCAAATTTTCACAGAATGTGTATTTCTATTGACATATCCCCAACACATAATAAAGAAGTTTTTTGTATCAAAACAAAATGGAAAAACCATTGCCAAAAAGCAGCACTTCAGTTGAACAAGATTTTATATCCCAAACAATAGACGCATTTATCCAACTTTCACTTTATAGCCTCAGTATGTATTGTGAATCCTAAGCCTATCTAATAACTATAAATGAGACTTTATGACATAAGTAAATATTGTAAAAAACTATGAGTATCGATCGCACAAAATAAATGGTTGTTACAGGCTTTTGATGAAACATAATGTGCTGGCTGGGCCATTCATTTCGCGACAAACTTACCATACATTCATACATATGTATGGGATGTATTTATGTTCATATGTTTAACGTATATGTTATATGAATGTATACAAAAAAAAACACAACAGAACACATAAAAACACTCCAAAAATATCTTAAACTCTTAAACCAACAATAAGGGCGACTTGAATAACAACCAGATACAACACAATAAAGTATCAAACGAAAGTATATTTTGCGAAGTAAAAATTTTCCTGCTCAACAAAGTAAATATTGTAAATGGAGGCAATCAAAAGAAGAATTCAGATAATACCATCACCATCACCATCACCGTCACTATCACTATCACCACAAAAAAGACACGAAAAAAGAAGATAAAAGGAATAAATATAAAACACACATACAAAATAAACCTTAAGGACATGGTAATATTAATTCAAGCGGACATACACAAAACTAAAATACGTAAACTTATATTGTATACAATAGAAATACCCATCGACAGATGAACGGACACCCGGCCAGACAGACACACAGACACACAGACAAACAGACAGACAGTGAGAATGTCAGATATACATATATGAAAAAAGAAAAGAAATGACTTAAAGCTACAGAAAACAAGAAATCAACAACAACAAAAAGAATGAGGGAAAATGGAAAAAATCAGTTGGGTCACTCACTATTCAATAGAAAACAAAACTCAAAATCTACCCATTCATATTCATATTCATATTTAAGATTTTTCTTTTTCCGATTCCTTTGGCGTTCTTACAAACGTACACACACACACACACACACTCACACACACATATACGGGATGCATATACTCATACATAGATACTTACCCGTACAAATGTATATCGTTTGAGTATCCCAGGTCTTAAGATTTTAAATTATCATGAGAAACATGTTTACTTATAGATAGATTTCTTATAGATATAATCAACATATTTACGTTTTATACTTACTATAAATCAAATGTGAATAAAAATGGAAGAGATGAAATTAGTGGTGAAACCCTTTGAAAAAAGCAAATATCCCTTTTCCTAGACTGACTATGATACCAAATCTTAGCTTTCAAATGAGCATATTCATTGAGATTGATAAGTACGACTATGTACGTACTTAGATATCAGATATCATATATCAGTCAGATACGAGTACATATTGTCAGATGAAATTATTGTAGTTGTGAATGAGCAACATCATATTCTTTAGCAGAACAAACCCCAGGGATGATATCCCTAAATTTGTAATTTCCTAAGTGAGATCAACAATTCAAACAATTGCAATATTTGAAGTGTTGCAACATTAAATCCGTTTCCATGTAGATACTAATATTATCTGAGTATATACAGATGAAAATTCCTCTTCTATTCCATTCGAATATAAAACATCTATTCTGATATGTTTTCAATGTTGCCATTACTATTTCATTTGTATTGTTGTTATAAAGCTTGAGGCAGTTAGGCAGTTACTAGATACTAAATACAACAGCTACTAGATACTACACAACATTTACTGGAAATGCTCGTATAAACTCTCGAATATGATGAACGTGCAAAAGCCGCAAAAACAAATGTAGGCTTTGGTAGTAGTAGTAGTTCTAGTAGTAGTTAAGGAGGGCAAGGGCACCAAACAAAAAAAAAAAAAAACAAAAACAAAAAAATAAGAAACACAACATAACGAAAACAAAATAAAAAAAAAATACGAAGTATAAATAAAAATTGGTGACAGTCTTCGTCAAAGGAAAGGAAGGCATAGGCATATAAAAATGTGAAAAGTGCGCCTCATTTTCACTCCCATCACCCATCATTGAACGCAAAACAAAAGGACGAAGATAAAGGCAACATTTTGTAGCCATAGCAGGCATTCAAGTAGCATGAAGAAAATGAAGGACAAACAAACAGACATATAGAGAGAGAGAGAGAGATAGACATGAAGCTAAGAAACCAAGGAGCCAAGCCACTATGACCGCTGACTGGCTATGTAGGAAGAACTTATTGTGGCAGTTTATCGAACCGCATTTTGTTTTTGTCCTTTTTGTTATTGTTACTTTTTGGTGATTAAAGCTTTTTTGGGTTTGACTTGTAATGTTGATTTCTTTTTCTTTTTGTTTTTGTTTTTGTTTTCGTTATTGTAAATACTTGACTCATTTTTTCAAATTCTTCTCCACTCACTTTCCATCCCATCACTTCATGATGAATCAACCGTTTAAAACTGAATTGTGAAAAATATAATGGTAATTACCTATTATAAAATAATACCAGGAGAACGAGCTTTGCTCGGTATTTGTATGTACGGTATGCGATCTAGTAATGCTAGGGTCATATTATTATTACATGGCTGGCACTTATTGTGTCCAAATTTCAGTTTTAAGTATAATATAAAAAACAAAATAGTCTAATAAAAACATGAATTTGAATTAGGGTTTGTATGGGAGCTAATCGATCCAGTAATTCTAGGATCTTAAAATTTTACATGGTTGGTAAATGTTAGTCAGACACTTATAGTGTTAAAATTTCAGTTTAATAATACAAAAAATAAAAAAGTTTTTCTAATAAAAACATGAATTTGAATATGGGTTTGTATGGGAGGTACCCCTTCTAGTATACCAAGGGTCTTGAAATTTACATAGTTGGTGAATATTACTCTGGCAGTTATAGTTTCCCCATATCAGTTTGATAACACAACAAACAAGAACATTTTTTTTATAAGAACCTGAATTTGAATCTGAGTTTGTACGGGAGCTATGCGATCAAATAACCCTAGGATTTTGAAATTTACACGGTTGATAAATATGGATCAGACACTTATAGTGTCCAAATTTCAGTTTGATAACAACAACAAAACAAAGTTTTTCTAATAAGAACACGAATATAAATCTTTGTTTCTATTACTCCTAATAATCATAAGGTCTAAAAATTTACATGGTTGGTTAATATGAGTAAAACATTTATGGTGTGCAAATGTTTTAGAGTCGTTTCTGAGTTATGCGAAGTAAATATTGTCCAAGAACTATATACATAGTAAGTATTATATATTGTTTATTCAAATTGAAGATACTCACTTAATTTGGCAATATTTTTGTTGCACTTTTCAATTAAATTCAATTCAATTTCCTGGAAAAATAAACAAGAAATAAAATTATTTTAGTTGTGCTTTATAAAAGAATGGTTACTACTTAATTTTAATGGTGATCTAAAAAGCATTGTGATTTTTACATAAAAGTAAAATGTACGAAAGGGAAAATTTTCATATATAAAAATGGAATTTCTGTTAACCAACACTGTGTCAATAATTTCCCAATCGATGAGGGCATCATTCATACTTGCCATAAACTAAATGGTGAACTAACAAATATAAAAATGGAATTTCTGTTAACCAACACTGTGTCAATAATTTCCCAATCGACGAGGGCATCATTCATACTTGCCATAAAGTAAATGGTGAACTAACAAATATAAAAATGAAATTTCTGTTATCCAACACCAATTTAGTTCATTCGTTTAAAGTTTGACATGTACTAAAAAATATTAATAACAAAACAAATAGCAGCCCCAGCTTAAATAAAATGTGCATGTAAGAAAATTTTTGAATTCGGTTTCCATATTAAATGACATAACATATGCGAAAATATCATGGGACTCTGTAACAAAGACAACAATTATGAATTGATTTAAAAACGTTATGATTCTGAATTAAATCAAATTCTATTTCAAATAATTTCTAATTGACCGTTGACTCTGAAAATGCAATGACAATACCTGATGCGCAATAACTAAAGAAGTCCTCATATCTCTTAAAACTTACTGCCAGAATCACAGAGACTCGTACATCAGAAATGATTTGCACATAATATTCGAAAGAAACAGGTTAGGTTAGATCCTACCAATTGCTGATTGTTTGATATAGTCGAGCAAAGGGTAACATTATTGGAAATCAAACGCACTGCTTAAACCCGTTCATCAGAAATAGAGGAGCTTTGGGAAGCAAGATTGTAACATTTAAAAACTTAAAGACCAAAAATGTGTTGGGCGGATGAAATTATATAACTGCTAGATGGATTTATACATCTTTTTTTTTAAGAAAAAACCTCTTTCAAATTCTGAAATTAAGCAAATTCTTTAGAGAATTTATTTAATTCTAACGCTTATGGAGTGACACCATAATTTTAGACTTGTGTAACAAAATACGAGCATATTGGTGTAAGAGTCAAAGAGAAACTTGAACTTTAGTTTGGCAACAATTTTGATGGACAATAATTAAACAGATCCAATGATTTTTTTAAATTAAATCATCATAGTTTTTATACAATAATATTTTTAGTTTTTTTTTCTCTGTTTTAGCTACTAAAAAACTTAAATGTATTTAAATTGCTAGAGCCAAGCATAAGCGTAAGCGAAGCCTACCTGCCTGCCTGCCTGCCTGCCTGACTAACTATAATGTTCTTACTTGATTTCTTTGTAATTAAATCTAAAATACAAAAATATATGATACTTTGGAATCTCCGTATATTCTAAGGAGGAGCCTTTATGCTTTGCGCAAGGAAACTTCAAGTTCTTTCCTAATCCTGATGATTCTATGAGCAACGGCATCGTGAGCTGCAATCATTTTAAATACAATTTTGTATAGAACAAAATATGCTGGTTGCAAGATCCGACCGATGTCAACGTTGGTTGTCCTTGCTGCTAATGCTGTATATACTAATTTAAATTGAATTTGCCGTGGAGCATAGGACGAGAGATAACAGTCAGGTGCATGAAGTGCGGAAGGATACATGAATGATTGTTTGGTTCGAAAAAACAAAAAAAAAAAGAAGAAGAAAAGGGAATGGAATAGATTGGAATGGAATGGAATGGAATGAAAAAGAAAGTAAAAGTATCTTTCAGTTGTTGGCTGCCATGCTTACGTGCCTATTTGTGATAGATACACGGATGCACGACGAATGAGACAGTGAGTGATGGAGTGAGTGAATGAGTGTTGCCACGGATATTGTAATTAGACTAAAACAATAATAAATCTTAATAAAAATGTCTAATACGGCTGGGCTCATGACCTACGAGTCTTCGCTATTAGGTTCTAAAGAATAACATTAGGCAAGCAAAGAAAGATAGAAGATTGTGACGAAGGTCATGAAACAATTGCCACCAAGCAAAAATACTTACAGATGGAATTCATTTGATATGTAAAACAGGAAATCGAAGAAATCCACCTCAAATCAAGTCACAAAATGAAAATTAAAACTCTCTTTGCTAAAAGTCACAGAAATAAAATGTTGTTGCTTTCTATAAAATAATATTGTTATATTGACATCAATATTATTTGTACAATATTATAATTCACATTGTGTGATGTCAGAGATCAGCTTTTCATTGTGGACAATACCCAGCTACCGTATTCAACTGGCACCTGAGACCACAATGATCACTTAAAATGTTTGTAAAAATCCTCAAATTGTTTCTTCCCGGAATGACTTGACACTCAAAGCATACATATATCTTCAGTAGTAGACCAACAGCATAACAATTTTGAATGATAGTTCAATTCTGTTAATGGCATGGCATGTACTACTGATATCCTAAAATAATATCTCCATTGAATCAGCAATCAGGAGTTTTCAAAATTAAAGCGATTTTAATTAAGTAAAATACTTATGTTGTCTGTTGTCTGTTGGCTGCTGGGTGCTGGGTGCTGGCTGCTGGGTGCTCTGACTGCTAAAGTGAAATTGTCTCAAGCATTAATTAATATGAAATGATGAGAATTTAATTACAGTAAATTGTAAGTGGTGTATCGATTTTTTAGTACTAAGTATGTAAGCCTACAAATAATGACAGTCTTATTACAATTAACAATTAATGAATCATTTAAATTTCTGTTGTTATACTTTATCCCCCTAAGTACATATATAGGATGTCGAGAACGAATCGGCTAAGTTATGTCAGTCTTTCTATTTGTATTTTAGAATCGTATGCCTCTCATTTTTCAAACAAACGAAAAAAAAGTTTTAATCCCCTTACACAATTTACTTTAAATTCGAGATTATTTTTGTTTTCAAATCAATTTATATGGCATATGTATTTATAAAAATTGTTGTGTGAAAAAGGTTATAATTTAAATGGAATTAAAAATTGCTAAGCCAACATTTAACACCTACAAGTTGAATAAATATAAATACCAAATATAAATGAAATGGAAACGTGTAAAACTAATTAAAAGAATTTATGCACAACTTCATTAAAATTTTATACAAAAATACTTTAATTCATATGCAATTACATTTATCAAATGTGCATGCATACATTTATTTATATCTATATATCTATATATATATATACACATATCTTATGAAAGAATCCCTTGACATTTGAAATACATTAAAGACATTCCACAAATGTACATATTCCTTTACATTATATTGACATGAAAAATGAAATGGGGTACCAATCAGTAACAAATTATGAGGGTCATCGCTCAACAAGCTCACGTTTTTGAAGATAGGAATGTTTCTTGCCATCAGGCAACACACAACAGATTTCAGTTTGCTTGCAATTCAAGGCATCTTCTGCACCTTCACCTTCACCTTACTTAGCAACAATCAACTGGTATAGAGATTTCAAACTGATACTTGAAGATGTTTCAAAGTAAAACAAATAAATTTCTGCCCTGTGAACTAAGCACATGAGATGAAGGAATAAACAAATTATTATTATTCTCCAAAAAAGAAGAGAAGACTTTCAAGTCAAATTACTTATCAATTACCTTCCATTGATGTTCAAACTATATATTATTGTTGTAAGTACCAGGCGACTGAGTTTTGCTTGTAAATAAAATATCTATATATAGGTCAAACATTTATAGTGTCCAAATTGCAGTTCAATAATATAAAAACGAAAAAAATTGTTCTAATAAGAACATGGATTTGAATTTGGGTTTGTATGGGAGGTACGAGGTACCACTCCTAGTAATCGCATGCTCTTGAAATTTACATAGTTGGTGATTATAGATCAGACACTTATAGTGTCCAAATTGCAGTTTAATAATACAAAAACCAAAAAAGTTTTTCTAATAAGAACATGGATATAAATCTGGGTTTGTAAGTTTCCTAGTAATCGTAGGGTCTTGAAATTTATACAGTTGGTGAATATGGATCACACACTTAGAGTGTTTAAATTGTGGTTTGATAATAGGAAAACTAACAAAGTTGTTCTAATAAAAACATGCATTTGAATCAAGGTTTCTATGGAAGCTACACGATCCAGTAATCCTAGGATCTTGAAATTTAGATAGTTAGTGAGTATGGATCAGACACTTATACCATCCAAATTTCAGTTCGGTAATACAAAAAACAAAAAAGTTTTTCTTATAACAACATGAATTTGAATCAACGTTTGTATGGGAGCTATACGATCTATTAATCCTAGGATTGTCAAATTTCGACATCTAGTGAGTATGGATCAGGCACTGATACCATCCAAATTTCAGTTCGGTAACACAAAAAAAACAAAAAAGTTTTTCTTATAAAAACATGAATTTGAATCAACGTTTGTATGGGAGCTATACGATCTATTAATCCTAGGATTGTCCCTACTAGTAATCTTAGGATTTTGAAATTTACATGGTTGGGTCAGACACTTGTTTTTTTTTTTTTTTTAAATTGCAGTTTGATAATACAAAAACGAATAAAGTTTTTCTAATAATATTATGGATTTGAATCTCGGTTTCTATGGGAGGTATAGTTGTAAATCTTTAGAGCCCTTTCCGTGATAAGTGAAATAAAATTTTTATATTATTGTAAGTATTAAAATACAAAAATTGATTAGATTTTAAAGAAAACCCATTTTGATTGTACTTACAAAAAGTGTTCATCTATCAAGAAATAGCAAAAATGGTACAAGATACAACACGGACGGACATGCGACTACAATAATTTTACACACATAGGCTTACGAACAAAAAGGGAAACATACTTTGAGATTGACCAGATTTATCCTAAAAAGGCTTTGCTTACATATTGATTGACTTTCGCAGCTTTTTCATAATTTCATAGCATCACATCGAGGATTGTGCTAAAAATGAAAGTTATAGTAGAAGCATTTCCTCAAATTGTATAATAAAAACCCACATATTGTTTGTGAATACTATGTTCTATATATTGTACAATACATACACATATGTACGTATGTATGTATGGTATAATAAAAGCTTTCCTGATTTTATTATTGTAGATATTAATAAATTTATGCGAAAATTGAATTTGCAACAAATACTCGTATGTATCAACCGAGGTAACGTCAAGAACTGGACGACGGAAGTTTGGTCGGAAGGCAGTAATTGAATATTGATTGAAGGATTATGATTGTGAAAGAGACACACAAAGAAATATTATTACATTTAGTGAGAAGGAACAACAAACAAAAAAAAAAAATATGAAATTAACAAGAAAAATGAAATTTCATATCCATGGATCAGAGACAACAGAATATTTAAAACAATTTGGTCCATTATTTCCATTCTGTGACAGATCACATAAGTTTATTCAACAATACTAAAATCGTAATACTACTTTAACCTTTGAGAAACTTTATATACATACGTCAATCAAATACCATAGATGGCAAATTGCATAACAATAATAAAAAACTGGCTAACTGCTCACATGAGAAATCACAATAGAACGACCAACCACACAACTACAATATGATAGAAAATATTGTATTGTATATAATGACAAAATTTGTTATCAGTTGCCATTTTTATAATAAATTCTAAAAGCGAATTTAATTTATTTTTGTTTTTTTATTTTTATTTCTATAACAAAGTAGTATTTTCTTATTGTGAATAACCTGACATCTGTCACAATCAATCGTTAACATTGAGAAAATAATACACAGTATATTTGATATTTTACACACAAATTATTTTACCATATAAGTACCATAAAGCAAAATATATTTTATCCATACCGTCATCTACATTTCTGCAACTCGAGTAAGAAATTATTAAATTATTGCTTAATCTGACTTAAGCATATCAATAATATGGACAATATGATTGGAGACTCGATAAATGAAAAGGTCAGTGTAAAATATACAATGAGAAGTCGAACATTTATTATTAAAACCAACAAGGACAATTCGCAAAGACGTTTTTCCAAAAACAAAAATAATACCGTCGATAAAAATCTGAACTCGCCAACAA
This sequence comes from Amiota minor, assembly GCA_037043295.1. Classification (NCBI taxonomy): domain Eukaryota; kingdom Metazoa; phylum Arthropoda; class Insecta; order Diptera; family Drosophilidae; genus Amiota; species Amiota minor. Next base: position 114,153 of record JBAMAW010001648.1, read on the forward strand.
AATGCATGAAGAAGAGAACTCAAGTGATTGGCTTAAATGCTGATACAGAATGGCCACCAGAGAAGTGCATATCGTCTCTATACTGTCCAGTACTAAGGATTGGTTCACCGCCGCGGTTAGAACAACGTCGCATGATGGCACTCGCTAGAAGAGAATGCGAAGAATTAACATATATAAAGACTAGTGACCGCAAATTACTCTTCATGGAAGCTAGAGTCCTTAGCCATTTCTCAGCTTACCTACGCGACTTACAGAGAAAGAAAAAATTTCCTTTTGCCAGTCCTCTGGACGTAACAAATTTCAATTCACAAACCATTTTAAAAATAATGAAATGGTTAGATTTCCACAAGAATCATGATGTAAATAATTTAACCAAATGCATGATGTGTGAGAACGGCGAATTAAATGGATCAGATGCTGGTGTTAAGGAAGAGAATACTTCTAGTAAATGGGATAAAGGTTTTTTCACCGTTAAAATCAACGAACTTCAAAATATTATTATGGCTGCCAATAGTTTGGGAATTGAGCCCTTATATACACATGCTGCTAATCATTTCAATTTGTTATCGCACAGCGAATAATCACGTCTATTGAATCCAAATTGTGACAGTTTCTAATTTGTTAAATCTTGTTAAAGGGCCTTTTACATGGTTAGGCTTCAGTCTCCATTTCAGTTTTAGCTACGGTGTACTGAGCTCAGTCTCAGTCTCTCTCAGACTAAAATGGAAATAGAAACTGAACTAACCATGTAAATTGTCCTTAATTGCTCTGAATATGTTAAAGGTTAATTGCAATAAATTTTGCATTCAAGCAACAAATAACATCTTTGGTAATCTAATATTTTAATATCCATGTTGTGGATAAACTTAGGACTTACTTTCTTTGTGAAAATTTTAAAAAATATTTTGTTTTTTTTTTTTATTTTTTTTTTTCTATTCTATTTTGGGGGAGCATTGAATAAATTAAGCAGCGGAATCAGAATAACAGATAGACTGAAGATTGATTTAGGATTAAAGTGAATGGATTATTACTTACAAAGTGTGAAATGGAAAATGATTAAGATTTGAGAGTTAAGTAGTTGAATATTTCTTAGCAAAGTTCTGATCTTATTATTATCAACTACAACATTTCACTGTCACTATTTTTCTATTGAGGTGATGATGATACAGTTAACCTCATAATGATTTTGTTGCATTCTATACTCTTTCTTAATCTACTTAACTTACTTTAACTCAACCTAATGCAATTCCGTCTAAGGCAATCTTTTGAAACAAGACCCAAGACAACAAGACGATGACGAATTAATGAGTTGATGATGGAAACCTACTTTTCAAGAATCCACTTAACAGCAAAACATAATTGCTTTGATGCATATTTCATAAATTCTTATGTTATTTTTTTTTTTCATTTTTGATATACGAGTAAGTAGTAAACAAATTGTTAATTGATTGTAATTAAAATTTCTCAAGTTATTCTGAGCATAAAATTATTGTGCTGTTGGTAAAAGTAAAACTTTTCAAAATACAATAATTTTACAATTTATTGTAAAATACTAAAAGTATTTGCAAACCGAATATGAAAAATGGATGAATTAGTTAGAAATTAATGGAAAAGTTGGATATGGAAATACATAATTCATATTCATGTACTAAATATTAGACAAACTGTATCCACAAAGAATTAGTTTAATACTTAGTGGAAGAACTAATAGAGCATATACTTAGTAATATCACACTACACTTCAAGTAGAATAGAATTTAGATGATGATAATAGAAGTTTTAATGGAACACCGCCGCACCATGAGGTAAATGACTCATAGGATGCATGCAGAAGAAGAGTCAGAAAGCAGGCTACACCTCCTAAGAGACTGCTGCCCTGGACCTATCTTCTTTGATGACCACGATAGATAGTTTGGCAAATTTCATACTGGGTAATTTTTAGCTCTCTTTCTCGATTATATCGTAATATCATACTAGTTCTAGTTTATTTTTAGAGCGTAGCTCCTCTTTGTGCGTTACGGCATGAGTGAGATTTCAAAACAAGATTCTTAAAACGGAATCATCAGAGTTTTTTTCTATGGGTTAGAGGGTCGTCGGGCTGGATTCGAATCCTGCTTTGAAAATATATTTTTATTTTTATATTAAAAATTATTGTTTTTTTTTATTATATTGGAGCTTTTTAGGGAAAAAGAATTAAAATGTCTGCTTGGTGTAGTAGTTAGAGAGTAGGACTAGCAAACCGAGGGCATGGGGTTCGAATCCTGCATTGGGAATTTTTTTGTTCTTACTTAATTCTGTCATAATAGAACTCTCATTCTCTCATTAATACAGTCATGATCGAAAGCATCATGGATCCTCACGAGTTTGCATAAACAGCAAAAATGCAATATTTTATTACTCAGTGAGACGTGGATGGGTAACGATTAAGTGTTTCATATTCCGAATTTCGATTGCAGTGTAAAATATTGTACAATGGACCAGATGTTCGTGCTGGAGGAATAGCAATTTATAAAAATCACAGTGATACAATCAGCATTGTTACACCAAGTATGCATATAATAACGAAATCAAAGATAAAAAGTCAAGTCAAGTATTGGCGACATTTATTCCGCAACATGCAGAATGGAGAATGGTATTCAAATAATAATGTTAAGATATTTACATATCCGCCGGCTAGTTCAATTCAAGACATCCACACATTACTTTTTTAGTTTAGTGAATAAAATTACCACAAACTTCCACTTATTTTGGCTGGTGATTTCAATGTAAATTTTGCTGAAGAAACATCAAGACCACTAAAAACTTTACTTTTCGAAAAGTTTAATCTTACAATGAGCAATAGTCCTTCACAATCGACAACAATTGATTCAATTTTTTTTCCCGAATAAGTTTGTAATAAAAAATAAAAAAAATAATAATAAACATGAAACAAAAAAGAAAATCAAAACATAAATTCAAATTTCAATAAATAAACATAATAATTGAAATTATTAAAATTCTGAATGGAGCGGCGCACCCGTGTAGGGTGTCTAACGAACCTTTTTTTTTTTTTTTTGTTTTTTTGTTTTTTGCTATTATTAAGTAATTTCAAAGTTGTGTGCTGTTTTGTATGTAAATATTTTGATTCTTTCAAAGTTTTTCTGGTCTAATGTTTATTTAGATTATTCTTGGAGCAAATAATAATCTATTAAATTACAATATTAATATAATCGATGAACGAACGTTGTTTGTTTATTTAACAAATACTAAACAAAACAACCATAAAACGAAAACAAAACTTTTGAAAAATAAAATTAATTAAGCAAAACAACGAGAAAATCATAAATTTATATTGGATATATGTTTACATATACAAAGGCATGTGTATGTGTATGTATTAACTAAATTACAATACATATATGTATACAATAAAATCCTATCCATTCACATAAGAATATTTATACTTTTAAATATTTATATTGGGCGTACAAATAGAAAATCGCCGTTTTTTTTTTTCATAATTTGAGGCTTTATTATAAAAAACTCGTTACATACTCAATCTCCAAAATAATTTCCATTACTAGCCACAACTTTTTTCCATTTTTCTGGCAGCTTTTGAATTCCTCGTCGGAAAAATTGTTCGTCTTTTGACGCGATCCACGAATCAATCTAGTTTTTGGCTTCTTCGAAAGAACGAAAGTGGTGTCCTGCCAGTTCATGCGTCATCAATCTGAATAAATAAAAATCAGAAGGGGCGATATCTGGAGAGTACGGCGGGTGGGGTAGGATGTCCCATTTCAAAGTTTCCAGGTATGTTTTCACTACCTTAGAAGCATGTGGCCGAGCTTGTCGCGTCCTTCCGAGTATTGCGGGTGTTTTTCCTTCAACGCTCGATTCAAACGTATTATTTGAGTCCGATAGAGGGCTCCTGTGATGGTTTCCCCTGGTTTCAAGAGTTCATAGTACACTACACCGAGCTGGTCCCACCAGATACACAGCATCAGCTTCGAGCCATGAATGTTCGGTTTTGCGGTCGAACTTGATGTATGGCCGGGAAGCCCCCACGATTTTTTCCGCTTCGGGTTGTCATAGTGTATCCACTTTTCATCGCCGGTCACGATGCGATGCAAAAAACCCTTTCTGTTTTGCCGTTGGAGGAGTTGTTCGCACATGCAAAGGCGCCGTTCGATGTACCTCGGATTCAACTCGTACGGCACCCAATGTCCCAGTTTCTGGATCATTCCTAAGCTCTTTAGGCGATGAGAAACGGCTTGCTGAGTCACGCCCAATAAACTTACAAGTTCCTGTTGCGTTCTACACGAATCTTCATCCAGCAAAGTCTCTAATTTTGCATCCTCCAACTTCTTAACGGGACCGGGACGTTCCTTGTCTTCCACGCCATATTCGCCATTTTTAAACTTTTGAAACCATTCCCGACACGTTCTTTCACTAATATAGCTTTCACCATAAGTTTCTACAATCATTCGATGCGCCTGAGTAGCATTTTTTTTTTCGAATGATATGCAAAAAGCAACACTTCCCGCAAATGGACCTTTGTAGGCTCGAATTTTACCATTTTCGCTAACGAACTGGACAAAGCACAGTCAAAATACAAAAGCGAGATTATTTAGAGTTGTTGACCGATACCTCAGCTGGCTATGTAATGTTTCTGATCGTACTTATCGACCGATTAGCGGCGCTGGCGCCATCTATGGGAAAACGGCGGTTTTCTATTTGTACGCCCAATATATTGTATTAATTCCAAAGATTTTAAAAGATTCTCTCATACCTCACTTAGTACGAGTATAACAAAATTTGGTTCAACAAAGTTAAAATATGATTTACAATATTAAAACTTATATTAAGTATAGTTTGTACAATGGTATGTATCTAGAAGTTATGTAGAATAAATTCATATTGAGAAAGTTAAAATAATAAATAAACTTTACAAACTAGCAAACCAACAAACCAAGCAACCAATATTAAAGTATCTAAGCTCTTGACGAGGTTAATTGACAGAGTACTAAGTATATTCCAAGGGTATTGAGTTGGTATAAATGTATTGTATATGTCTAACTAGTATCTACAGTATCTAGCCACCTATACTTATGTACGTCGTGTCGTGTCGTGTCTCCTCCATCCGTCTTTCTTAATTTTCTATATTTGCGGGCTGTTTCTCTTTTGGTTTCTCTGGTTCTCTGTTGGTTTATTTGTTTATTTGTTTGTTTATACAAAATTCATTAACTAAAGGCTTACAAATTTATTTGTTTTTGGACGACGACGACGGCAACAATAACACAAACCCAGTGAACATGATGATTATGTTGTCAAGATGTTTAGCCCATAAATTAGAAATGAAATTTCTACTTGCTCTTCTTCTTCTTCTATGACATTAGACACTAGAAAAGGTTTTACTATATTTAATAGAATAATTGTACAATAGTCCAGGTGTACCATATCTGTATGAAAATTCTAATTACATTTACATATGAGTAGAATATTTCAAAAGAATCTAATATCTAATGCAATTGCTTTCACAAAGAAGCAAGCAACTCTTGGCTACAAACAAAACACGAATAAATAATTGAAGCATTTAATCCAATCACAAATCAAAATTGAACCAAGATGATTGAAGAAGTATAAAAGTATTTATACAATACTACACTTCATCATCATCATCATCATCATCATCACTTTTTTTTTTTTTTTTGTTTTTATTTTTTTTTTTTTTTACTGCAATTTGACAGATAAAAGAAAATTGTACTTAAATATCAACTCGATACTCAAATTCATGCTGAAGACTATTAGACATAAACAATTGATAAATCAAGACTTCTAGAATCTCAAATGTCTTTTTCTATTCTATATACAAGTATATTGTGAAAGATTTCAATCATCACTTTGACTTTGACATTAAATTGACTTGAATCTCAACCCTTTCCATTCTTCTATGTAGTCTGTCACTGCACTTTAATTCATTAAATTCAATATTGCAATCTCTAACAAAACATCAAAAAACCAAAAACTTAATATTAAATTAAATACTAAACGCTGCCATTTACAATATAATATACTATTTCACATTGTGTAATTGTAATCCGATTAGATATTTTGATTTTATGTTTCACCAAATATTGTACTTAACACAAATTGCAAATGGACGTGATTGATTGATTGATTCTACAAAGACAAAAAAAAAAAAAATTCAACAATTTCAAATTTCCTTAATTGAGAAGTCATTGATTTTTGGCATTTGGTGAGTGAATGCAATTACAAATTACTATCTACTATCTACTATCAGGACTCGCTGATACTCGGCGAAAACCAAATGTGAAAATTAATAAATGAATAAATGCAAATACAGTAAATGGACATCCATATTTTTCCATACTCCATTTTATACTTTTAGTAAATCGGATCAAAAAAGACACATGAAACTAATGGCAAATGCATATACTTTGCATTAACTCATACCAAGTACGCGTATTTGCAAACCAAATAAGGACGGGACAAGAATAGAAGGAAGAAGGAAAGCATAAATGCTCACAAAAAAAAAAAAAAAACATGGGCCAAGTGCGAGTCAGACTCATACACGGAGGGTTCCTTACCAGATTGGGGTTTGTATGGGAGGTTCTCTCCCCAGTAGTCCAAAGTCACTGATTCCAACATATGATTCCGCGCCTATGTCAAGAATTTACAGTATCCAAATTTCAGTTCAATAGTCCAAAAACTAAAACTGTTTTTCGAATAAGAACCTGAATTTTAATGTTGGGTTTGTATGGGAGGTACTCCCCCTAGTCAACCGAATTGTCTGATTGCAACACATCTGCAGCGCCTATATCAAAAACTTATAGTGTCTAAATTTCAGTTCAATAGTCCAAAACCAAAAAAGTTTTTCATATAAGAACCGGAATTTTATTGGGGGTTTGTATGGAAGGTACCCTCCCTAGTGGTCCGATCAAACTGAATTTTCGACAACATAAGTTTCTGATGTATAGCCATGAACCGTCTAAATTTCAAGATCGTGGGATTACTGGTTCGTATAGCTGCCATACAAACCAAAATGTTTCTTGTATAGGGACCCCTTTAAGTTTTTGAAAATATTTTACTTTTAGTATTTGTTGCTGATGCCCGGATATAACTGCACATTCTGTGTAAATTTCAACTCTCTAGATATTACGGTTCATGAGATATGACTCGAGAACCGACGGACAACGAAGTCTCTGCAATAGGGTTCCCTTTGGTACCCTTTGTGTTCGGAACCCTAACAAACAAATAAATACAATAAATACAACGACATTGAAGAAAACCCCGACAATGATGATGATGATGCTGATGCTGATGATGATGATGATGATGATGATGATGACTCTAATAAAATCAAAAACAAAAATGCACTGTAAGTGCGGTTTAGTTTAGTTCGGTGTGGCTCGGTTCATTTGCATGGCGTACCTTATTTACAAAATGTCTAAAATGCAACATGGGTGCCATTCACAGCTAATGACATTTTGAATAAAAAGCTTGAAAAAAGATGCTTCCTCGATTTGGTGGCACGCTCTCACTTACTCCCACTCCCACACCCACTCTCAATAGCAAATGCTTTTAACTTTTATATGTCAAAAATATTATTAGTAAGTAGAGGATAGAAATTATTTGAATTTTGGTCTAGCCACATAGTAAAAATTATACTCTATTTGCATCTGACACAATAGATAAATTCGTTTCAATCCATAGAAATAATTTCATTGATTTGATTTGAGTAATAGGAAAACTCTAGTCTAAACCAAATTTCAAATTATTAGTTCAAATGATGAGAAACTACTTTGTATAAAAACTGTTAGATCAATGTGTTTCCGATGCTCGGATTCTATTCACAATAATCTGAAATATTTACGAATAGGTGACATCAGAGTGTTTTGCATACATATCTTCCTTTTTCTCATAAGTTACATACATCAGACCAATATGAAGTGCAGTGAAGTGAAGTGTATAAAATGCATTAAAACAATCTACAATTTATTTACTTTGACGAAGTATGCATATGCTTTTTGGAAAATCACTATCTCCTCTGTCTCTCACTCTCTTTATCTATCTATCTTTTTGACTACCATTGCAAATTTGTGCTTAATAAAGCCCTTTTCTTTTATAAAATGACATTAGCCCTTAATAGTATTTCGTACATATTTCGCTAAACTGATTCATGAGAAAAACCTATTATTTATTCATATCATTTTAGTTTTTTCCCTATTTTTTTTTTTTTTTTGCTTTATTTTGTTAAATATTATTAAGCAATTTTTAGCAAAAATAAATGCATAATAATTGCAATACATCATGCGATGTGAATTAGCGAGAAAAGCCATCAGTTACCCGATATGTTACTTACTAGTTTGTAAACACTGAATCAGATCAGATGATGCATCATCAAATGTGCAGATGTTTTTAGAAATTTTTCATTTAGAAATTGATGCAAATATTTCCTAATAAGTTCACAAGGCATTGATTGTGTTAGGGCCAATTCTCATTTCACGCTTAATGCATTTGATCTTCGGACACTAAGTCATATGATGCCGTCTCTTATCTGAATCACCCACTGCCTCATCAATTTTGTATAACCAGCTAAGCATAATGACATTGCCGTACATGTCACATTCACTCTTAGAATAATATTGTACTTACTTTTCAATCGAGTTTCTTGCTAGTAGTGGATCTAGGATGAGCTGACTCATATGGCACAGTTCTAAACTAAGCTTAAGTATTAAGCTTCTCCTCTATAAAACCATTGAACTTTGACAAAATCATACAAAATTACCAGTCCAAGCTCTTCATGGTATGTCTGCAATTCCGTCATTCCGTCATTCACAGAAGAAACCTTCAGGTGTCTAAACTGAGACTAAGGAAATCGTGAAAAAAAGGAAACACATCATTCGGCTGGAATCACACAAAAACCATTTCGCCGGACAATAGCCTACTCATTTGAATGCTAAAGCGATAATACCCTCTTTATCTTTCCTTCAGATCACCGGAAGTCTAAGTAAAGAACTCTATCAAATAAACATCCAATAGTATAGCTCTTAACTTATGTATATAAAAACATGTCAATCTCAATTTAAAAAATTCGCTGATTCTCCCCTTTGGGACAGTGAGTTGCCATTAAAGGATGCAGTTAGAAAATACATACATATATGCATAGTATTGTACATACATATAATACTTATAAATATTGTAGCTTTTATGCAATAAAAAAAAAAAAAAAAACAAAAACACTAAGTGCTCAGTTTAAAATAAAAACTAAATTAAATCTACATGGAAAAATGCGAAAAACTTAATTCCCACAGCTTACAAAAATAAAAAAAAAACATAAGCCCACATACAACATTTTTTTACCATAAGAGACTTAGCCAACTACTATACATTCCAGGATCGTATTCTGCTCTATTCTTTAAATATAAATTTACAATATGTAAATACATAGTACACACTTTATTCACAAGCTTTTAATAAGTAGATAGATAGATAGATAGATAGTCTTTTACTTACTTATGATGAACATACTCGTATTACTTGTTGAAGAGAATCTACAATGTATGATGTATGTACATACATAAATATAATGAAAACACTCAACGGAAAACACATTTATTCAATTATCAACTTATGCGCAGAAAAAACCAAAATGAAAAAGGGAGAAAATTATAAAGGAAAATAGGTTAAAAGCTCTCACTTCATGAGCACACGATTGAAATATTATAATTCATAAAATAAAACAACGAATATCATTTGGTTTTGTTTGATTTTGTATTTTGCATTCTTATTCTATAAACAACATAATCACCTTCAATTTCAACTATTGTAATCGTAACCATATGTATTTATATAGCAAGGTAACGTAAGTACAATAATAAATAAATTTCCAGGCAAATTGAAGACTTCATCACACATGACAAGAAATGTTGCTGAGCATGAGCCTTCAAACGAGCAACAAGAAATATTTTAAAATGTATGAATCCAGAACGGATGTTGCAGCAATTCTTAAGCTTTCGATCGATTTGATTAAAAATTTCAACATTAAAATTATCTGACCAATATTCAGGAAGTGTGTTAATTTCAAGACACTAGGCACTACTACGAGGGATATCTCTCATATCTTAACCCAGATTCAAATTGATGTTCTTATTAGAAGTTTTTTTTTTTTGAAGTGAAACTTCTTTAGCGAATGGAAGTAAATGCAAAAAGTATGAAAATCAAATGTGACGAAAATCTAAATTTGACAATGTTGTTATTATTATATTGGAGATATTATTAGTTACAAAATTTATTGTAATATTTCTGGAAAGAACTTTTAAGAATTCATTTTTCAAAGAAAACAACCAGGCTACAGGCACAAGTTTCAGACTACTAATTCTTTCTTCTTACAACTCCAACCACAATGTGAAGTGAAGACTTTGTGCTATTAGTTTCATGTATGCCTTTTTAGCTTCTATGTGTTACCGCTTGGTGATGTATATTTACAGGTGTTCGTCAAGATTAGAAGTTACCTCCTGAGTTTGAGGAATTGAAGCACCATTTAAAGTTACTGAAAAACATGTCCGAGGATTCAGTGCTTAAATTTCTGCTTATTGACTTTTATATATAATACAATCTTGAATGATTTTATCCAGGTCATTAGACCTGATTATGCATATATTGAAATTATAGCAGTGTTGATGCGACAAATCGGAAAACTTGTTGGATTATCATCTGTGAAAAAAAAAAGTTTACAATTGGCAGCAAAACACTGCCAGCTTTTCTTATATTGTAATTTCGTTTGTTATGGAATTTTTATGATTTAAGATGTAAGTATGTAGGATTAGTGTTGATTTTGAGGTAGCAACTACAATATTTTATTTTGTAAATCAATAGTTTTTTTTTTTTTTTTTTTTCTTGTTTTTCACCCGATACTGTTCTGCATTAACTTTTGCTAGATCAAAGAAATGAAACGAAAGGAAAGCCTTTATCTAGTACATGATTTTACCAAGGATCTCAGGGCTATGTAAAGTGGTGGCCAAGTTAAAAGAGAGTTTAAAAATTAATTAATACGAGTACAGTGATTTGATATCGTTTTGGTATCTACTTTAAGATTTTCATTGAGTTGGCAAAACAAAACCCTCAAATATATTTTACGAAATCAGGGTAAACGAGAGTTTTGTCACTGATAAAATATTTTGTGTTGATAAATTGACAAAACTAATCTCTATGCCATATCCCAACATATGATTTTATATGCATTCAGGTTTATTGTTTTATCATATTTTCATTTCGAAGGAAATGATATTCTAGCAATGATGATGATATTGTTGTCTTTATAATAATTTTCCTGAAAATTTATAGAAAAAACAGATTTCATTTTTTATTCCGGGAAACATATCTGTTCTAGCGTCACTTTTGTTACAATATTACTTGAAAATACTTTGTCACATAGTCATACATACATACATACATAGTCATTTCATTCTTGACTGACTCGTATTTTACAATATTCATTTCAATAGAAATGTTTATTGTTTATAACAAAATCATGCGTAAACTAAAAAACAAAAACTCTAACCAAAATTCAAAGAATATAGCTTGCATACTTAGTACGAAAAATGTGCTAGTGCAACTGATAGAAGGAACTTTGAAACTTAATCCAATTTGAAGATGATAAAATAAAGGATGGATATCTTTAATTTAAAATAATACTATATTTTCCAATTTCATAAACATCATAATAATATAAGTATGTATAAAGAAATTCATGGTTTTCCCATGTTTTGTTTTAATTTTTTAATAATTCAAAACACATAAATTGCAAAAGAAATTTCAAATTTTTATATAGGAACGCCGGAAAGTATGCAACATCCTCCAGGCATCATCACATGCAATGTGATTGATATTTTTCTTTTTTTTTGTATTGATTGTGAAAGGATTCTTTATTTGATTGATAGTATGTAATTATAATAAGTATAAAAAAAATATATTCTTGGAAAACATTCATTTATTTTGACTTTATGAAATTTCATTAATAATAAAAAATCAATTCAATTTAATTGAAATATTTCAGTGAGCGTAAAATCTTCAATTTTGTTACAAATGAATGGAATGGAATGCAATCGATTTCAATAAAAATTATTAAAGTATTTATCAATAAATTCATAGTTTATATTTATCATAACATCATAATCATACTCACATAAAAGAATTTCTTAATTCTCAATTCTCAATTCTCCATTCTCAATTCTGGATGCTTTGTCCACTTTGTCATTGTTTGTTGTCAATGTCGTCGTCCTCTTTCTCCTCTTCTTTGCTCCTCTGCACACGTTTGGTGGTCTGGTTTATTTTCACAAATCTATGTAGGTATATATTTTTCTAGTTTATTTATTTCATCCTTTCACATTTTTCTATTATTTTTCTTTGTATTATAGTTTCTATTGTTTGTGTTGATTTTGAAAAATCAAAAATAAGAAAACGATAAGGCAAACCAAGAAATAAACAGGAAGAAAAAAGAAAATGAATAGGAAATTATTTATTGTATTTTGTACATACAATACATTAGTATAGAAAATAAAATGTAATATTATTGAGATATGTATTTCACAGTTTTCATTCATCAATTTCCTTATAACAAACAATTTCAATATATTCAATACTATTGTACAATAGTAGTTAGTATTAATGTACAAAACAAAAAAAAGAAGAAGACTTCAGAACAAAATGATAGAGTTGAAGATTTCAGAATTGAAAATGCAACAACAACAGTTTAAAAATATGATTATTATTAAGATTTCAATCGATATTCAATAACCTAATTGTACAAAATAATCTCTGAATTTTTATCAGAACTTTGTAGCCAGAATCAATCGTTTCAGGAAATATGATTAAGAATGTTTGTACAATGATAATTTGAATGGATACATACATGTTAAAATATAAAGTTACAATAAAATAGACAAATATTTATTTATTTATATAATGCTAACTTAAAGTTAAAAACTAGAAGTTAACAGAAAATTAGCCATGGCTGCCAGGGCCTTCAGCTAAGACAAATAAAAAGATGAAGGAAGAAACAAGTAACAATTTCAAATGGGGTTTTAGATAAGAAAACTTTGTCTAACTTATAAGTTATTGATATATTGAAATCTAACTGATTGACTAACTGACTGTCTTTTGATATTGACCATTGATTGTAAAGTGATCAATTCTTCTTTTACTATTGTACATACAAAATTAAGTATCAAGGATTATTCTCTGCTCTGCTCTAATCTGATTTTGGTTATTTCCATGCTGAAAATGTCAATTGACTCGAATTAAATGGGATATATCATATCATATCAATATCGGATACATAGATTATATTCATATTAAATCATCATCATTTGTGGAATGTTATTTTGGACTCATGACTTACATACTTGATAGAGTGAAATGAATATGCTTCATTGAATAATAAATGGAAACCATGGTTTCTACAATACAATATCAATACTCTCTGACCAACTACTACGACTGACTAATGCATTTGATTTTAGTGAGGAATCTTCTGGGTTATGTTACATATGGACAGATCGATCAACCGACCGACCGACGGTCAGCTCATTCTGTTGTTCGGTGAAAGTACAATACATATTAGAATTTATATCTTTTCTAATTAAAATATTAATAATGAAAAAATCAAAAATATATATTGTTTATCATAATTATTTATTTACACACACACACACATACACAGAGGGAGAGTACATACAAACATGAGTGAGTGAGTGAGTGAGTGCATGTGTGTGTAAATTAATATAGCATTCTAGTCATGATTAGTCAGTCATATATTTATGTACATATGTAATTCACATCAGTTCAATTCAGTTTAGTTAGTCACTTCAGATCATTTCAGATCAGCTCAGTCGGTCAGTTTAGTCTATTGGTCAGTCAGTCAGTCACTCACTCAGTCAGTCAATGAATGTCCAAAGAAAAATGAAGAATTTATGTCATTTTATTTCATTTCATTTCATTTCATTTCATTTCCTTATATTTAGCTGATCTGATGTTATTGTTGGCTTACTTGATTGTTTTTCTTAATTGCTTTGGGCTGTGGGCTCTCTGTTCTATGGCTCGGCTAACTGACTAACAACTGAATGACTGACGTTGTTTATTATTATTATTATTATTATGATTACATTGTTGATGATAATGATGATGATGGCGTTGGTGATGGTGATGGTAATGGTGATGGTGATGCTGACGGTGTTCAGTGTTCAGTGTTTCTCTTTTTCATTTTTACAAATTTTCATTAACCAATAAATTTTTCATTTTTATCCATAAACCAAAAGAAAACCTTAAGTGTGTTAAAACCCATAATATTACGTATGAAATGGAAAAATTGATTATTAATTAAAATAAAAAAAATATAATATACTCGTATGTACGTAAACAAAGGAATGAAAGAATATGAGTAAATCGACATACGCACACTTGGTTTGACTACTTGGCTTGGCTTGGCTTGGCTTGGCTTGACTTGGCTTGGCTTGGCTTGGCCTAGCTTTGCCTGGCTTAGCTTGCTCACTTATGTTTGATTGTTTCTTTATTTAAAGGATTTACAATTTTTTACATTTTATTATTATTATTATTTGTAGGAAATTTTGAAGGACTCGTCGTTGGGCTGCTTTTCCCTTTTGCCTTTTGATTTCTTTTATTTTGCATTTGCATTTGCTCTGCTTGATTGGTTGATTGCTTGCTTGGCTTTCATTTACTTAGCTGAGCTTAGTTAAGCTTTGCTTTGCTTTGCTTTGCTTTGCATTGCTAAACTTTGCTTTGCTTTGGATTGCTTTGCATTGGATTGCTTTATTTGAAACGCTTATTAAGCATAATAATAATAATAATGGAAATTACAAATACACACAAGCACACACTCATTGAAAATAAACATATACATATGTATGTATGTTTGTGTGATTGAGTGTGTTTAGTCAGACATTTGTAAGTAGAGTGTAGTAGTAATGTATTAGTGTCATAATTTTAGTAGTTGTTATTATTGTTGTTGTTGTTGTTGTAGTATATCACACTTGTCAACATAAGTTTAAAAAAAAAAAAAAAACAAAAAACAAAAAAAGGAGCACACACACACTCACTTATTCACTGACACTATTTGCGGTGACACCGAAAAAAAAAAAAACAAAAAAAAAACAAAACATATAAATTTTAAATAGTTTTATTTATAAATTTCATGATTTCATTCAAAATTCTTTATTGATTAATTTGTTTTATTTTTATTTATATATAGTTTAGGCTTTTTCCTTTTTATAATCATTTAATAAAAATGTTTCCAGTTTATTATTATTTTGATTTTGAGTTTTATTTATGTCTGTCTATGTTGTTGTTTCTGTTGTCCACTTTAGTGTTATTACTATTATAACTTCTATATACATTTCGACTCTGTTGTTTGCCATTTGAATAATCCGCACAAATCCTCTGGTAAATTCGAACTGATTGAGTTCAAAAGCTAAAATGAGTTTGCATGCATTTCAACGACGACAACAACCTGACAACAACGGCAACGACGACAGCAGAGGCAGTGACAGCGACAGCAACGATACCGATGGCAAACAAACGAATCCACGAATCCACAATAAACGGAAACGAACAAAAACGAAGCTCAATGCAACGCAGCGCAGCGCAACGACAATACAAAACGATTTGAAACGAAACACGATTCAGACAAAAAGACAGATGCCGAACGAAGCCAAGCCAACACAACACACAGTGAAAATGCTTATGAATACAAAGTAAAGCTAGCTTCGTGTGCTTTTTACACTTTACTCATCTCCATCACTTATCACTCGACTCGACTCAAATCAACTCGACTCGATGCGACTCGACTCGTCGTACAATTCAAGCAATTCGAGAAAACACAGAAACAGAAGAATGAAAAACAAAATTCTAAATGAAAGGAAAGCAGCTGAAAACTACAAGTAACTAACTTCAACGAGGGTTGAAGCAAAGCTAAGCTGACGACGTCGTCGCCATTGTCAACGTCACACAATCTTGCGTACGGACGTACGCACACCTACTTGCCTACCTTGCATTCATTCGGCAGCACACAGAGAGGATGTTGTTGCTTTGGTGAGAGAGAGAAAGAGAGAGAGTATGCGAATGCGCAAGGATGAGAGCACAACGAACCAATAATATTTAATAGAGAGTAAAAGTTAGTTCAACTTTTAAAGAAAATCAATTTCGTTTTCGTTTCCTTCGTTTTGTGTTTTAAAAATACAAGTATTTTTTTTGAAGAAATTATCATATGTTCAATTTTTTTTTCTGTTGTAACATATCATTTTTGGTTTTATTTTATTTTTTATTTTTTTGCACTTACATTTCCAAGTAACCAAAATGTAAATGTAGTAAAGTAAAATAGCAAATGAATGTTGCCTTTTTTACTATTCGCATAGTGACACAAACTAATTTATTTTCAAATACCTCTCTTTTTTTTAATGCACCCTCTCAACTGCTGCACTCTCCTCCCTCTTTCACACTCTTTCTACTCGTCCCAACTTTCTCACTTAGATTCTTTATCCATCTTAACCATTGTTTGCTTTTGCATTAGCGTGCCATGCATATTCGTACATACATACATACATATGTTTGTATCTTATAATGTGTGCATAGCAAGTCATTGACATTAAACCAAGTGCTACGAAGCTTTTAGGTTTTCTTTGTTAAATCTTCACTCGCACCCCCTGCTCAACTGCTTGCGTTTTTTGGCTCACTTAAGCCCCCGATCGAGTTTACTACTAAGACTTAAATTATACAAACGTATGTGTGTTAAGTAACAGCCATCATTATCCACTATGCCATATGAAAGAAAGTCCTTTACAATGCACATGACTCTATACCAAACACATTCATTTATCCTCTATCTATGTCCATTCAGATTTTTCATATTTTACAATAAACATACTGTATGTACTTATGATACAAAGAAGCATCAAAATATCCATAAAATTCAAATTGGTTTGATACAACCAATGTGATATTTTAGAGTATCTGTATAAATTTATATAAGTTAGTTCATTATCAATTGAATAAGGATTCACGAATTGATAGAAGCATTTTCAAGGAGACGTCAAGATGATAAATGCTTGGACCACACATCAACAATTAAAGCAAAAAAATATCCCCAGTGCTGGACTCAAACCCCAAGCCCTCGGTTTCCCAGTCCTACTCTCTAACCACTACGCCACGGAGACATTTCAATTATATTTATCTAAATAGCTCAAATTTAATAATAACATCGTCAAATTTTGATTTTCGTCACATTTCATTTTCATTTTTTTTTTTTTTTTTTTGGATTTACTCCCCTTCAAAAACTTCAAGATTTTCATTTAAGTTTTCTAGAGCAAAAATTGAAGGGCTTTTTATACATAGAGACGGACATGGCTAAATGTATAATACTATTCACTGCGTGAAGAGTATAAAAGTAAGTTCGACAAGTGCATTCAAATTAGAATACTACGAGAACGATTACAAACAATGTTCTTCGATTTTCTTCACCTCACTCCAAAATACAAGTCATTAGTTAGAAACACAACTTAAATTACATACGTATATCGAAAATACATTCATAGTTCGTTTACAATAAAAAAAAATCTATATTATTTGTGTTTATATTTGTGACCTGAATGATATGGTGACCATTGATTCGTTATCTGTTGGATTTCTGGATTGTTTCATTTATATGCATAATTAAAATCGGGTTGACCACAATGGAAACACTAAAACTAAGATAAACTTGACAGCAGTAAAAACCACTAGTGTTTTTTTTTGATAACAACTTTTTAAAATATGTATAAGTATACTTACCACCGATATATCGTGAGTTGTAAATTAAGTTCATATCACATTTGACTTTTACATAAAATTTGAAACTTATTAATATTCTAAATATACTCGTATAAATTAAACAATACCATATGATCTGTCAACCACTGACTTTAACCATTACAAATAAAACAAAACAAAAGAAATTTCATAAAATAAAAATGATTTGTGACATTGGTAATAAGATAACAGACACCACAATCGATAATGAGTATGAATTCAATGTAACACTGATGCCACCCGGAACGGAGTTCATTCTTAGTACTCTCGTACATAAACAACATCTTTAAATTGAATGATTTTTTCTTAGTATCGAGTCAATGTTCCATGCCTATTATGATCTTGCAATGTTTCGCAAGATTTAAGCTCATGCCTCTTTAATCACTTCCCAAAGTTATGTACCATTCGTTGAATATTCCCCTACAATTTACCAATTAGATTAAGTTGCGAAGACTGAGCTATCCATAGCACCATGTTGATCTCCTTACTTGTGTGTTTCTGTTCATTGTCCTGTTGAAATGTTTCTTTTAAAGTTATTTTCCATATGACATTCTTCACTATATTGATGTCCGTAATAACATTGATCATATAGATAAATCCTACTATGTCAGTATACGAAAAGCAACCCCATACTGTGCATATGTTTAACCGTCTTGGTAGTGGTGTTATTCTATGTTTGGTGGACAACGAACATAAAGTCTGGAACCTGTCTACAATATTATAAATTGCGCCACTTTTTGCCAGGCAAATTCAAATGATGTCTTATAAGCTTCAAATTTGCTCATACGTCCTTCATTGTCAAGAAGATTACCTTCCTGAAACTTCTTGCTTTCACATTATTCAAAGAATTGTCAGAGTTCTGACCAAAAAATTTAGATCATTTTATTCATTTTCGATAATGCCAATTCAATAATGTTGCCTTGTACTTGCTACCACGATTTCCAGGTTTTTTGTTATAATTAATAAGTATAAATTTTCCCACTCGTTTACTTTTTTTTTTTTTTTTGTATATATTGATGGTATTTATTGAATCTCTCTATATATATATATGAATAGGACTAACAATAAGTCAAAAGTTCAACTCTTAAAAACCAATACACGTGTGTCCTTCCTACAATGAAGAGGAAGGGGTTCACTAAGCACTACGAGCTTCTAAGTAAGCAAAAGGGCTGCAACGTTAATCAACGTTACGAATCAGACGAGATGAATTCCTTGTATGGATAAGAACTTTGGCTAGAGGATTACGCTTGGGACATTCTTCTTTGACAGGTGGTACTTCCAGGTCTTTGTGAATGTATTCATTCCTGATATACCATGGAGCTCTCGTGATTTTTCTAAGTATCTTGGATTGTGCTCTTTGTATAACTTTAATGTTACCCGCGCTCGCGGTACCCTATAATTCAGAACCAAAAGTCCAAATTGATTAAATAACAGAGTTATACAATAACACCTTGTATTCAAATATCAGTCCAGATTTAGAATTGATTAGCTAGTGAAGACTTTGAGCCCTTAGTTTCATATGCGTATGTCTTTTTAGCTCCTATATGCTTCCGCCAGGTGAGCCGTCTGTCCAGATGAACGCCAAGATAGGTTACCACTTGAGTTTGTGGAATTGTAGCACTATTTAACGTTACTGGAGAACAAGTCCGTCGATTCAATGTAAATGTAATGTTCTTACATTTCCCCTCATTGATTTTAATTCTCCAGCTGGATAACCACTCCTGAAGGCTTTTAAGATGAGCATCCAAGTCTGCAGAAGCTTTAACTGGGCAACGGGAGCGGCTGATTATGCCAGTGTCATCAGCAAATGTCGAAGTAATAAATTGACTACTTGTTAGAATGTCGACAGTGAATAACATGTATAGAGTTGGTCCCAAGACACTGCCTTGGGGAACGCCTGCTTTTATCATAAATTCATGTGTAATGAAATTTTTCTGTCTTACTACAAACACTCGATTTGATATATAAGATTACAGGACTCAATGCATATTTTAGGGTAGCTCTGTTGACTTGCTCAATCGTTCCATATTTTGCTCGAAAGCCAAATTGATAATCTGGGATTGTACTATGTGTTTGTAAATGGTGATTGAGTTCGGCTTTAAGAACCTTCTCAAATAGCTTAGAAAGGCATGGAAGCAGACTTATAGGTCTGTATGAAGAAGGGCATGTCCTATCCTTGCCGAACTTTGGAACCATTATGATAACCGATTTCTTCCATTGCTTTCGAAAGCATCCAATTCGAAGGTTAGCATTGAAAAGAAAAGACTATTGCTGCGTTTGGAAGTTCAGATATCATTTTTGGCACGATTCTATCATCATAATAGATACAATTTCACTTGAGCTTGTTTTTAATGGAGACATATTTACTGGATTTGTGATTGTCTGCTGAGGAAGCACAAATCTGTTTGTAGATAGATTAGGTTGGAACACGTTCTCCAGATGGTTCCGGTTCTGTCTCTAATAGGTGAATCAAGTTTCACGGGAGTTTTTAGCGATTTTTGTGCTTTCCAAAGTGAAATACTAGCGCCTTTGTGCTTTGACTAGTTTTTTTGCGTTCCATTTCTTAGCCTTTGTTTAGCAGTAGAAGAACATCTGTGCTATTGTCATTCTCTTCTTAATCGTCGTTTAGAAGCAACCAGTTCTTCAATTTCAATATTTGAGAAAGAATTTCTGTTGAACGTATTGTGAGCAACAATCGCAGGTGTTGATACCTCAGCTGCAACTACCAATACGACAACACTTAGCTCATTATCATCGATATGAGTATCAGAGTTGATCGCAGGTGCAATTTCTATGTGAGAACTAATTTATTTTTTATATTGCAACCAATTAGTTTTACGGGCGATCCTCAACTATTGGAAAATCGAGTAAAACGATATCAACGGGTGATCGGATGATGATACCAAAGTCGATGATATCGGAAGTTTTTCTTAGATCTGCCGGCAAGTATGTAGGCCAACCCGTTTACTTAAGCACTATTATTCCAATTTGCAAGGTAGAACGTTTCAGAAAAGTTCAGTTAAGGACTTACTGCACTACTATTTTCGTGAACACAACTGTATGTAGAGAAAGAAAGAGTGATTTCTTTTATTTTATGCTCCCATACACATATCAAATTAACGCAAATGAATTAACCATAGAAGGCTAAATAAATTTATTAAATTATGTGCATTTTTAACTGAATAAATTTATTATAAATCTAGAATACAATTTTTGATTTGTGCCTCAGAGCAATTTTTACTGATTTAATGTTGCAAAAGTCAACGGTTGTCAAAATCAAAATCGCGTTCGTTCTTTATCTTTGAGTCCTTTGACTGTTATTGTTATGGTTATTGTTATTGTAGTAGTAACTTTACACGCACCATCAGCAGCACTCACTCACTCACTCACTCACTCATACAAAACTAAATACCTAAATACATTTATGTTAGCTTGACTTGGTTGCGTAGTTAAGGAAGGAACTAGGGAGCAAACAGCATATCCCAACATTATCAACAAGGAATCTCTTCATTAACATCATCATTAATATACCTTTGTAAATATGTAATAAGTATATTTTCAGCCTGTTGCTTTACTTTGCTTTGCTTTGCTTCGCTGAACTTTGCTTTGCTTTAGTAATGTTCCCTTTGTTCTGATTGCTTTACTAAGCATCCTTTTTAACTTTAACTTATTATATACAATTCAATATTGTTTACCGTACATACTACACTTACATATGAATAGTTGAATATGGTATATAAGAATATGCAAAGCGTTTGCTGCACATTTAAATATTTTCAAGAAATTTTGAAAATAATAAATTTAAGTATTTAGTGATTGATTCTTAAAAATATTATTGTATAATATTTTGCTTCTAGTTAAGTTCTTTATCAAAGAAACTTTCTCTAATATGAACAAAAACAAAAGACAAATAGACATGAAACATGACCATAGATGGTTGAATAAATAATAATAATATGGGAAACTCCCTTAACATGTAACACCCGTCACATAAACAACCATTGTGCGTTTGTAAGGGAGGTACCGATTTGATTCGCCTAGTTCCGACAAATGTACTGCATCTGATAAAAAAAAAATAAGTTTCAGTTCTCTGTAGCTTAAAAACTGAGGGACTAGTTTGCATACAAACAGACAGACAGACAGACAGAAGGACATGCCTTAATCATATATTGAAGATACAGGTGTAATCTTATTATATTCTTTATGGGGTCTCCGATGTTCTTCTGTTTGTTACAAACTTCATGACGAACTTATAATACTAAAATAATATACTTACTTACTTAGTATAAAAAATATATGAGAAAATAATCGAGTGTAATTGAGTGCTGCTTGTAAAGGATACTTACTACTGGTGCCGGTGTTTATGCTGCTGCTGCTGCGATGGTAAGTATCCCAATGATGGGCTGATTGCCTGGCTGACTGACTGATACACCTGACTATACTTTATGGTACTCCCACTTGTTATGCTTAATATCATGACCGCGAAGCTAATAAAGTATTTGATGCGTGGTTTCAATTCACTCACTCATTCAGTCAATCACCCTCCAATTTTGTTAAAAAGTAATAAAGATGATGATGATGATGATGCTATACATATTTGTATCTGTATGTACAATATATCTTATAACAGCAATATTGTTTTTTCATATGGAAGTTCAAATCCTTTGCATATCTTATATACAATACTTATACTTATACTTATATCTACTCACATATAATATGTACATGTATGATTAAAGACAATTTGAAGATGAGATGGTTATAAAACGTTTAAAATGCCGTTCGCACAATTTTTAAGATTTTTTTTTTTTTTTTTTCATTTGAAACATCTTTAAAAGGAATATGAAAAACAGCAATGAAAACCCAAAGAAAGCAGTGAAAGCAATGCCACAACACACATACACACATACACAACATTATTTTGGTTACAATTTGCTTTCTTTGCTTTGTTTATCTTTGTTCATCTTTTGTTGTTTAAAAATCATCATCATTATCATTATGATCATTATCATCATCATCATCATCATTGGTTTGAGTTCAGTTCATTAAGTATGCAAAACTCTTTTATTCATACTTAGCAACAAATATCAGGCTTCTTCTCAACGGTCTTATTACTTTTATTAAATGGGAAATCAAAAGGAACGAAACTTTTCTTATTATTCTTCTTTTTTAATGACGTTAAGAATATTGTTCAAAGTAATAATAACAACAACAATAACAACAATAGCAACATTAATAACATGCGAGGGTCATTTTGAAATTATGAATTATGTAAAATAGAAGCATTGCAGCTCCTATGCCATATATCATTCTGGTCTAGAAAATTGAAAAAATCGATTTTTTTTTTTTGCATATTTTCAAAGCTTAGCTTAGCTTCAAAAATACGCTCTTAAAAGGTTTTTGCAAAATTCGAATTATTTTTAGAGATACAGCGGATTTTGTCACGTAGCATCTAAGCCGGCCGAGCGGAGTGATCACACAATGAATGGCAGATGTTACCGGGTGATTTCAGGATTCATTCTTTCCAGAAATCCTTTTATATCCGACTCGAGCTCTTTATGTATACATATATATAATACATGTGCACTTTTAAATTTCCATATAAAAGCCAACCCCGTCTCAAACTTCAAACGCGTTTTTCTCAAAACTCCTTTTGTTGAGGTGGTTGACACGATATCTCAAGTTCTATCTGATTGATTCCTTTGAAATTTTGTGAGAATCTTCTTTATACATCTTTTTATCACCTCGATCTTGCATTTTGAAAAATTTTAATTCTAAGTATTTTTCAAAAATTCGTAAAGGTGGAAAAATAGGGGTAAAAAAAGTGGACGCCATTTTGTGATATTTTTTTTTTTTTTTTTTTGCCAAGGTCCAAAAAAAAGGTCTTTCCGGATTAAGAATTTTTTTTATTTGTTTGATTTAGATCACTACAAGGGTTGGAATCATGTCAACCAGGGAGCACGGTTTGACTGGCAGCCCCCGCTTCACCGGCCTGTCATTGAATGAATTTTTGACTGTTTTTTTTTTTTTTAATTATTTAAATATGCTTTAAAAGTCAATAAATATTATATAAAACAATGTATACTAAAAATGTTTTTAATTAATTTTTTTTTTTATCCTAGTTTGAAAAATACCCTTAATAAATACTGCTAGACCATATGCGCCCTCACCTTGCTAAAATACTGGAGGATTTGGATTTGGAATAATTACCGATATAGTCTATAGATTGGGTGCCCTTAAACCAGGTATTTAACCAGTCCTTTATACAAAGTTATATGTGTGCTTAATTTAACCGGACGTTCGAAACTTGTCTTTTGATCTCAGAAATGTTTTCAAATCAATACTCACATAAAGCAAGGTATTGTATGTAGCACATACAATAGTTTCTTTTTGTTTAGAAATAAAAAATAATGAATTTTCCAATTGAGTTGAATTGAGTATTTTTACATTTTACTTTAAAAATGATCCTCCTTCAAATAAGCAAACAAAAGACTAAGCAAAAATGGCATTTATTGTTCATTGTACGTAATAATAATAAACACTTTTATATGCAAATAAGCGCCCTATGTTGTTGTTTTGGTGTTGTCTTGTTGTTGTTGTTGCTGTTTTTATTGTGGCGTATTGCCAAAAAATATGTTACACACACACACACACACACACACAACACACACACACACTGGAATATATATACTTAGATGTAGATACTTAGACATATAGATACTTATGCGAGTATTGTAATATATGCACATAACATAAGTATGCAAGTATCTACCTATGTACTCATAATATTGAGTTTATGCCTCCATATTGTAATATGATGTACGAGTATGTGGGAGTGTTTAAAGTGAGTGTGAGTGTGAGTGTGGTTTTCTTTGAGGCCACCTTTTGTTTTTGTTATTGTTATTGTTATTATTGTTCTTACTGATGATGATGATGATGATGATGATGATGACGATGATGATTATGATTATGATGACGCATCTACATAAATATCTATTTATACATATTATTATACTTATTACCTTGATATATAAGTTGTATTATAAATATAGTACCAACTTACAACTATGTTCACTTATAAAAAAGACATGTGCTTAAAACTCAAAAGATTCATTTTTTTTCCTTTTTTTTTTTCAACCAAATTAAAGTTTCTCAACTTTTAACCATACAATATGTTTATCCAGAAATCAAAATTAAATCGATCTGCGAAATTTCATAAAACAGAACTCATTACACATGGATGATACAACATGCATGCGAAGAATTATCCATTATCCATTGTTCTGATATTTTCCTTTTCACTTTTTACGTTTCGTTTTGGCATTTTATTATAATGGATTTTTTTTTTTTTTTTTTTTTTGATTAAATGCCATTTTCGTTTTACACGATTCAGTCAGCCGGCCTCGGTTTAGTTTCAGAGTCTTTTTTTATTGTATCAAAATAGTTGATTCGTTATACGACTTCTTTGTTTACGGCCAACTTTTTTCGGAACGTAAGCATTTTACGCCATATAACAAGGCATAGATGCATTTATAGCATGGCATAAATTCCATGCATTTATGAATAAATGTTTGGAATAAATAGAACACAATTGTAGCCGGTGGAACTCCTGGAATGGTTTCGTAGAATAAACGCCGACTGTCGCATAAAATAGAAACTGATAAAGGTATCAGTTTCAGAAACCGAACGAGGAAGCATTGCTTGCATTAGCAAGTCCCTTTGACTTTTTTCTGGTAATTTAAACCTTAAAAATAAGTTTTAAAAAAAAATATACAAAAACAAATGGGCCAAGTGCGAGTCAGACTCGTACACGGAGGGTTCCGTATCAGATTGGGGTTTGTATGGGAGGTACACCCATTAGTGGTCCGATTTAGGTGATTCTAATAGATGTATAGCGCCTATATCAAAAACCTATAGTGTCTAAATTTCAGTTTGATAGTACAAAAAACAAAAAAGTTTTTCGAATAAGAACCTGAATTTAAATGGTGGGTTTGTTTGGGAAGTACCCCTCCTAGTTGACCGATTTGACTGATTTTAACAGACAGTCTAGCGCCTATATCAAAAAATTAAAGTATCTGAATTTTAGTTCGATAGTAGAACAAATAAAAAAGTTTTTCTAATAAGAACTTTAATTTTAATGGGGGTTTGTATGGGAGGTACCCTCCCTAGTGGTCCGATCAAACAAATATTTCGACAATATAAGTGTCTGATATATAGCCACCAAATATCTAATTTCAAGATCGTGAGATTACTGAATCGTATGGCTGCCATATAAACCAAGTTGCTTCTTGTATGGGGACCCCTTTAAGTTTTTGAAAATTTTACAGTTTTTACAGTATTTGTTGCTAATGCCCGGATAGAACTACACATTCTGTGAAAATTTCAACTCTCCAGCTATTACGGTTCATGAGATATGACCCGATGACAGACGGTAGGGCGAACGGAAGGAAAACGAAATCTCGCAATAGGGTTCCCTTTGGTACCCTTTGGGTCCGGAACCCTAGAAAATATAGAAATAAATATACTTATATTCCACTTCTGTTCCTATTGTCAAAAAAAAAACTTATCCAGAATTGTTGTTTCCATTTCTGGATCTTTTTCTGTTTCATGCGGCATGAAATAATGCACTACATCCATTCAATAAATTCTATCATACATACAAATATGGTAGAGAATATAAACTTGGAAATTTGGGAAATTTGTCAGGCATGGAAATTAACTTCATTTGATTTATGTGAAATTTTAACACTAAGCATTTAAAAACAAAAACTCTACACTCGAAATTGTCAATACTAAATTCAAAATTAAGCCGTGTTTTTTTTTTTAGTTTGGTAACCGTTAGCCATGCCAAACCGCGTTTGCGATAAAAACAATAGTACATGTGGGTCACCACAATGTTCATTTCATCTTCACTCGAGTACACCGAATTGCCCGCAGATGTCACCAGTGGAATATAGAGACATTGTCATATCTGGCTTGGACAAGAGTAGAGGTAGGTTAGAGGCAAGTTGGCAGTTCCTTCAAGGTTCTGTAACAAAAGTGGAACACCGTAAATTGGGACAAGAATTGTTAGAAATTTTATTGATAGGAGGATTGGTGGACAAAGATGGAAAATACGTTTCCGTTAGTGGAACAAAAACCCGTGCAACCTATTGCCTTGCATCACCAAAGGATAATTTAGCTATAGAACGCAATTATGAACAGCTAATCTCTCGTCTGGTCAAGAGGTACCGTTACCTCTCTGTTGCCCTGGAGCCGGAAATTACCAAGCTTGTGAAGCTAATTTATAGATTCGATCACATAACAGTTCGCAAATTAGCACACTGTACCGGAATATTTTTAGTTGAAAATACGTTGCCAGCACGTGCTTTGGAAGTTCTTTTGAATAAGGACTTAATTCGAGATGGAACCTCTCTAGAATTTCTTATAGAGGTTTTTAAAACATTAAAAAGCCGCCTCAATGCTAATTCATTGATGCGGGCCATCAAGAAGACGGGCTTGGATGATAAACTTTTATCTATAATGCCACCAGGTAAACGTAACCAGCAACAACTGGCTAATACTTATC
The DNA here is from genome assembly GCA_037043295.1 of Amiota minor. Lineage (NCBI taxonomy): Eukaryota > Metazoa > Arthropoda > Insecta > Diptera > Drosophilidae > Amiota > Amiota minor. The sequence continues at coordinate 141,580 of JBAMAW010001648.1, forward strand.
TGGAGAATGACCTTGTCGAAGTGGTAAGATTGCATCAGACATGTTTATGTCAGGAATTAAGCCTTAATTTGAACCAAATGTTAACGGAAGACCTAAAAGAGGAGATTCCGGAAGCTGACATTCTACGCAAGACCAAACAGTTTATGAAAGAAACATTCTTGCCAGAAGAGGATGTCCTAGTAACTTTGTGGGCTGTGTTTATAGCACAGGGCCAATGGTATGGAAATGATTTGACTGTTTCAGAACAAGCCGTAAGTTTGATGGAGCCATTATGTCCGCTGTTGCGTAATTTCAACTCAAAACACCAATCACAAATAAAACTGTTAGAAAAAATGCAAAATTACTGCCAAGAACATGCCAAACTCCATAAGTCCTTTGGGAGCTTAGTTTTGCTATTTTACAAGCAATATGTATTGGACGATACAGCGATCATAATTTGGTACAAGAGCAACCATGCACGCTCAAAGGCTGCTTATGTTAGTCAGTTAGATAAATTATACGAATGGATACAAACGGATCCTGATCCGGAAAAACGCAAATATTCGAGAGAGTTCTCCAGAACCCCAGGTCCGAAAACACAGTTTGCAATACCTGAAGTTTGAATAATATTAGCAAAGCCAGAAGTTTTACGAAATACCAGAATGACCACAGGAATATTGAATGTCCTGGACTGCTGAGCAATTCGTGAAGCGGATACTAAAAGAATCCTTTGCATAGATGATGATCTCCACTGATGTTACCGATTTAGAAATCTTTTTATATACAAAATTTCCCAATAACCGTTATTCAACTTTCCATTCTTCGAAAACAGAAACAGAAACTTCATTTCGTCGTAAAGTATCCTAATTTCTTATAAACAAATCAATTCTAATAAGTCCGTTGAAGAAGCTCAGTTTTTTTATGACGTCGATTATCTTCGAGTTATATATGCAAGTTTCTTCAAAAAAAAAAAAAACAAAAACAAAATCAACTAATTCAATTACCTCGAAATAATTCTATTTTGGAGTCTAACAGGAGGCAGACCTTACGAAGAGACTATTTCCTGCAAAACTATTATCTCACGCAGAAGCATGCAATGGCTAATGTACATAGTATATTTATTATAACTTTTCATTCTATAATTTTTCAATAAAAGAAATATATTTGAAGTGGAAAAAAACTTCATATTTAAAATTTTCATATATTTCATATTTTAGTCTCCAAAATTTTTATTCAAAATTTTATCAAAATTTAATTTTCATTTAAATTACCAAAATTCCAAAAAAAAAAAAAACAACGGATTACTCCTCCTCATTCATTAACATCGTGTTTGGAAGCAATATTGATGATCATGTCGAAAAGCTTGGACTGTAAAAACAAAAAGAATTCAATTGGCAATGTCTCGTCACAATGGTCAGCTCATAGTATCTTGAGTGACATAAACTGTTTGGAGAAGTGCCCATTAGCTTATAGAGACCTAATTATTTCTGGTCTAGACAAATGCAGAGGTAAGTTGGAGGCAAGCTGGCATTTCCTTGAAACTTGTGCAACCAAAATGGAATTCCGTCATTTGGGAAATCAATTGTTAGAAATTTTACTGGTAGGAGGTTTGTTGGACGATAATGGGGCATTTCTAATAGCAAGTGGAAAAAAAAATACCGTCAATCACTGCCTAGCATCAATAAAAGATAATCCCACAATAGAAAGTAATTACGAAGAACTTATTTTTCGACTGATCAAACGGTATCATTACATTGCTATTGCCCTGGAACCGGAAATCAGAAAACTTGTCCAGACAATTTCTATCATCAATCATAAAATGTTTTGTAAGCTAGCACACTTTATTGGGCGCTGCCTGGTCGAAAAAGTGTTGCCGGTAACTGCATTGGAGCCCGTTCAGAATAAGGACTTTATTAGAGAAGGATACACTTCACAATTTCTTCAACTTATTTTTGAGAAATTAAAGTATCACCTCGATTCCGAATGCTTGATGCGAGCCATCAATAAATCGGGTATAGATACTGTACTTACATCGCTCACAACTTCAACCAAAGAAAGCGGAGAGCTACTGGATAATATATACCTGGAGAATGTTATTGTTGAACTAGTAACCATGCACCAGTCATGTATGAGTCAGGAAATACCACTCCAGTTACATCATATGTTAATGGCAGACATTAAGGACGAAATTCCACTAAATGAAATTCAACAGAAAGTAAAAGAATTTTTAGCCGAATCGTGGGTTGGAGAGAAGGAGTCTATTGAAATCTTATGGACTGCACTTTCCTCACAAGATGTCTGGAAGAAGCATGAATGGTCAGCTACCGACCAAGCCTTGAGATTGCTGGAACCGTATTGTATGCTTTTTAGGGAGTTTAGCTCAACAGTAGATTCACAAATGGCACTTATCGAAAAAGTTTCTGGTTTTTGCTCTGAACATATCAAATACAAATATTCATTCGGTAGCATAATATTTCTCTTTTACAAACGGTATATATTAGACGATAAGGCAATTACAGATTGGTATATAACCAATCTTCGTACATGCTCCAATGAAGTCTTTACTATGCAGTTAAAGGAACTTTTTGTCTGGATCAAATCGAATCCGAATCCGGAAAAACGTAGAGCTTCTGAAGATTTTATCAAAATAGAGCAGGAAACAGACGAACTAACTTCGCAAAGTGTGGATGTAGTATTTTCCACGAGGACGAGCTCCAAATAGAAAAGACAATTGTTAACCAAAAAAATACATAAAAAAGATTTAGATTTGATTAAAAATTCCTGTTAAAATTTAAATTCAATAAAACATTGCAAACAATCAAAAGAAATGTATCTTGTTACTATTGTATAATCGTATGTACCAAATACTATTTAGGAAAATATTTATGCCTAAAATTATTGCGTTTTTACACATTAATTTTTATTTGTTAGCTTAGTAGGCTTGAGTGACACCAAGAAATGCGTACTGCTGAGTAATATTCACTTAATATAGAAGAATAAGAGCAGTTTTTATTTTATAATAAGAAAATTTTCAGTTTGTTGGAAAATACTGATTGGTTTTCTCTTCTTCTCGTCGTAATCTTATTATAGATAAATCCCAGCCTTCCACTCTGAAAATGAATGGCATGTGAATGCATTCATGGGAACACACAAACTATGAATAGGAATGTCCCACTGATGGAAATTTCTCCTTGTCGGGAGTTCAGTAGGTTTAAGGACCCAACATGTGATACCAGCGGTAGTCTATCAGTAGAGACTTTAATGCCAGAAAGATCAAATGTGAACACATGGCCCACCATCTCAAATTTATATGCCCATTCCAACTGATTAAGAAGCGAACCAATTGTATACAAATTCCATTCCATTTGAGAAAATTCTATTTTCTTATATTTCTTTGTAATACACATGTATGTATGTTAAAGATGCGATATAGTATATTTTGCCCATAGAAAAACATATTGTCGTCACATAAAAAACACTTAGTACGAGTATATCTTATCCAGTTTTATCTCGCCCAGCCCAGCCCAACCCAATATACTCAATGCTTACTCACATTGCCCTAGCGCGAGCTTATGACGCATTGCCAATTATCCTCGCTTTGCTTCCTCATCGTTAAGTTCCTTGTCTTTATGGCCACCGATGTTCGATTCGATGTCTGTTGTTTTGGTCTGTGATTCACATTCACATTAATGACCATTGTTGCTAACGGAAAACTTAGTGTCCGACTAACTTTTCATCTTCTTGCCTTGACATGCTGAGCAGCAATTAAAACATTTTCGTTCTTTTCAATTTCTTTGGCTACTTTAAAATGCCCCCGAAATGATCATGCAATTATCATGCATTTTATCATAGTGTTAGTGCAATAAGTATGTCTGCGTGGCATGAACAAAGCATGACGAAATATCTAATCGATATAGATATTTCATCATGCTATTTATTCTCTCATTGTCCTGTTTCATATACAACATTCCCTCTTTGGCCATGCTATCTCATTTACGCCTTCACGAAGTAAGTACGTGTGAAAGAGGCAAATATAGGTAAGTGCTCACTTTTATGAAATATTTGGACAACGCAGACGTTAGCATACGAAATATTTGCAAAGTGCCGACGGCATCGTCATGCAGCATGATGATCACACGTATACGACATGATCATGGATAGTAAATGCATGATCATGTCGGGGGCACTTAAGAGACATAATATTATTGAATTTAACAAACACAATATTCAATTTTGTACACGAGTAAGTTAATAGCCTATTTACAGAGAGCATTCAGCACTGCTTTCAATGAAAGATATTTATAGTAAATACTAGGGATGCGCCGAGTAACACTTTTGCCGAGTAACGAGTACCGAGTTTTACTCGGTTCAATTTTTTACTCGGCCGAGTAACTCGGTTCTTTCAAATTCCCATTTCGCGCGCGTAAGCAAGTACAAACAGGTTCGCGCCGGTCGAGAGGCCGGCTCGCGTTGATACACCCCTCACTCCGCCCGCGCCTTTCGACTACTAGTCGCTTTATAGTTGCAAACAAATACTTCACGTTGCGCGTCATTGTAGATGAATAATTAAAAGTCTTTAATTAACGATTGACTGTGTGTAGTATCTGATCAGTGATTGTTGACATAATGACTTCACGTAAAAGATCCCGAATTTGGACGTTTTGCGACGAGATGGTAGAAGATAAAGCAAAAGTGAAGTGTACTTTATGCAATTCTCTAATTTCACGCAGTGGTGTTGGACGAAAGGCTTCTACGACGGCAATGTTAAACCATGTTAAAATAAAACACACAGAAGAGTTTAAAGATTTGGAAAATGAAACTTTGCGAGACATATCTCAAAATCGTGACCCAGTAGCATCAACTTCGTCGTCGCAATCGAATGCAATAAAAATACAGCAAACCCTTTTCGAGTCATTTACTACAAAATGGGACATAACTGATTCGCATGCTAAAGAAATTCACAAAGCTGTAGCGGAGATGATCGCGGTAGATAACCAACCGACATCTATGTTGGAAAATAATGGGTTCCAAAGATTAATGAATACCGTAAAACCCAAATACCAAATTCCTAGTAGAAAGTACATGAGCGATGTTGTCATACCAGAAGTTTACACCAAAGTAAAAAACGTAATAAGAGCGGAACTTGCAAAAGCTAAAGCTATATCAATAACTACTGATACTTGGACCTGCATGAATAACTTACTCGGATTCTTAAGCTACACCGCTCACTGGCTAGACGAGGAGTTTGAGCTTCAGCACATAGTATTGCAGATGTCACATTTTAAAGGACCCCACACGGCGGACAATATTCGATCAGTGCTTTCAGATTTATCCGTGAACTGGGATATTGATACTCGCATTCATCTTGTCTTGAGAGACAATGGACCCAATGTGGTGAAAGCCATAAATGATAGTCAATATGTTGGCAAAGGATGCTATATACATACGCTGCAATTAGCCGTAAAAGCTTCGTTGAAGGAACAAAATGTAATCGACGTTATTGCCTCAGCTAGAAAAATTGTAGGCCACTTTAACCATTCTGCAGTGGCACAAGAAAAACTGACCCTGATACAAAAAGAACTAAAGCTGCCAGAGCACAAACTCGTGCAAGATGTTACCACAAGATGGAACAGTACTTTTTACATGATAAACAGATTATTAGAGCAAAAAAGGGCAATATCTCTCTACATCACGGACAACCCAAGTACAGCCAATCTACAACAATTAACTGAACCTCAATGGGAGATTCTACGGGAGTGTATTACATTACTCAAACCGTTCGAAGAAATTACTAAAATTACCAGCTCCACATTAGCATCAATTTCTGAAGTAATACCCAACACTAAAGCACTATTAAAATATTTATCAAAACCTGAAGTCTCCCAAACTTGCCCAAATATTTCAGATATGAAACAAAAGCTTGAAGGTGAAATTCAGGGCCGCTTTCAAGGGTTAGAAAAAGAAAAATATTATAGTTTGGCAACTTTACTAGACCCCAGATTCAGGATGCGGTTTTTTCATCCAGAAAACTATGAACTGATAAGGAATACGCTATTATTAGAATCAATAAAAAGAACTGAGATTTCAGAGAGTGCTAGCAGCAGTGAAGAAAACGAATCTGAACGATTACCACAGTCACAAGATCCTCATGCATCTTTCTGGAATTGCTTCGAAGAATTAGCTTCCACCCAGCCATTAGAGCGCGATGATTCTAAAAACCCAATAGCTTTAGAATTAGATTGCTATTTAAAAGAAAATTTGTTGGCAAAAAACAACAGTCCTTTCGAATGGTGGACAGGGCACCAAACAAGGTATCCAGAGCTGGCATGTTTAGCAAGAGTGTTTCTATGTGCACCTGCAAGCACCGTGTATAGCGAGCGATTGTTTTCAGAGGCTGGTAACGTCTACCAGAACGTGCAGAGAGGCTTGTGTTCCTGCATCATAACTTACCTTTATTAAATTTTAAATATTGATTATTTGTATTACTGTTCTCTTAATTTTGTCTCACTACCTACTCATTCATTAGGATAATTTTGATTTTATTAATTGAGATTGTCAAAGATTTCCTAAATTATTGTAGTAATAAATACTTTTTGATTAACACTGTTGTTTTAATTATATCTACCTAAATATTGCTCCAAAGAGCCCAATCAAAAATACTTCGTCTCTTAACAGGTGCTCCCTGGTACATTTCGAACGCGAATATCCACAGAGACCTTAACGTCCCACTAATTAAAACCGAATTGGACCAAATGAAACAAAAATATATTGTTAAGCTCTCGGAACATCCTAATCCACTAGCTCGATCACTATCTTATATGAGTTGTCGCACGCGCCTTCGTCGGAATGACTTTCCTGCCCCATAAACCTGGGAGGACCACGCAACACTGGAAAGTTTCTTTAGCTCACCACTATAGAAACTTTTAAAACATCATTAGTTAGTTTTTAAGATTTCTCAATTATTGTTAGGCTTTGTGTTGTATGCAAAGTGATGCAATAAATAATAAAGAACGCAAAAAAAAAAAAAAAATATTGCTTTTCTTAAACAAAGTATACTCGGCATTTACTCGGCATTCAAACCGAGTTATTCGGCCGAGTACGAGTATCAAAAAACCCGCCGAGTACGCCGAGTACCGAGTATCAACCGAGTACTCGGCCCATCTCTAGTAAATACCTTTCGTTTGATGAGAACCATTGTTATTTTTCGTTTTGCTAAAATTTTTGAAAAATGATTACCCTTTCAAAGTATCAAATTTACTTACATTCGTTTAGATCCATTATCAGCTGTTTAATGGTGGCGACAAAATAAAGACAAAGGAAATAAATCAAAAATTATCTTTAAAAAAGGCAACAATTACCTTACAAGTTGCTTTCAGCACTAAAGTTGCCTTCAACGTTAATACAATATAAAATTACAATTACCATGACGATTTATCTGTTCATACCAATGTGTAAAATCTCATGACCAACAAGTCGTTTCTGTTGCACTTTCAAGAATCACAAGTTTTGAAGGACTATTTATTGTTACGAAAATCAATGATAAAAGATTTTATCATGGACGAAGAATTGCAAGCAGTTTGCGTCCCTTCCAAACTGAATTTGCAATGCTTGCAAATAATTTTCTAAAAACTCGCCAGGATACAATTGTGAATGCTATTAGTACCACGAAATCACCACAAAACACTGAGCATAGAATTACGTCACACATGCAAATTCAGTGTTGCCAATCATCAAACAGCACACAGTGATAACCCCATCAGTCGGAGATATTTTTGTGCTGCCGAATGCATACTGTGTAATGGGCAGAAGGTGCTATACAATAACAATAACCGCCTTTATTAAATAAATTGAAATTTAATACTGAAATTTTGCATCAAAATTTCATTAATTCAACGTGTGTCACATAAAAAGGCTCATGAGCGTTAAGCACATTCACACATTTATTGTTTGAAGCGAAACGTCTTTAGAGAAGGGTAGTAAATCCAAGAAAATATGAAAATGAAATGTGACGTAAATCAAAATTTTACGATGTTATTATTATATTGGAGCTATTTATGCAAATACAATATGGAAGACGAACTTCTAAAGTCGATGGTCAAGCAATAATACAGATTTATTTTATTTTTCGGTCATTCGGCCACTTTTTCGAAAATTCTTTCGTAAACTAAACATAATCAGTAAAACATTTTTATCTCTCTCTTACTCATGCATAAGCATTCATTTTCTACGCTGCGGACGAACCCGCACAAGACAAGGCGCATTGTTTTATGCTTCTCCCCACTACATCTCTGAAGCATCAACGCATTTTGATTTTCGTCACATTTCATTTTCTAATTTTTGGATTTACCTCCCTTCGCTAAAGAAGTTTCACTTCCATATTGTGTTTATAAGGGTGAGGCACACTACTTACATTTTTTTTTTATTACTTTCTCTATATGTCACACTGAATTGAATTGTATTTTTTTTTTTTTTGTTTTTTTTTTTGTAATGGTTATCTTTCAAACCTTTGCATAAGGCATCACATAACTCCCCCTCAAAGACTTGGCAATTCGAAAAAGGTATTCCAGATTATCAAAACTGTTACAAAATATCTCAATGTCACGGCCAGTCTATCACGGGACGTGATTCCTTTCAACGAGACAATCAAAATCTGCGGCATTCAGTTATTGATGCACAAAATATCTAATTTCTGCGGGTTCCCCATTCTGCAATTTTAGGGTACATTTACACAACTGGCCATTCAGTCAATCAGCTTGTTTGGTAGGATGAAAAAGACGACGACGGGTGTGCAATGCAATTGACGTAATTTCGTCAATAACAAGAAACACCAATAAAAACTCAAGGGTCTACATGACAATCAAAACAAGAGTTCGATTTATTCTTTTGCTTGTCACTAGAAGGTAGGCACATGAGTCTCATACAGTCTGAACATTTGCCATTCTCTGTTGTCATTCGATTGGCAATAACTTGTTTTATAATTCGTATATGTATGTATTTTAGTAAAGTAAAGTACATATATATTTCAAAATTGTATGCACTTCAACCAGTTAAAAAATTATCATAAAATGAAAATGAGCTCATGTGAAATAGAAAAATTTTCAGTTGACTAACTTAATTAAGTCATCAAATTTGGACAAGCTGACAGACATTCGAGTGAATACTCATCGCATACGAATATCTATCTATCTAATGCATACAATTGATATACAAAGATACATATAAAAACAAAAATGAGATTGAATAGTGAAGTATAAAAACTATAAATGCATTTTAAGCTGATTTTAGTAAATTATTGAAATCAACTTTTATACGTGCCTAAATCTTGTTATCTACAATACAATACAATACAATGGTACAATAGTATTTTTAATATGCATCTCACTAGCGAACCGGAAACAAATTTGAATGATAAATAGATAGTACATTAGTATGTGGTGTGTTAGACAAACGTATCTTTTGCAATCTTAAATGCAATAAAATTATTTGAGATTTGGGATTAAATACATACAATAAATGAACTATGTTAAAATGTAATGTTGGCCATCTAATAAGAATGCCAAAAGAAAGAACTACGCGAAAAGTAATGTTACTAAACCCAATTGGAGGTAAAAGAAAACGCTGCCTAGATGATGTTGAAGCCGATTTAAGTTTTATGAACATTCGGAATTGGAGAAAGAGGGCGATGGATAGGGACACATGGAAGAGAATAGTTGCAGAAGCAGTGGTCCATACCGGACTGTAGAGCTAAGAAGAAGTTAAAATGTAATAATTAATAAAATGACCTTTTATATTTTTTGTACTTTATACAGTTCCTATTAAGTACATACAATAAATACATAAGTTTTTAAATCACCGACTCATCCGCCTGCTATAGAAGACCATGAAGCAAATTTAACTATGCCACACTTTTATATGATGAACTTATTAGACAAATCATACAGTTGTGCAAAATTTAAAACAAAATATCTATATACTTATTGTATGTATGTGCGAGTATGTAAATATTGTATGTAAACCTTTTTTTACGGTTATGTATGTCTACTCGTATTTATTCATTCACTCACAAACCATAAAAGCCCATAAACCAAATTTAACTGGGCAACATTATGGGAAAGCTAAAAGGCAGTGAAACAAACGCTAAGAGTTTAATTTTAGAATACACCTACAATATTTTTATGAAGCCAACAACCTAACATTGTCACTGTTTTTGATTATTTCATGCACGCGTACGAATAAAAATGATTTTCTAGACCACACTAAACAGAATAACAATCACAAAAAACACTGGAGTATGAAAAAATATTAAGTACAAATATGTAGATGGTATTATGTACCAACAACATACGAGAAACCACTGTTTAATATATGTAGATTAAAACATTAAACCTTCAAAAATTTGTGTGCTATAGTACGCAGTATGTAGAATTATTATATTGAGTTAGAATTCGTATATTGTTTTGATTTTTATGCTCTTCTTGTGGGAAGGATCTTTAGGGTGTAGTCTATTGAGATATCAGTATGATGGATTTATACAAAATGTGACTACCAGTTGATTTGGATGATGATGATGATGATGATGAAGTTTATTTCATTTCACACTTATGATGTCTTCAGGTCTCGGTGAAGCATTGTGTTTCTCACATACCATGGACGAAGATCTGTGTTTTAGGTGTATTTGGATCCTACGAATGTTGTAGGCAAGAGTGGCTCCCCATATCTCTATGCCATAGCGTCAGACAGCCACCACCACCCTGCTTATAAATGAGTATATTGCTATTCGCAAGCAAAAGCCAATTAAGTCTGCAAGCAGAGATACTTTTTACATGGGCGCGCCAACTGAGGCGTTTCTCCAGAATCAAGCTGATCGAATATCGAATTCAATTCACCTGCTGGACAATACTTGGAAAAACATCAAGCCTTAATGTGAATTTGCGCATATAAATTTGAGTCAATAACCAACTTTTTTATTTTATATTGAAACAATTCAGTGGTACTACAATATTAACTTATAATAATGAGTATGAAGCTACTTCTAAAGAAATCGGTCTACTCAATTTTTTGTACCATCATTTATTTAACTACATACGAGTATTTGTCAATTTCCTTATAAGTATATTCTAGATTCCTTAACTGAAGATATTTATAATGTTTTGTTAATATTATATTATCGTATTATTGGAAGTCTGACAGTACTCGTACATAGTAGTGGTCCCATTTAATTCGTATGAAAAAACAATAGTCGTAAAGAATAGCCCATATACCATAGATTTTATCTAGGTGTTTAAATGATCTACGTTTCAGAAGCTTATCACTTAACCACATCTATTTTTAAATGTACGTTTGGTTGAAAAGTATTGAAAGCGACGTTAATTAACCAGTAGGAAAATAAAAACTACAATCGTATGTATATTAATTATCCATCTTTCATTTGATCACATAAAAAAAAAATTATTTTATTTGGTCACTTTATTCTTTGTTTACAAGCCATTTGCAGTTGACGGGTCAGCCTACTTGTTTACAATGGGAAACACCGTATATCGTGCAGTGATAAAATTCTTTGTTTTGGAAGGTTTATCAGCAAAAATTTGGTGGTGGAATCTGCTCCATCATTTCCAACTGTGCATCGATGGGTTTTGGAGTTTAAACGTGGTCGTAAAAGCGTTGCAGATGAACCACGCAGTGGACGCAAAAAAAGTGCAACATCATCAGAAATCATTAAGCAAGTTTATAATATTGTATGTAATGACCCAAGTTCGACTAAGCGGCAAATTGCTAATACCATAGGCTTCTCAGATGAACGGGTACTTTACATTTTGCATGAAGAATTGCATATGAAAAAACTGTTAACAATTCAACAAAAACTGAACCGAAAACAAATTTCTCAGCGTTTTAAGTAAAATACAATAAAACAAATTTTTTGCGTAGGTTCATAACCATGGATGAGACTTGTATCTACCACCATGATTCAAAACTGAAACAAGAACGTTTACAGTGGTCTGAAGCTGGTTATTCAGCTCCAAAACAGGTGAAGTCAGAACAATCGGCAAAATAGGTTATGGCATCAGTGTTTTGCGATGGCAAAGGGACTTTGTTCATTGATTATCTTGAAAAAGGTAAAACAATTAACTCTGAATATTATTGCAACCTTTTGGAACAGCTGAATGAAAAAAATTCTTGAAAAAAGACCCGGTTTACAGAAGAAAAAAATCATTTTCCATTAAGACAATGCACGTGTTCACACAAGTGTTTTGACGATGGCTAAATTCATTGAATTAAAGTTCGAATTACTGGAACACCTACCGTATTCACCAGATCTGGCTCCCAGCGACTACTACCTATTCAGAAACTTGAAACAGTTTATTCGTGGAAAGCGTTTTCCGTCGAATGAAGAAGCTATTGCAGCCGTAGAACAGTATTTTGCAGAGCTTCCGGAAAATCATTACACAGATGGTATAAAATTATTGGAGGCTCATTGGAATTGGAGTGTATTGATGATAAGGGAGATTATTATTGAATAAAAAAACTTATTTCATTTAAAAATTAACTTTTACTTTCAATACTTTTCTACCAACCTGTACTTATAACATCACATTTATTTTTACATTTTCTACAAAGGAACTAACATTTCGAGGGAAATTCGTATTGTATTCATTCCTGTACAATTTAATTTAGGTAGAAGCCATTAAAGGATTGTCGTGATGCTACACACATATATATATATAGTGTTCCATTCAATGGAGATCACATCTGCACAGGATAGGAAACACAAAATCCTGTCCCAGCAGACGTCTGTGACTTTCAGGTCGTCAAGTTCTTTGAAGAGTTTTACTCAAAGCATTCTAAAGCTTCTTTTTGATAGTGCAAGACATGAGTAGAGAAGATGACTGGATATCTCTCTAATCGCTTGGAAGAACCCAATCCTAGCCTAGTGGCATTTTGTTGCCTGTGACGACCAAGCAGTGTATTTGTATGATAAGCTTAGGGTTTTTGACTGGCCAAAGGAGCCTGATCATTCTGCACTTGAATACAATTATATAAGTTATTCGTTGGTCTGTTTAGGTGATGTTTGACCACACAGAAAAAATAATGAAACTAGATCGATATAAGAAGTAATATATATACATATATATATATATATGATTGCTCGGTTTTTTATGTCAACATTTAAATGTTTTATTGTTCTAGCGAATTTTATACCTCACCGTAGAAGTTCATCGATACAATACCATAATACATATTTCTACTCATAACGTTTTGCATACGGGTCGTTGCCTTGAATAGCCTTCAAGGCTAAAGGTAAACATACAAAACGTACTGCATATATGGAAGTATGTAACAATATACAATACAACATCAGTGTATAATATCTGTGGGTACAATTTGATGGAGGTTTGATGATTATTTAACCTGGCCAAGTATGAACAAACATATGTGTGTTGTACTATTGTACTATACCTATACTCATATAACGTCACCTAGATAGTAATTTGTCCTTGACTTTGTTTTTTAGAACACAATTTTGTCTGGGTATCAGCGTCTGAGCGGATGAAGGCTGACTGACTGACTGATTGACTGACTGACTTTTTGCCTTTTACGTTTACTTTATGCCTGCATTGCGATCCGAGGCCCTGCCTGAGAGGTTATCAGTCATACTAAGTATGTACGAGTATGTCAAAGTATGACCAAGGATTAAGTTGTGCTACTCTAGGATAGTTGGATAGTTTTAGCACAAGCATAATTCAAAGTAGTAATTGCAAGATCTATTATTAAAGTAAAATTGTTTTAAAAAAAAGATCTTATTGCGTTTCATCATCATCATCATCATCATCTTGAATTGCCATTGCTTTCCATTTCTTCGAATGTGACTCTCTTGTTGTCAGCATTTATTATATTTTTCAAATGCTTTGACCATGCTTTGACCGTGCTCTGCACCCTTAAAGCAAAAGTTTTAATTTACAATTCCTGCATCAAAGCATTCTATTGTAACACAGGCAAAAAACAGGTAATAGCCAGGGGGTTCTAGCATTGCTTGGTTGCCGTGACAATGCCCACCCGGTCACTCTCACTTCTTGACAAAAGTATCTTTATTTCGCTTCAGGGGGTGCTGGCTCAGTGCTCGGTTTTATTTATTAAGATTTTGTGTTCTGTATGATGATGATGATGATGATGATTTTAAACTATATGTTAACAAATATACAATAAGTTTACGAGTATATAGTGTAAGTATTATGTAGCATTTAGCAGAAAATGATCAGTTCCAGAAAATAAATGCTTATAGTGTTCTGTTCTTTTTAGCTTTCAGCCATGCCAAAATGCTAAATCTATAAAGATAAGTTTAGTGAAATTCTTAAGGGTATTTATTAGAATCTTTATTTTTTTGCTCTTTGTCTTGTCCTACGATATCCAATTTCATTGCTTTTGAATGGTGTATAAAGTTGTGTGCTTAACACCTTATGATTTGCATAGAATCTTCCCTTGAATAATGTCTTCAATTCAATTCCTTGTCTAAAAACTTTTATCGGTGCACCGAGGCATTCTTCTTCATATTCAAATTTAAAAACTTTATGCATCTAAACAAACTTTCGCATGTTGTGTATGGAGTCCATAAGAATTGTGTTGTCCTTTGGCTGCATAATAATTTTTCATTTTTCCGGCACAAGTTTGCTTTAACCAATGCTAACTTTGCTACAATGGAATCTTGGTCGAGAAATATGTATGATAGGAGAGCATCTACGGCGCATTACATAATTGATAGATACGAGTTTGTACCTATACCAGTAGAATGAAGTACACAGTCACTTTATCGAAGATGCAGGAATAAAAGACAATGAAAAATGTTCAGCTCTTTGCACATAGACTCGCCTTTCTAAGTATCGCTTCAGATGGGAACAAAAGAAACTTCAATCTTTTATTAAACTTACAGTAAACTTTAAAATACACATCGATCTATTAAAAAAAAAAAATCGAAACTTTTACTATTAGGAATATTTAGGACACTCAATGCAATTCGTAATTATATATTTGTATTTTTTACTCAATTTTCATTATCCAAGATAAAAATTAAAAGAGATTTAAATTGTCATTTGCAGCTTTTGCTTTTCCCAAAATATTTAATAGGTATATCCTGGACTGTAACTGAGACTGAATTGTCCGTCTAAAAGGGCCTTATATGTTTTATAATATCAACAGGAAATAGTCTGATAAAGTCTTAAGAGAATTCAACATTTAATTTCATAGAACCATCGAAAAAAAAAAACCAGATGTTTCAAGCAAAGTGCAGCGGCAGCATCAAGGAAAACCCCTATGTGAAGCCTTTTAAAGTTTTGTCCAGCTGTGGTGACATTATATATATATCGATATTAATCTAGCACTAAAGGCGCCACTCATTAAGGAATGGATATTTATGTGAAATAAGGCCAACCAGTATGTTTTATATAAGCCTCATCAACTCGTGGAATTTTGATATAAATTATTTATTTGGAATGGTCATGGAGTAATGAAATGGTGTTGTTTTGAGGATCTGTCAATTGTGGACGAAAAGATCGCCCATCGTTTTCTCAATCAGTCCTGAAAACTCTTAATATTGTACTTCCCTATTTGGTGCTACTGGACCCATACGGATTTATCTAAAAAACCTCCATGATGGACAATTTGGAGCTGCTTGGACATTATTAAAAGTGTTTTTGAATGTCATTTCAGCTCCTGAAACCAAATTATATTAAAACAAGACAAAAAAAAAGGTATTCTTCGGCTATGCCGAAGCTGTAACACTCTTCACGCTTCACATTGTTGCCTACGCTCCTGCGATTGAGCATACAGAAATTATTAATCATTATTGATGTGACTTGTGTTTAGGGTAGATGGAGTATTCTTGCTTTATATCAACATTGAGACCGAAATATTTGTATGGGAGCTATGCGATCCAGTAATCATAGAATCTTGAAACTTACATCTTTGGTAAATATATATCAGACACTTATAGTATCGGAATTTCAGTTGGATAAGACAAAAGAGACAAAGTTTTTCTAATAAGAACATGAATTTGAATATGGGTTTGTATGGAAGCTATACGATTCAGTAATCCTAGGATCTTAATATTTACATGGTTGGTGAATATAGGTCAGGCACTTATAGTATCCAAATTTAAGTTAGATAATACAAAATCCTAGGGTCTTGGCATTTATATCTTTGCTGAATATGGGTCAAACAACTATACTGTCCCATTTTCAGTTTTATATTACAAAAAACATGAAATTCTTCTTGATGATCCGATTCGGCTAATTCCGACAAATGTACAGCGTCTGATGAAAAGAAATTTATGCAAAATTTCACCTCTCTACATCAAAAACTGAAGCACTAGTTTGCATTCATACAGACGAACACATGGTCTTTATGGGGTCTCCGATGTCTCCTTCTGTGTGTAACAGATTTTAAGACAAACTTATAATACTATTCACTGCGTGACGAGTATAAAAAGAAAGTATTATTTCAGTATCTTATCTCATCAATTAAGAGACTAACATACAGGCAGACAAACGCATAAATTATTTTTGATTAGTTCAGCGGCTTATCTTGTTACTGTCAAATCTGATTGATATATTGATTAATGTCTCTTTTACCATTACTATTACTGTTAAATTTTGCATAAATAGTAATACAGTAATATTATAGTACAATTATTATAATTCATCATCAGAAGATCGATTTCGGAACCTTATCCATATAACATTGACGGACTGTTTCGGTAAAACCTAAAATGAATTTAACTAAAATATAGACTTTTAAATTACTTTAGATCAGCGGCTATCTTGTCTTGTCATAACCGATTGATGGATTGATCAATAAGTATTGTATTAATGCTTCTTTAAGATCTTTGAGAGATTGAATCGTTTATAACTACACATTTTGATAAACATTCGATTTATTGTTGAAAGAAGACCGATTTCATCAGCACTTTATCGTCTAAA
Source organism: Amiota minor (assembly GCA_037043295.1). Taxonomy (NCBI): domain Eukaryota; kingdom Metazoa; phylum Arthropoda; class Insecta; order Diptera; family Drosophilidae; genus Amiota; species Amiota minor. The sequence goes on from JBAMAW010001648.1 coordinate 158,526, forward strand.
TTAAACGGCTGTTGATTGTATCAAAATCAAAGATAAACAAACTAACACACAGACTAACATATAGTTCATTTCGTTTAGATCTTGTCATGCTGGTTGATTGATCAGTAATTTAATATAGTTAGCTTCATTATCCTATTACAATATTTTACATTTTACCATACAAATTTTCAAAAGTATGACGTAGGTAAAATATACTTTTGTACAATTACTATAGTGAATGTGTTCTCAAAACTTTATCGTACTTATTTTGTAAGCCAGTCAAGTGGTGGTGGTGGTGGTGATGGTGGTAATTATGGGGGTGGCATGGCGTACAATAAATTCCCCTACTGATTTATTTTAGCTACTGATAGAAAAATATAAAACGAAAAATTAATTAACAAAAAAAAAAAAAGTAATGAAAAACAAAAATTGGAAAACTTATTATAAATTCAAAAGCAGCAAAATATTCAATGTGCTGAACTTATTTCCGCACCAACTCTCCAAATTATGAAAAGCGGAAAATGCACGCATATTATGTTAATTTATGCAAAATATGCCTCAGTTGTTTGCTCGTTTTTAAATGTCGGCCTAGATTGACTTGCCTGAGTGCTTGACTGATTGAAAAAATGACTACCGTAGTGGCAATGGTATTGCTATTGATATTTGGCTTTCTATTGTGTTAATCATACTAAATACTAAACAATATGCAGTATGAGTAATAATATTTCGTTATTATGGAGTACAGTGGAGGCATATAGTAGTTCGTAATACACAGAAGGGATGTTCCGGGGATCACCTAAAGTAAATACTTACAATATTCCGTCGGTATGTATAGCATAAACAAGTCCCTCAGTTTTTGATCTAGAGAGATACAATAAAATTTTGTACAAAATACATATTTGGGAATCATCCGGATCGGACTACTTGGAGGCGTACCCCTCCATACAAACTCAGATTCAAATTCTTGTTCTTATTAGCAACACTTTTTTCTTGTTTGCAGTATTATGCAACTGGACCTTCGATACTATAAGCATCTGACCCATATTCACCACCAAAATCCTAGGATTAATGGATCGTATAGCTTCCATAGAAACCCTGATTCAAATTCATGTTGTTATAAGAAAAACTTTTTTGTTTTTTGTATTACCGAACTGAAATTTGGATGGTACAAGTGCCTGATCCATACTCACTAGCTGTCGAAAATTGACAATCCTAGGATTAATAAATCGTATAGCTTCCATAGAAACCCTGATTCAAATTCATGTTGTTACAAGAAAAACTTTTTTGTTTTTTGTATTACAAAACTGAAATTTGGATGGTATAAGTGTCTGATCTATACTCACTAATCATTTAAATTTCAAGACCCTAGGATTAATAGATCGTATAGCTCCCATACAAACCTTGATTCAAATTCATGTTGTTATAAGAAAAACTTTTTTGTTTTTTGTATTACCGAACTGAAATTTGGGCGGTATCAGTGCCTGATCCATACTCACTAACAATTTAAATTTCAAGACCCTAGGATTACTGGATCGTATAGCTCCCATACAAACGTTGATTCAAATTCATGTTCTTATTTGAAATACTTTTTTGTTTTTTGTATTACCGAACTGAAATTTGAATGGTATAAGTGTCTAATCCATTCTCACTAACCATTTCAAATTTCAAGACCCTAGGATTAATAGATCGTATAGCTCCTGCTGTAGATGCATATGTATTTCTATATAATCATAGGAGCAAGCTAAGACTTTATGTCTTATGAATTCTAGGAGTACGTGAAGATGATAACAACTTCGACATAGACGAAGTTAACCTTCTTTTTTCTTGTTTTAATAACAGTTTGACTATTTATATTTTGTGATATCTTTTTTTAATATTCTTCTCTAAGCAGTTCAGCTTTCATTTTTAGTTTCCGTTCATTTCTCTCATAAATTTATTTAGTATTTATTAATCGATCAATTTGTGTAAAAGATATGTGAAATGTATCTCTGTTAATGCTCATCGTTTATCTTTAATTATGAAAACAAACAGACGAGTATTAGAATCGATTGATTTTAGATTAAGTATATTGAGAAGGTAGTTGGTGCAAAATTGGTATCTTTTCATCGTGAACATCATTATCATCATTATTATTGTGTTGTACAATAGTCTAAACAACAACAACAACAACTGCAACGACTGGTCTTGATCTTGTTTCAGTTTTGGTGTAAACCACTCTACAACTCACTTACTCACTTACGTACTTGCAATCTTTCTTATTTTCTTTCTTAGTATCTAACTACCTATGTATCTGTCTGTCGGTCGGATGGTTCGTCTGTCTATTTCTCTAAAGTACGTTTGTATGTATATAGTATAACGCCGGTTTTGACTATATAGTATGGCTTGGCATTGGATGGCATTGGATGGCATGGCATGAGTATGTTCCGTTCAACAGACGACCTTAAACGGGGTACAGTGAAGGCTCACACTTGCCTATATGTGATTCTTGTGTACTTGGACTAGAGCAAACAACTTTTTCCTTTTCCTTTTCCTTCCACCAATGTACCAATTCACCATCGTCCTCAACCTCACTCATATTCTTGTATTGTTGTCGTCGTCACTCTTGGTCTTAGTCTTTGTCTTGGTCATCGTAATTTTATTCCTATTATTTTGCAGTTCTTTGCTCGATTGTTTTGTTGTTGTAATATGTACTGAGATATTGTTGATGAAAACCGGTTTTAGTCGTTTCAGTTTCTTGACTTGCCCACTTCGGACACATGCAAAATGTGGGCAGTAAATTTACGTCCCAAAGTTAGTACAGGAATTTTGTTTGCAGAACTTACAACAAAAACAATAAATGCTTGATTATTCTTCTTCTTTCCTTCTTTTTTTTTTATACAGAAAGTAATAAAAAATAATGGATTTCAAGTACATATTCTACTCTGCTCCAGTCTGCTCTGCTCTACTCTCGTCTTGCTTGATCTCGTCTTACAATATAACAATTATATGTAGCAGAAGATTTGATTTGATTTGATTTTCCCTATTTTAGTTTTGTTTAAATTAGAAAACACAAAGTATGATGTATCCACGTTCACGACTTTTGTATTGTAATTAATATACTTGGGTATATTAAATATTGTAGCAAGTGGCTACAACTCAACTCAACTCAACACTTCGTTTCTGTCCACGATTTAACAGAATGAATACAGTACAAAATACTCGTTGTACTTTAACAACAATGAAAATGTTATTTTATACAAAATTTTATTTTAATCAAATTACACTTAAACGTACTTGTTTTTAAATAAATAAATAAACACTCAACATAACTGAGCGTTGATTTGATTTACTTTGATTTGATTCCACGAATTGTATCTATTAATTGTAGATAAGATATATAATCTTACTTAATATTGTATATTGTAAACGTAGTTGTACGTACATAACTTACGTACACAACTTACTTGTATGTTTATTTATTTTTTTTTTCAATGTTCATGGACTGACTAATTAACTGTGCTTGTACTTGACTAGTAGTAGTATACGCTCTACCCTCCTCTACTTTCTTTTCCATCCATCAAGTTTGTATGGGCCGAAAGAAGGGATAAAGATGAATAACATATTCCCATTAATTATACTGTACTCATCGTATAGTACATGTCTTACAATGTCATATGATGAGACAACACGATTCATTCTATTCTATTATAAAGTAGATAAAATGATCCAATTCAACTTACAAATAACTTAAAATGATTCACTATAAGAAGGTCATGAAAATACTAAGAAAGATAATATAAATATACCAAGCCTAATCAACAGAGTATGGAGAAATGTTTCATTTTGTTTTCCTCATTCAAAATCCTCATCATCATCATCATCATCATCATCATCATCATCATTGTCAGCATTGTCATCTCTTACTACAGTTTTAAAAACTCTTATAAACAATAGAAAAACAGATTCACAGATTGAATCTAAAATATTTAATAATATCATATGTAGAATTGAAAGCCAAGTGAGTGGAGTGGAGAGTTTTCAAAAGTTCGGGCCGTGGACAAAATAGAATTTTGAGCTGCTTAACTCAAGTAAATAATTGTCAATCAGCATATCTCTGAGGGCGAAATGTTACCGGCTGTTGACCCTTTACCTTCTGATTATGTACGGGACCACCCAAACCTAGATTCAAATTCTGGTTATTAGAAAAACTGACTCATATTTACCAACCAGTGTATTGAAAACACTAGGATTGATATGGGGTTACTTCCCGTAGAAACCCGAGATTCGAAGTAATGTTCCGTTTAGAAAAACTTGTGTGTTTGTGTTTCATATTATCGAACTGAAATTTTGACACTATAAGTGTCTGTCCCATATTTGCCCGACGGTGTAAATTTCAATAACCTAGGATTACTAGGAGAGGTACATCCTATATAAACCCAAATTCAAATTCATATTCTTTTTAGAAAAAACATTTTTGTTTTTTGCATTGTTGAACTGAATTTTGGATGGTATAAGTTTCTGATCCATACTCACTAGCTGTCTAAATTTGAAGATCCTAGAATTAATGGATCGTATAGCTCCCATACAAACCTTGATTGAAATTCATGTTCTTATTAGAAAAACTTTTTTGTTTTTTGTATTACCGAACTGAAATTTGGGCGGTATAACTGTCTGATCCATACTCACTAACTATATAAATTTCAAGATCCTAGGATTAATGGATCGTATAGCTCCCATACAAACTTTGATTCAAATTCATGTTGTTATAAGAAAAACTTTTTTGTTTTTTGTATTACCGAATTGAAATTTGGATGGTATAAGTGTCCGATCCATACTCACTTGCTGTCTAAATTTCAAGATCCTAGAATTAATGGATCGTATAGCTCCCATACAAACCTTGATTCAAATTCATGTTCTTATTAGAAAAAATTTTTTGTTTTTTCTATTACCGAACTGAAATTTGGGCGGTATCAGTGCCTGATCCATACTCACTAACTATATTTCAAGATCCTAGGATTAATGTATCGTATAGCTCCTGCTGTATATGCATATGTATCTCTATATAATCATAGGAGCAAGCTAAGTCACCTGGTGCTGATAATTAATTTTATTAAAAATAAATATCATTATCATATATATGTTTGTACATCTGTATATACTTATGTGAAATGGATATTAGTTTTGATGAGTTTTGGTATGTTTTTGTGAATCGAATCTTTTTTCTGCATAAGCGAAATAAATTTTTAGATACTCGTACAATAATTAAGTAAGAGTATGCACCTGTTTGCTTGTATCGAAATCAATGATTTACTAAATAAATGCCTAGTAGTTGTTTTAATTATTTAATAACACATCATCATCAACATCATCATCATCATCATCATAGAAGACATCGTTGTCATTGTCATCATAATCATCAACACAGTCCTCATCAACATTGTCGTGATTGTTGTTCTTGTTTGTTGTTCTTGTTATTGTAATATTGTAATCTTCTTCTATCAATTCAACTTGTAGTACACATACAAGTATCTGTGTATCTGTGTATCTTTGTATATTTTCGAAAACACATGGCACGAGTGCATTCCATGTTATAATACACAAAAAAAAAAGAGGAACAAAACAAAGATGGTTAAATGGTAAAATAGAAAATGGTAAAATGGTAAAATGACATAGGAAGAGGTTGAAAGTAAGATGCAAGTTTGTTTCAAAGGCAAAAGATAGTCGTCATCTAGAATACAATCAATGGCAATGGCAATGGCAATGGCGACGGCGACGATGAAAACGATGAGTATAACTAACAACATCAACATGAACATCAGCAACAAAAAAGAATGATGACAACAACAACAACAACAACATCTATACATCAATAATAAAGAAAGATACTCACTTAAAGATGAGTGAGTATGAAGGCCATGGGAGATATAATGACGACACGTTGGTGTACCTCATCCTTGTAAAAATTGCCATAAGAAAAGAAAAGAAAATGTTGACATCAAATGCTGCTTTCAATGTTGTTGTTGTTGTTGTTGTTGTTTTTGTATAATTTGGTATTATTGTTAGAATTATCAAAGTGTTCAGTAAGTAAAAAATTATTGGCTGTTGAACGGTTTCAAGAAAATTTTCAAACACTCGAATCAATCAATTAATTATCACTCAATGCAATACGTGGACTGAGGACTGAGAACTGAGGACTACTAACCAAAAACAATACAAAACAAATTAATTATATCTATTGTTTTTATTATTTTTTCTTATTGATTAACTGATTGCTTGATTGATTGATTGATTTCTCATACTGTTTCATCATTGTCCATCCATGTTTTCCTTTCATATTAAGTACATACATACATACAATAATATGATGTATAGTAAGAAGATAAGTAAGTTAGTATATTATTTAATGATCCATTACTATTTTTCATCTGTAGCTTGACAATTCCCAATAGCTAAATAACCCAAAGAATTTCTAACATCTCTTTGAATAGAAATGTCTATTAAAGTTTAACATTTCCCATTTCATCATAAAATAAGAAAATAAAAGGTTATCTTCGGCTATGACGAAGTTGTAATGCTCTTCACGCTGCTCCAGGTTTTTACATGTGGTCCTGTGATTGAGCATATAGAAACATTAAATGCTTTATGATTTTGTCTTCTGTATGTTTAAGGTAGAGTCAGTTCATTAATATTGAATTTTAACATTGAGACCGATATACATATTTGTATGGCAACTACGATCCAGGATCTTGAAATTTGTATGTATGATGAAAATGGATCATATATATATGTATGTACTAGGGTATCCTGCCCGACGTCGTACGGCCAATCGGACTGCGCCACCGAGGCTCGTGGAATAATTTCTCAAATGTAGATGTTGAATCTGAACTATGCCTTAACTTACATAATGTATTTGTTTCACATATTGACAATGCTGTTTTCCAATATTGTTCGTATATGCCTCGGTGGCGCAGTTGGCAGCGCGTAAGTCTCATAATCTTAAGGTCGTGAGTTCGAGCCTCACCCGGGGCATAGCAATTTTTTTTTATTCTTTTTTAAATAATAATACTTAATTATATATGTATATTGTGAATCTAAACCATTCTCATATCCCCTTGAACACACACAAAAAATTTCATCAAAATCGGTCCAGTCGTTTAAGAGAAGTTCAGTGACATACACACTCACAGAAGAATTATATATATAAATATGTAGTATCCCAATTTCAGTGTGATACTGAAAAGCTTTTCTAATAACAAACAACATGAATTCCAATCTGAGTTTGTATGAATGAATTGTGGGATACCTTCTAGTAATCCTAGGGTCTTGGCATTTACATCATTGGTGAGGTGAATATGGTTACAAATGTTCATGACAAACTTAGAATACAATACACTGCGTGAAGAGTATAAAGCTAAAGCATTCACCATGTTTCATTTTTATCAGCGACACAGAGATCCATTTTTTTTTAAATGTTTTAATGGCTACATAAATATGTACGTTGGTTGTCGGTTGTCTTGTCAGGAAGAAGGTATGTTGTATAGATGATTATATTAAAGACTCCCTTTTTACTGTTTTTATATTTGTTTATATTGTTTTTGATTGATGACGGCGTGATTGAGCCTAGGACTTAATCGGGTATTTATCGTTAATGACAAGTGACATTTAATCATTATCACATTGTCCATTTTGCAGTCTAAACGAAAAATTGGGTCAACATAGTCAAAGTTTAATAAAATATTACAACAAACTTTTTTTTTACTTATTTTTACATTTTCAAACCGTCAAATCTTGGGATAAAAACCTTATCACTCACTATTCATTTATTGATTTCTTGCAAAATCTTCATTGCTTGGCTGAAAAGTTAAATAGTAAAAACATGTAAAATATGTAAAATTTGTACAATAGTTTTTAAGTTGATGAATGAAAATTGTAAAATAAATATATATTTTTCATTTAAAAAAAAAAAAAAAAAACAACTCACCTGTTTATTGTATGAAAATGTTATCAATTTCTCGTAGTGCCGCCGCTAAAACATCAAAGCAAAGAATCAACAAAAACAAAACAAAAAAAAAAAAAAAAACAAATCTTCATTTTATTATTTCATTCTTTTATTATTTTTTTTGTTTTTTTTTTTTATTTTATTATGAAACAGCAACAAAAACAACAACAACAACAACCCATTAAGCCACAATAAAATAAAAATAGAACAACAAAAAACTATAATTTTTCGTATCACTGAATATTTTACAACTTTGATGACAATTTTTGTGAAGAAGTTAAAACAATTAAAATCCCAACGAATTCTTACCATACCATCATACCCCGTACACTATCATTCTTGATCTATTGTATAATGCATAAGTAGATACATATACAGCTACGGTCAAAATAATAGTAGTGCTTGGACAAATATTGAGAAAAAAATCATTTCGTTGCTTCTTTATACCAGAAAAATTTACAAAAAGTAAATATTATTAGTTTATAACAATTTACAATAGTAACTGATCAAAACTTTTAGTCATTTTTTTCCTACAATGGGTCGAGGCAAGCACTGTACACCTGAACGGCGTACACTCATAAAAAAATTGATTTCTGACAGAAAAACGTACAAGGAAGTTCAAAACATGGTAGGTTGCTCTCCTACAATGATGCGTAATGCTATAAAATTCATATCAGGTATTGAAACACGTGGACGACCTCGCATTATGTCCGAAAGATTAGTTACCCGTGTAGTAAGATACTCTAGGCAGAACCTATTTCGGTGTTCTACAAAATAAAAAAGGAATTAAATCTGATTGTAAGCGTAGAAACCATATGGAGATGCTTGAGGGAAAACAATTTAAATGCTCGGAGCCCAAGAAAAGTGCTCTTTTTAACAAAAAATCATCTAGCCGCACGAATTAAGTTCGCCCATGATCACATTGATTGGCCATTACAGAAATTGAGAAACATTTTATGGTCGGACGAATCCAAAATTGTACTTTATGGTGGACCTGGATCTCGTCAGTATGTCAGGCGGCCACCAGAGTCTGAGTGGCACAACAAAAACTGTAAAGGACGGAGGAGCTCGCATTATGATCTGGGCTTATTTTTCATATGACGGCGTGGGGCCAATATTTTGGATCAAGGATATCATGGATCGGCACCATCAGTATGTGCATATAAAGCAGGAGATAATGCTGCCATATGCTAGTGAAGAAATACCACTGATTTGGGAGCTTCAGCAAGACAATGACCCTAAGCATACAAGCAAAGTTGCCAAACAGTGGTTGCAGGCCAACGGAATAAATGTACTAGAATGGTTTGCACAGTCGCCAGATCTCAACCCAATTGAGAATTTGTGGTGCGACGTGAAGAATGAAGTTGCCAAACGTCTACCCAATAATGTTCAACAGCTTTGGGAAGCAGTTAGAAATGCTTGGAGCTCCATTCCTTCCCAAAGGTGTCAAAATCTTGTAGATTCGATGCCAAAACGATGTGCTGCAATTATAGCAAACAAAGGCTATGCTACTAAATACTAATTGTAGTGTAATAGTCGTAATTTTAGTTATTTTAATATTATCCGTAACATTTGTATTGGTTTAGGTAGGTGGGAGACCTACAAATGAATCTACAAAAAATATTTTTGGTACATTAAAACACCAATTCATTCATTTTTTTTTTATCAAATTCATTTTCCAACTAGCGCTACTATTATTTTGACCGTAGCTGTATGTATATGTATCTATAATGCAGTTTTAGACAAATCCAATAATCCTTTTGAATTCATTTAAAAACTATTAACAGTCAAAGCAAAAAATCTATAATAGATCGATTAGAAAATTAGAAGTTAAATGCATGTAATTGATTGATAATTGGGAAGTTTGCCTGGCTATTCAGGTCTTCCTTCATACTTATAATAAACTTTCGGGTTACCTAAGAATTAATTCAAGGCATTTCATTTATAATGGAGGTGAGTTTTGTGAATTTGGGAATTAGTTGGGATGATGTTGATGATGATGATGATGATGATGCCTTTTTAGAACTCATATCCTCACCATCTAAATTCGAATTCTTTTCATGCTGCTTAAGTACAATATAGGAATTAGAATTATATTACTCTGGTGGGGTTTATTTAGGTATGTATGAGACAACACAATTATGTACAAGAATAATCAGAGAAATAAATATGGTCACTCTATTGTTGTTATTATAATGATGATGATGATGATGATGATGATTATTTTTGTCGTTAGTTGGTTTATTATTATGTACCATAATAAAATATGTGTCGCACCGCCGCACTATACTGCCCAATCTCCTACTATTGTATCATTATCATCATTTATTGGGAGTACAAATAAGTTACCGCACCGTTTGACAAATGAAAGCCCCCATCAGTAAATTGAGGTTGAAAGTTTTAGATGTGAAACGTCTTATCATAACCTGGAAGTATTGTATTAGCAATGACGTATTAGTATCACATAATTTTTTAATGTCATGTCATTTGGTGGAAATTTTAATTTATTTACTCAAAGACAAAGAAAGTAACGGAAGGCAGAAAGTGTATGTGAACAATCGGAATTGGAATCATTATTGAAGAACTATGTATGTATATATCTTTACTTGCATTTACAGTAGTAGGAGTCACTCCAAACAAACAATTTCACATCTTTTTAAAAATCAATGGGAATAATTCAAAAGCAGCCAAGCTAAATATACTCGTATTTAGTATTGTATTGTTCATGCTTTGTATTTTGGTGTGGTCAGCTTGGTGTCGCGGTGTTGCTGAAACTGGAACACAATTGATTAGATTGAGCCCGACCGAGCGAGCCAGTCATCATCATGTTACGGCGCCTTTCACAATAAATGCCAAATTATTGATTAAAAACGGCTGCAACTTCTTTGTACTTGCAATATTATTATTATTTCCTGATCTCTTTGTCTTTCTATTTACATAATACAATATACATATGTACATAGCAAAATGGATGTGCTTATATATGAACGATCCGATCTACAGTGTGTCAAGAACAGGAACTTGCATTTAACTTAAATAATGAAAACTAAAACTGAAAATTAACTGCAATTGACTGAAATTTATGGTATATATGAATGCATATATAATACCTTTTGTGTATGTATTAAATATTGGTCCGATTCGTCCAATTGTTGGAGGATATGTCAAGTCCCAATAAATTTTATATACACATTAGATGATCAAAGAAGTTGTTTTTAATTGTAATTGATTTTATATTTATAAGTTTCATAAGATTTTTCATTTAATTTTGTATGACTCTATTAAATCTTCCAGTAATCAAGGATCTCTAATTGCAATACACACATTGATTGGTATTGGTATATTATATGTATGTATGTGTATGATATTTGAAATATGAGACCGCACAACTAAATATATCTATTATACTTATGTACCATATGTGTTTATATTTTGGGGTCGGGAATGGCTCGTCATTGACCCAGAGGTTAGTGCGCTGGGCCTACATCCCAAGAGTCGCGGGTTCCCGCTCAAGGCAAATCTTTTCCTGAACTTTACTAATTTCCTCCTTTCCTTCTCAACTTTCCCCTGAGCTATTGCTCATATTAAATACTAGGTTATAATTTGTAATTATCTTCTTAGTTCTAATAAATAAAAATAAAATATTATGGGATCTTTATTTCTTACCATAGTTCTATATAAATATTGTGATTCACACTATGTTTTACTACTATGTACTTATAATTATTTTGTGGTAAACAAACAAGGAAACATGCATCGAATTTTTCAACAATTTCAACTTGGATCCATCTAACATTAACATTGACATTACTGATTGTGATTCTGATCCTGATCCTGATACTGATCGTGATCAAGTTTAAAGAGATTCTTTGTTTCAGATGTTCTGTTTTTTATCTCAATGACTCAAGGGACTAGCAGTTATTCATATATAGATATTCATTCATATGATTCTCCCAAACGGAAGTGTAGAACTTTAAATTCTTTGAAGCGCTCACGCTCTTTTTATCGCCTGACCAACCACCACCACCACCACAACCACAAGAACGATGGACGATACGAAAGACGTTGAAGAAATATGTATGTATATAGTAAAAAGAAAAAACCATAACAATAGCAACAGTGAATCGGAATTATCAGTAGACTGCGTGATATGATTATAAAAAAAAAAAAAAAAAAAAATAATAATAAAAATAATAATAATAATATAAAAAAAAAAAAAGAAAATATCAAGAACTTGTTATTGTTGCTGCTGCGACGACATCGGACTATGGACGGACCATATTCATTGTTGTTGTCGTTCTGTTGTTCTGTCGTTTATTGTTGTACGTTCGTTGTTTTCGTTTATCACACATGCTTACATATCATCATACATACATATGTATGTATATATGTACACATATATATACTTCTCCTATATATATATTTATACACACTTATGTATTACTGTATGTACTTTATTAAGGGCTTTCTTTTTTTATTTAATTAATTTCTGTTTTTTCTTTAATTTTTTTATTTATTTTCTTTTCTTTTTTGTTTTTTATTTTTTCCTTTTTTGTTGTGAAAATTTGTATATTTTCTCCAATGATAAGTAGAGAAAAATATTCTCACAATGCTACCCGTATTTACATACTATATAATTTAATATATGTATCTCTCTCTCTTAATTTAATGCAAACAAAAAACAAACAAATAAAAAATACTACTATGACTATATAGTCAGTTAGATTGGTTGGTTGGTTGGTTGGTTGGTGGAGTAAGCTTGACTAGCTTGACACCCACCCTGTATAGTCTTCTTGGTAACCTGAACCTACATAGCTTTAAGTGGGTAAAATCTGTTGATTAATCAATCAGAGAAACACAGAATCACATCTCCATATGATTGATTGAAACAAACAAAACAATTCTTCAACTTTTTAGACCTAAGAATATATAAATATATGTGTGGATGCATCTCAAATCTGATTAATTCCAAATTCTAATGAGATTCTACATTATTTAGCTGCTTCATTTTAGTTTTAATGTGTTACATGCATTTCTTTAAATCCAATACACCCTTTACCATAAGCACAAATGTAGAGGGTTGGGGGTTTTAAAAGCACTTGTTGTCGCGCGCTATTTAATTTATTGTTGTGTGTTCTGTGTGGTGTCGCCGTCGTTGCTGTCGTCGCCGCCGCCGCTGTTCTTTTTGTCTAAATACTAAACAACAACCATTACACATGAAAATTACATGCAAATGGACACTTTTTCATTTTAATTACTCTTAAATAGGTAATAACTAGGCTGACTAACTTCTAGGGCATCTAAATAGTTGCAACTACCCACCCGACTTGTTTTTAATATCATTCACATTATGTGTGTGTGTGTGTTGCATATGGTATTATAATTTTATCACGTATGTATGCATGTATGTATGTATTATAGAAGTATGGACACCACCCACTTTATAATCTACTACTATTTATTTCGGATTCCCCACTTATAGCAAAAACATTTCTATACCAAAGGGTTTGTTTGATGTTGAAGGGAAATCCTATAATCTATTGTTGGTATTGTATACATACTTACATACATATATAGGTAAGTCATATGCAAATCAAGAGATCTTTAACTCACAATGTGAAGCACACAATCGATCCAACATCGCTGTGTTTTGAAACTATATTACATATTATAATTTATGTATATCAGCAGGTACCAATTTTTGAAATCTTACTCATGTTCATTTTCTGAAGTTGAGTCCTATCTATCATCATGAACCTTTTGTTTAAGAACTCGTCCTGCATTTGTATGACAATGACAATGACAATGACAAGTATTCATACTCTAAGACTACTACTATTACTACTATTACTACTACTACTACTATTACTACTACTACTACTACTACTATTACTACTACTACTACTACTTCTTATTACAGAAAAGCATTAGATGATCGATCAATGGTATATACTCTCTGACAAGTACCCAAAGATTGAACAGTCCAAAAAAAACTATAGCTATGACTATTATTATCATATTTTAGAGGGAACATCTTAAAAGTTCTTACATGTTGTTACATATATTGAGAAATTTTGGAGAGATCAGATCTGATCAAATCTGATCATATTTATAATTTTCATATGTACTATATATTGTACATTTACAGATTAGTGGGTAATGTATTTTATATAGTAAGTACATATATAATAGTATAATCGTATATACGAATATGTGCATATCAGAGGAACTTGTGCTTCTGCTTCTGCTTGTGCTTCTGCTTGTGCTTGTGTGAAAGGTATGTTATCTGCGGTGGAACCAACGTTTATTTTTTTTTATTTTTTTTTTATAATAATTTCTTGTTCTTCCTCTTCTTCTTTCTAAGATACTGAGCGCGTGCGATTAAGAGAAGAGCGTGAGTGAGTACAGAGCATTGACAATTGAGCACTTGAGTGCGTAGTGAGGAGCATAAGCGAGCGAGCGCAAAATGAGAGCAAAGGCAAGTGAACGACTGCACTCATTATGATTTGCTTTGCTTTGCTTCGCTGTTCGTTGTTCGCCGTTTGCTGTTGCTGCTGTTGTTTTTGTTATTATGAATGACAATGCTTTGCATTAATATAATTTAATCAAATCTATTAAATAATAGTAAGCACTTATTTTCCATTCTTTTTGTTTTTTTCTTTTTTAAATTTTTAGATTCTTCAAGTTTTTCTTTTCATACTTTTTCATATTCACCATTATAAACATATTCATCATATTGATATTGATATTGATATTTACACATTCTATTTATGTTACCATCATCATCATCATCATTATCATTATCATCATCATCATGAGCCACAATAAAATAAACACAAAATAAATAGATGAAATAGCACACAAATTATACACAACAAGAACAAAAAAAAAAAAAAAAAATGCGCGGCACAAATTTTATACAACAAAAAAATAAAGAATATTTACAAAAAAAAAAAATATATATATATATATGTAATAAAAGATATTTAATTAATAACAAAGACAGACAAACAACATACTGGCAGACAGACAGACGAGAAGAACAAAATGTTGATCTATCATTGTAACAATGAGAGCAACATTTCAACCAAAGACGACAATTTTTATATTTTGTGTATTTTTGTTGTTTTTAGTTTGTCAGAGGCGGCAAAATGCTTTGGTCTTTGCCTCTTGATTGGTTGCTCTTAGTGTGGTGTGTGCTAGTGTTGTCGTTGTTGTCGTCGTCGTCGTCGTCTTCTTGTCGCCGTTTTCCAATGAAAATATACTTAAGTATTGTATCTTTTTCCCGTTACGGTCAACCGCACAATCAACCGTCAACCGACACGCACAAATGCAAAAACGCACTGAAAGCTGAAAGCCGATTCAATTCGAATGCGAACCGAGTAGGCGCGCTGAATGCAGCCCGCAGTCACTCACTCAGCACACCACAGCACAACACACATAGCACAGCACAGCACAGCACAGCTCACAGCAAAGTACAATACAAGCGGAGCGGAGCACAGCCATAGCAACGTTTAGAACTGCTGCCAACTTGATGCTTTTAGTAGCAAATTTTGTATTTTTCTTTTCATTATTTATTATATTATGTATATACATATGTATGTATGTATGTATATACTTAATAATAATAATAATAATAATAACATTATCAATAATCATATCATAAATTTGTATACGTTTCACGTTGTGAAATTTTTATTAAGGTTGTTGCTTGATAGTACGCTACTAATAGACTTATGTATGTATATATATATGTACATAGGAATGAATGGAACTCACAGGCACCACCCCATATAAACATACACACACAAACACAAGTATGTTTGCTTGTATGGAAATGATCTATGTATGTTAGTATATAGTAGATCAGTTTGATTGATTGATTAAATGCAAATGCCAAGTAGAAATGGAAATGAATGAACTTAAGGGGAATCACCTTCTATACTTACAACAAGGTATTGTACATACAACAACCCAAAATCTTAAACTATATACTTATGTATATGTATTTCTTATATATAATAATATTGTGTGGGATGATCCTGTTTTACATAAGCAAGTGCTGGTGGATTCCTTAATCCAGTCATTTTGTTAAATGACAACTAATCATAATCACTGATCTTGTAGTGATCTACATTTAAATGGAACCATCTTCTGTTATACTACTACTATCCTTTTAAAATTGTTTGTTACATTTCTCAGAATAAGGACATTTGTATAAATCAGTTCAGTTCAGTTCAGATCACCTATGAATTTTTAGATTTATTAAATTTATGCCTGTTGGGAATGATTGATTGGACAATAAACATCATCATGTAACAAAGAAGTCCCTAAATTACTGGACATTGATGATATTGATTCTCAGTCATTCACTACAAGCAAACTAATTTAATTAAAAAAAATCATTCTTATTCTAATTGTTCCGATTTTGAAATGAATTAAAAATGAATAACATTGAATAAACCGAAAAATTATATAAATTAATTTTTATGTTTATCTCTCAACTCTGTATGAATGCATTTAAGGATTTCTGATTAGATTACAAACTGCTCTTGTTTTTGTTTATCCATAACTCTCCCTTTATCAAAGAATATGTTTTTTCTTAATTCTTAATCTAATTCAAGTTGGACAAAAACTGGAAGATCAATCAACAGGCTTCTTTCTTAATTTGAAAACTTCACATAACAAATACACCTTACCCATCCATATCTACTGATCTATCTACAATATATTCATTATACATATGCATACTTAAGTAGATATAAATGATCTTATTAAATGAAATCTTCATCTTCATGAAATCCATTAATGTTAATAATATCGATTGCTTGGACATTCGATCGTAAGTTTTGTTACTCAATATATCATAAGTACGTACACCTATAATTCACTTGTATTCTCTCGAAAAAAAGAGATAGATTGCTGCATATAAGTACTATCCCATTCGAACTCGAGTAAACACACTTTTATAAATGATGATGATGATGATGATGATGGTGAAAAAACCAAGTGCAAAATATAACGAACCTTAAGAAAGAACAATATTATTTAGTACATATGAATATTTATTGTCTTTTCTTTACGGAGGGGGCAGACTTAGCAAAAGAAGGCTAGAATATCTTTCGTAATATAACACCATTGATTTAAGATATTTAAGATTTATGTTAGTTACATTTACTGTGCGATAGTATGAAATTTGTAGTTTTCGATTCTTCTATTGTTCATTCGTTGAACTTGTTTAGTACGATTTCCTTATAGAATGGTCGACAATTCATGGAGACATTAAGGCGAGCACAAAGCAAAAATATGCCAGACAATTTGCGATGTATTGAGTAGATCTCTTCGGGTGGTGGGCACAAGCGATGCGCAACCATAGTAGGCACAAGCTGTGCAAGGCGTTCGGTTGTATTCTGTTGAGGAAGAGAAGTAAATATGAAACATTTATGATCAGAAAGAAGGATGACTGAGACTTACTTGTTTTCCAAAATCAAAATCACCATCATAACGGAAAATTTCACCAAGTATCATTACCGCGTCGACATGAGCTTTCTCCATTTGTTTAGTTTCATAACCCGTAAGGAATCCCATTTCTCTTGACATATCCAGCACACCTTGACGGTCATCGTTCGCAGCACATATGATCACCTAGTAGAGAACATAATAAATATACATAAATCAAAAATTGGTGTTTCTAATTCTACTATGGATTTCAAATTACTTGACGATAGTTCTTAATGAACTGATGCTGATAGAAGCGAGTCGAACCGAAGTCAATCAGCATAAGGCGTTTGCTTGGCTCATCGTAAAGGAAATTCGACCAATTTGGATCGGTTTGCATACACTCAATCTCAAAGAGTTCGCGCAAACATAATTTTAATACCGATTCAGCAATGTGCTTACGATGATCGTAGCTCAAATTAAAACACCTGTCCAGTGGCACTCCAGGCACCAGCTCCGTGGTCAAGACGCTCGATGTGGTTAAGTCGCGAATGACTGTTGGCACATAATACTCTGGGTAATCGGCAATCATTAGCTTGTATTTCTCTGTGTATTCCGCTTCACGATTATAGTCAACCTCCCAGTTAAGTTCGCGTTTAGCAACGCGTACAACGTTGTCGATGAAGAAACCTTGCGGAAATACATCCCAAACCTTAAGCATTCCCACTAGATTGTCAATGTCACTTTCGATACTTTGCGCCACACCGGGATATTGAATCTTGATAGCGACTTGCATGCCATCGACAAGGGTAGCACAATGCACTTGTCCAATGGATGCTGCCGCAAACGGTTTGTCATCAAATGTCTTCAACTTGCTGCGCCACTCTGGTCCCAACTGCGTGTTCAGGACACGTTGCACTTGCCAATCGGGCATATAGTCTGCAGCTTGGCGTACGCGTTCGAATGCTTTGGCCAACTGTGGCGAAACTACTTTCGAATCTTGTATACTCAAGATTTGACCAATCTTCAGCGCTGCACCGCGCACCTTGCATAAAGTATCAACAATGCGTTCTGCATTTGCAGGACTAAGTAATGCATCACGCATATTTGTAGAGCCACCCAGGCCCAAGGCACCTTTGGTCAATTCATTTATAGTACCGATTCCGAGACCAGCAAAAAGTCCACCGAATGAAGCCATGCGACCAATACGCGAAGAAGGCACACGTCGCTGTTTAGCTACTTTACTCAGCTTGGGTAGATTTATACTATTTTTCGCGTCCGGTGGGGGAGAATGGCTACGTGCCTTTGCCGGATCCGATGATATAGGTGACACTTCTGTTGCAGCGGTGCTTGTTACTGTGCCAGAGCCAGCAACAAATTTCAAAACGTTCTCTACATAAGTTGTCTCGGCTTCAATTACTCCTCCTTTGGAATCACTCGATAAGCTTGTAAATTTATCGTCAGGTTCCGAAGACTTCTTATTTGCAGGTGCCACAGGCAACTGCTTATTCTTTGTATGCGATGTGCGGAGACTAATATTGCGATTTTGATTGCGCTGTGTTAGGATTTCCTCGAGTTCTTTTAACGTTATCGAAGAAATGTCCAAATTGGCTGCGTCGACATCATCCAATTTAATGCTAGGCGTTGATGTGTTCGCACCACTACTAACGCCAGTGGTTGGACCACTTGCAGTTGGGCTGGGCCTACTGCCACTGCCATTTGTAGAGCCACCAGGTGGCGTTACGAAATTATTTAATGTTTGACTCATCACAGAAAAATCACACCTTGGTAATACCTTTACTTTTGTCTCGGCCAGCTGTTGGATGCCTTTCGCCACAACATAGGAACGTTCACTTGTTTCTTGTAAGCAATGTTGCAATTTTTTAAGTTCTTCACTTGGTTCTTTGCCAGCTGCACGTAGTTGGTCCACTGTATATTTCACTTGTTGCTCGATTAGATCACGAACACTTGAATTCGCCCACAGATGCTTACTGTGTGCGCAGTGCTCTCGGCAAACCGCCTCCACAACAATTTGCAGTCCGCGCAACACCCCGAAAGCATCTTGTGACACACGACCCATTCTCCACTCACTCTACTCTTTATTAAATGATGAATAAGCAACTAACTAGTTCAGACAGATGTGAGATGTATCTCTTCAATCACTTCTTCGCCGTCTCTTTGCGAATTACACCATCTCCAGTAGTAATGCGGACACTGTTATTATTGATTTCCGTCATATGCACATTTATACATTTATTTGATTTCTTTAGAACATTGAAAAACGTTAAAAAGAATATTTATTAATAATATTATTAATAAAACTTAAATTATGTAAAAACTAAACAGCTGAAAGCAGCTTAGAGCAGCAATCAGCAGATAATAACAGCTGTTAAGTTGCAGTGCTGCATAATGCAATGTAGCCTGTCTTGATTTATTAGCACTGGAGATACACATAGGAATGAAAGCAGTGCTGTAAAACGATAACAGGCGTAGCATGTCAAAGCATTAGTCATCATCATCAACATCTCAATTCAACAATGGAAGAACGTTCGCTGTGTGGGAAACATTTTAGCGTGTTGTTTGTATCCATATGCTTAAATATACGATAAATAAATGAAAGTGAAACACTGTAAAATATTTATCATACCATACCCAAAAGCATTTTAATTAAGGAGCATTAAATTAAATTCATTCATAAAATTATACTAAAAAACAACCTAAACAGAGTTATTTACACAACACAAAACAATACAATCTATAAATTTCATGAAAATCATTTGTTCAATTCAACTATTGTTTCGCCTGCTGCTGCTGCTGCTGTTTCTTGCTTACACGTCCATCACGTTCTAGTGTGCCATCAGTCAATTCATATGCCGGCCTATATGCATACACATTTCCTCCTTCTTGACTACATTTGCTTGGTATTATACGTAGATGAGGATTGGGAATTGTATTCGAACGATTGCCCAACGATGTATAGCCAGCATCATACAAACTACAATAAGGCACCTTATATATTCGTATGTAATGCCAAACGTCGTGGTAGGACCACTCCAGTATGGGACTTAGACGCATCAGCACCGGCCAGCCATTGTCTGTGGGCTGATCAAAGAAACAAAAACAAACGAAAGAAAAAATTAATCACCATTGCCTTCTTTTCTTTATTATGCATGGCATAACTCACTTGCATTGCTCTCAATTGGTCACAGTATGGATCAGTTTTGCGGCTACCAAGAAATACCGCTTTGATGGCAGGCATATCGGCACACATACGTGTCAGTGCTTCCTTCAATGATCCTGTATACTTGATTAGCTGCACATTATAATGTTGAACGCATTGGTCCACAAACTCATCCATTTCCGCAAAGGCATCGTCCGATTTTATATAGAGCAATGGTATATGCTTATGACTAATGCAATGTTTTTCGCAAAATTTGATCAACAAATCCAGCAAAACGGTGCAATCCTTTCCTCCATTAAACGAGAACATGAGTTCATCAGCATTATAAAATTGTAGGACACGTTCGAAGAACTGGAAAATATATAAAATAAATATTTAGTTAAATAAGAAATTCATAACATTAACTAACAACTTACTTCAAATGCAGTCTGCTTCAAATGTTCAATATGCGCACGCACATCTGACGTCAGCTCACTACCGGCGGTACCATTGGATCTTGAAATATCCATCGTTTCGTGTTCTTGCAGCTGCTGTTCCTTTCCCTTTGTGTATGCAGCATATAGCTGTCTGTTCCTCCAATTCTCAATTGATGCCGCCAGTGTCACTCTTGATCTTGATTTCGCTGTCAATTGCCGCCTACCTTCGCTGCTATTTTACTATCACAACGTTTGCAAATCTTTTGAATGATTTATCTAACCTCTAATGCTCGCGTGTTAACTGTTCCCCTTGATGCCTGCCGACTTATAGACGTGATTAAAATATTTAAGTACAAAGCGCTACAATGTTCACTCATTTGCCTATTGTTAGATAAAAAAAATCGACTTTGTTGTTACAGCTTTTGTTTGTTTTTTGTTATTTTATTCAAAATATAATTGTTACAATATTCAAGAAATGTTTGCCACTAGCATATCTATGTACTATGTATGTTTATTATATTATATTATATTATATTATATAATTTTATTATTTTTATTTCGTTTGTTACCGCACCATAAACTTTATCTATTGATGAGCAAGTGACTGAGTGAGTGGTGAAAGCAGCAGCACTTCACATTTTAACGCACTATTTACTACGCTAACCTTTTCTAGTAATAAATATTGTATAGATTGATTGTGACGGCGGCAATGCTAAGCATTTGATTAGATTTGATAATATTGTATTGTATTATACAAAATACGAATTCGACAATGAAGAAAATCGATGTAAAAATCGAAACACAATTTGCCTTACTTATTAAGTGAATTAAATGGAATTAACATTCTTACATGGATTTCAATTGTCCTGTCCTCCCATCAACCTCTATTATATTATTCAGTGTGTGAGTGTGTTTTTCTTTGAAATTTTCTCATGAGAAACAAATTGTTTTAAATAGAATCTGAACAAGAAAATGTGTTAACAATCTTTTTTTTTTTTGGCTGTACACTTCATACTAGTTTCAAATGTAAATTTATCATCAGATTGCAGTATGATGTTTGTACTCTTACGAGCCTCCTAGAAGGCTTAACTTTGTATATACTAATGCATCATCGTCTTTTGTTGTTTCAAATTTTAAATTCCATCGGGGTGGTAATCAAACACACAACAACAACATCTAATTACATATTAATGTGAAATTAAACAGATGTTTGCTTTAAAATGCTGAGTGAGTGAGATGGAGAAACAACAATTTACTTAGAAGCACTATTTTCAGTGTTGATTTGAGCAAAAGACAAAATCGCAATACTTAACTAGGCATACGAGGATGTGTGAACGAGACGGAAATAGAACAAATTATGGTTGGCAGCACTGATAACAGTGCTGCCGGCTTTTAAATTTGAATAAACTATTTAAATTTAAGTAGCAGTAAGAATATTGAAAGCATTTTTAAAAACCATAGGATTCATTGACCAATCCTGTAAAATTTTGTTTCTTCTCAGTATTTTGTTGGACAATTATCTAAAACATTTTATTTTACATATTTTTCATAAATTCGTAAATTGCTTTAAGTTTTTATTGCGCGCTTTTTTGTTCATTTTATATAAGTATACATATAATTATGTACAAATGTATGCATTTCTATACATGTTTTGTTGTTTTCGCAAATTTAATAATCTTATGCTTGTATATATATATATATGTGTGTGTGTGTGTATGCATTTATGTAACTTAAGAAGTTAAGAAAAATGAGGATAATCAGAATTTTATAACTTTGTTTTAACTAAAATCAATTGCAAAGACTGTAATTTTGTTGTTGTTGTTGTTTATGTTGTATAATTTGTGTAAGAAAATAAACCAAATCTTTCTTTTTTGTACAAAAATAAGATAAGGTAACAAAAAAATAATCATAATAAGAATAAGTATAAGTTGTATGAAGGATATGGAGTTCTTGTTCTTGTTCTATGAAACAACATCGACATCATCCAATATGGCATCGATAAGTCCAATGACTTTCTGTCGAAAACGACGATTCTGTTTGCCCGTCATCTCTTTTAGGAATGGATGCAGACTATTGAGAAACATTTGTTCAGCATCTGAAGGTATTGTCGATATTGATGTTAATGGTTGCGATGGTGGCGGTGGTAGCTGTTGCTGTGGTTGCAGATGCGGATGTTGTGCTGTTGATAGTGCCGGCATTGATATTGACTGTGGTACTGCCGCAGTCATTGCCATTAATTGCAATTGTTGATTGTTGTGGTGATGATTGTGATTCTGATTACTATTACTTCCCCCAATTGATATTGTTGAGGCCAAAGATGATGATAACGACGACGACGACGACGACGACGTTGTTGCTGCTCCTGCGGCTGCTGTTGGTAATGATGCCAATGTTGGAGTTTCGTTTTTCGAGTCAACAAAGCAACGGCGATGATATTCATTGTTTTTTGTTCTCATCCATTCGGCGAGCTCAGCCCAATCGATACCATTTGATTTACTTGACAAATGTGTTATACTATGACTATGACCATGTGGCAATAAATGTGGCGTCGAAGGCGCGTTTGTCTTGGCGAGGGCCATTGTTTGCTGCTGCTCGGTAGCAAGGAAACCATTAGCCATAGAAATTGCCATGTCGGCAGTTTGTTCACGTCCACTACCACCACCACCTCCACCGCCACCAACACTTGTGTTATTACCTTGTTCTAATTTTATAGCACGTAAACGTGGTGGAAATCCAGTACTATTAGCCATGCCAGCAGCTCCACAACTAGAAGACTCTTCGATGTGATTTTCATTTATTCCCATCATACCGGCTGCCATTGAATCTTTGGTATGTTCTTCGCAACTCTGTGTTGCTACTGCTCCTTTGGCTGCTGTAACTGATCCTTCAACCGCTGAGTTTCCACCAAAAGGCATTGGCATATTGCTAATGCATGTCATTGGTGGCGGTTGGAATGAATTGATTGCAGATGTGGTGGTCGCCGATGATGAAGTGGCTCCAGCCGCTACCGCTGCTGCCGCCAACACAGCCGATGTCTCAGCGGCACCCATACTACTTGTTGTTAGACGCCTTAGCACCATCAGATTACTGCCGCCTTTTAGGCGTGTCTTTGTGTAGGGCATCAGGAATTGCAAATACTTGGATAAATAATATTTGCGCTTGCCACGTCCAGTTTGTGTCCGGGAAAGTTTCAGTGATCGCAGGAAGCTACTTCGAATTGTACGCCATCGTTCCCGGCAATTGCGCACTGTTGCCACCAAAAAAGAAAAAGAAACATACATCTTTTAGTAAAGAGAAATGAAATGCAAAGTCAGTTCATTTTGTAAGGACAGAAGGATGGACTGGGTGTTTATCCTAGGCTGAAGGCCCAGTTCACTCAGAAGACTAACGATGCATTGTGATGCCTTAGAAAAGGTTTGAGTGATGTCTCTCAGTAAACAAGGCAAAGCTTTTTACTCTATCATTGCAAATATTGTACATAAGAACAATGGAAACTGTGCAAAATAAAAATAAAAGATGAATGTCTAGAAATGTATCCTTCCAAGCACCACAGACTGACTACAATGATGCCAAGAGGCCGAGAGAGAGAGAGAGAGGGAGAAAGAGAACAAGTCAGACCAATATATAGTTTTTTTTTTTTTTTTAATTAGGATAGAATATACAGGCTGCTAGTGGTATAGTGTTCGTTCACTCAAAAGCTTTACGGCCCATTATAATGTCTAGTTTGAAATTCAGTGTTCGCCTTCCATAGCCTAAGCTGCCATCGGCATCATAAGCTGTCTGGAGATAGCGGAGCCACTAAACATCAACAATATGACAGTTTTGAATCATATAAAAAGAGCAGGGTACTCAAAGAACTCAAAAAAAAATTAATTGACCGATCGAACGTAACGAAATGGAACCATTTCTGAAGCAAATCATTTTGGGCGATGAAAAATGGATTACATGCGAGAATATCCAATGCAAGCGGCCATGGGCAAAGGCCGGTGACCTTCCATAAGCGACTTCAAAACCTGGATTGACAGCAAACAAGGTTATGTTTCGTGTTTGGTGGGATTGGAAGGGAATTGTCTATTATGAGCTGCTAGAACGTGGCGAAATGGTCAATTCGGTCCGGTCCTCTACTGTGCACAACTCGACCGTTTGAATGAAGCAATCGGGAAAGAGCGACCAGGATTGGCCAACAGAAAGGGGAAGTTGTCTTCCAACATGACAAGGCTAGGCCACACACACTCATCTTTGTTTTGAATCATCAAAGATGAGTGTGTGTTTTTACAAAGCGAAAAATTTTCCTCTATGTATAATCTAATATTATATTCTATACATTGTACAAAGATTGAGCTATTGAGATTCTTTAAATTAATATACATACGTGTGTATGTACTATATATACTATAGAGTATTCATGAATCGCTTAGAACTTTTATTCTTTGAATGCTGTTTGTTGCTCTTGTTAGTCAGTCAGTCAGTTAGTCAATCGCTATGCATGTATGTATGTATGTAGTTTATGTTGCATTATTTCTATTTCTATATACTTTGTTACATACATATACATAGATAGATGTACATACATACATACATATGCATATTATAGAATACTGACATATCTGTGTAAATATGTAAAGATGTGTTTTTGCGCATACGCTTAAAAGTAAGGTATCACGTTTGAAAGTAAGGATGAATGGAGTAGGGTGGGATTGGGATTGGGGTTGAATTGGGTACACCCACTTGTTGTTTGTCATTGCTTCTTTTACAAAATTTAAGTTCAATTCATTGAATCGTAATTTTGTGTCATTTACTTCTTCTTCTAACACCTGCAATTTGCTGCATGCACTTAAATAGAAGAAAAATAGCAACAAAAAAAACATACACACACATACAAAGACCTTGAAGATCCATTAAAAACAACAAAAAGCAACAACATTTTATCTACAGTGGACATTCGAAGCAACAGGGAGCAAATTAACAATATGTGTGTGTGTGTGTGTGTGTGTGTGTGTGTGTAACATAAAATTTAAATTGTGGTTATCAAGTTTTGACTTGTTGATTTCGGTAGAAGATGACTGATGATGACTGCCGTCGCGCATAGTCTATTAAACAAAGAGAATATTGCAATTGGAATATGTCGATGATCAAAAGTTGGCTGCCAATAAACCAGGTTTGTTGATTTGTCTGTTTGGTCACTGTCTGAAAAATTGACTGATTTAGTGATGGTGTAAATATTTTCAATTCTAATAATAAAGAATTGGTCTCGAGAATTTAGGTTTCGGTTTCGCATTTCTAATCTATTCTTATACTGTAAGAAGATAGAAAGTTTACAATTCAATGGGCCATGAGTTGAAGTGTAATAAGCCTCCTCCTCCTCCTCTATGTTGGTTGGTATGAATGGTTTTGGTTATGCTTCATAAATTTATGAATTAAGTTGATCGGATAAATTTACATATATAGATTAGATGGGCGAAGGGAATGGAAGGGTGAAAGTTAGTCATCTTGTTAATGATCGATTGGTGTCGGATTGAGCCATTGTATTGTACAATAACATTGTCACAAACCCCAAGATTTTCTTTGAATACAAATCAGCAATTTCTCTGGGTTCTAGTTTCATCATCATACATCACAGAGGCATTGCACGTTTCCTTATGCTGTTTCCTTTTCTTCATTAAGTCTATAATCTATGGTATATTAAACATCGATATTAATCACATATTTTACCACATTAAACGTAATATTTAATACTAGACTTCCCCTACTTCTTCTCATTCATCTATATATATGTATATATATACATATATATGCATTCATACTTCTTTAACAAAATTTACAACTTTGTAGGTACTATGGGTGGTGAGTGGATTGGTAAATGGGTGTACATACTATCGTATACTCACTCACCTGTATCCTTAGTTTCATTAGCAACAAATTGCCATGCTTTTTGGATCTCTTCCTTTTTACTGTAGCCGGGATGCGTTGATTTCCATAGGCATGGATGATTTTCAACAAGTTGCACAAAGCGCACATTAAAGACAGGATCATCCTTGCGACTCATTTTGTTATTGCTACTGTTGCTATTCTTGCTAGTATTATCACTGTTGATATTGTTGCTATCGCTCTTACTGCTGCTGCTGTTGCTCCGTCTGCTGCTGCTGCTGCTTCTTCTATTCCTGTTAAGGCTGTTGTTATTGTCGTTGTAGTCGTTGCAGTTATCGTTGCTATCGTTGCAGTTACTTTTGTTATTATGTATTTTATTCCTCTGTAATTCAATTTCTTGTGCTTGTTGCTCTTTTGTGTGAGCAACATAAAATGTCGACATTTGATGTTGATTGCTGATGGTTGATGGGATGCGATGGCGACAATTGATTATTGACTATTGATACAGAAAATCGTTAGAATTGGAGGAGTAGTAATAGGAGAATGCAAGCCACAATTTGAAGTGGAAAAAAATGATTTAACTTTAATTGAAATTGAAACTGAAACTAAAAAGCACTTACAGCACTCACATTCATTCACTCACTTACACTTACCTACTATGTATTTATGTATGTATTTTGAATTGCCTATACATGCATATTGCATACAACACATGTGTAAAGTAGTTGGTTGATGTTTGTGGGGGGGTTCTAAGGTATTGTGGTATTGAAAGTTTGGTCGGTTGGTCGTTGTGTGTACTGTGTGCTGTGTGCGAATGTCTCTCAAAGTTTCTGAAAATTGAGCTTGATCATGAGCAGCAGCAGCAACACGAGCACCAACACTAGTACCAACACAAACAGCAGCAGCAGCAGCAACAACAACAATAACAACAATATCAACAAATTCTATGTTTTATATTAATATTTTGACTTTTGCTTAGTTTAAGGTTTGTTGCTGTGCTTCTCCCCTTTCACTCTCTCGTCTCGCCTATCGGTTCTTAGTTCTCTACTCTCTGCTTCCTAATACTTGTCGCCTTTTTCTTGCTGCTGCCGTTGTTGTTCCTCTTTTGTTGCTCGCTTTTGATGGATGGCTTTTGTCTAATGCACGCACACTTGGTCTACTTTTTGAATACAGCAACGCAGCAATTGCTGTTGCCTCTTCTTTTTTGTCCTCTTTTGCAATTTTCGATGCCTTTGTTTTTGTTTTTGTTTTGCTCTTCTGCTTTTATCTTCGTCCGTCGTCTCACACCTCACACAATCTGTCTGTTGGTCAGTTACTGACTGCTTGAGAGTAGTGAGCAGTGTATGAATGAATTGTCGTCGTCCTCGTTTTGGCAACAACAAAAAAGAACTCAAAGAACAAACGAAACAAATAAATAAGAAACACAACCGAAATTTAAAACCGACAAATGAAAATAACAAAATCAAATGACGTTTTGTGTCGCTTTTTGTTTTTTTTTTTTTTGGGCTTTTTGTTTTTTTTTTTTTATTTTTTATCGTACAACTTGTCGCAACGAAAGCGCAACGAAAACTGAGAGTAAAGTTTTAAACAAACGCGCGCGCGCAAAAAAAAAAACAACGTAAAATAAAAATTAACAAAAAAGCAACTACAAACTAATCACACACACACACACGTCCCCATGCACATTAAAATAAACAACCTCGCACACACACACACACACACACGATTGCAACAAATTGCAAAAGCAATAGGAACAACAACAACAACACAGACGATGACAACCGACGTCTAAAAGCGCAAAAAAGCTGCTGCATGTGCAATATTTGTTCGTTCATTCGCTCGCTCGTTTGCCGCTGACATGCCTCTTCTTGTGCTTCTTCTTCTGATTCATCAACATTATCATCGCACATCACATAGTGATAGTCGTCAACTGATTGTTTGCATATTCACTACAGTAGCTTACAGTGTGCAGTGTCATGCAAAAGAATAGCAAAAAATTTTGTCACACAGTTGCTATGCTCAAGTATAAAAACTACATACAATATGAATTTAGGTATGTACATATCTAAGTATCTAAGCACCCAAGGGACTTAATTAGATTGGTCAATCACCATTGTGGGGTTTATACATACATATGTGCTATGGCATACTAAAGCCAAGCGATCTATTTGAAGCTATGAATTATATCCCTTGATTTGATTGATTAAACCTTTTGACTAGATTAGATTAGATGGTTGCAATCTATGCTGGCTATGCTTATGACTGACTACCTAAGGGATATGATAAGACCATATCATACCATATCGCCAGATTTAAATCTCATGTCAACAGTTAAGCAAGAAAAAAATCAGTTTTCCTTTATGTGAATTATTATGTCAATGAAAGGGGAGAGCTCATAAAGTTTACATATAAGTACAGGTTCATGCGAATTTCGTGTGATGCTTTATTGGGGGGTGTTCTTTTTTTGAGTGTTAAATCTCAAATACTATACATAATCCTGTTAGTATCTAGGGATGACTTGATGCACATATTAACTCAGTATCCAGTAATTTCCTGATGGCTCTACGTGATGGCTGTGAGTCAACTTGCTATTACATAAGTATTTGGGATCACAAAGAGGTTGAAGATAAGATCAGAGGCTTTCCAATTATCTAGTACATAAGCATATCCTTTAAACCACAATTAATAATGTAAAACCATTAACCATGACATTGAGATGTAGAATGATTGGTTGGTTATAGGAAATAAGAGATCATGTACTAAATATCTGATTTGTTGCTTTTGTTTTGCACGACACTGTACTTTCCATATATATGTATGTGTATATGTGTGTGCGTGCTTGCATGCATGGATACAAAACGAATCTCAGTCAAAGCTGAGCGCGGGAGCGCAAACGTAATACAAATGAATGAATAAAAAGAGAATAATGAGAATGACGTTGACTACGACGAGCTTCTAAAATGAATCAAACGGTATTCTAGTAACCTACACACGACATATTACAACAACAGCAACAGCAACAATAACAACAACAAAATAAAAGCTTAAACATCCATTAACAACGAACAACTCAAAAACCCCTCATCATCATCTAATCGTTTGCAATTATAAGACTCACAATATTATTTTGTCGTTGTCACCGTTGCCCATAATTATTATTATTATTATTATTTACCGAGAGACCGAGAGAACATAGTGAAGTTAATTGAGAATTCTACTAATATGCAATCAAACGACTTTTGCATAAGATCAAGCTTTCAATTACGTACATATGTATGTATGTATGTATGTATATTTGATTAATAGTCCCAATTGGGTCCCCACAAAACTTGATTATGATCGATTCAATTTCCTTTTCATGATCTCTTTCATGTGCATCTATGTATGTTGTCCTTTCTTTCTTATACTATACGTGGTCCATTTGAGGGCTTCCATTTTGAAAGGAAAGCATCGAAAGCTTGAGAAAACATTTATGGCTTTTTTCTCTGATTTTTTTCTTTTTTTTGTTTTTTTTTACCTAATCGATCGGTTTTTTAGATGCTCCAGCGCCTGCATTGTAAATCACGTTCGAATATATCCATCCACAGGAGGCATAACACTTATTACATCTGGCGATGCACTGAAATCACTTGTGACATGCATCACGCTTAGACAAGTCTTCGAAAGAACGCCATGTACAATACTTATGAACAATAGAAGCTACGAACCTGGCTAGCATCATTCGCTAACTTGCCCGTGGTGACCTATGTATATTTGCTATGATGTGTGACTGAACTCCATTCACTTTTACTTCACTTTTGGGGGTGAGCAACCAAATTAAGCTCCTTAGACAAAACAAAAAAAAAAAATGTTAATACGTGAAAATGTTAAATAGAAACAAAGAAAAAAACGGTCATAAACCGTCAGTCAGTCAGCCACAATATGTGTGTGGGTGCAGGTGTTCTTCCGTTGGTGACCTTAACAGCACTGCACAGCAGTGAGTAGTGAGAGTAGAGTGAATGCATTTGACATTTATCAACACTGATTGCCCTGCTGACTGGTTGATTGCCGCAAATTGTGTAGAAAAGAAAGAATCACATTTAGAAGAAGTGGGTGGTGGTGTGAAGACGTAGGTGAGATAGAATTTTGGCACCAAATTACGCCAAGAATTCCACACCAAAACATTGCGTGTGAGCATAACAAAAATGGCATTTCTTTTACCAAAACTGATTGTGAGCAAAACACTTACATTAAATAACACATCATTATGGGGACGCCGCTTGCCACAGGTAAGAAAAAATAAGCTCTGATGACTTATATAACTTATAAATATTAATATTATAAAAAAAAAAAAACAATCAAACCATTCCAGTTAATCAATCACCGACAACAACAACAACAACGTGATTCCAGTTTCCGTTCTTCACAATTTGTTCAGGACCTTGAGAAATATCCCGATGTTGAAGTAGTACAAAATCCACCGGAATGGAAATATGTAGAAAGACTGTTACCACTGAAAATTATACCAAAATCAACAGCAAAAGCACCTTGTCCATCTGGTTGGCAACCACCGGAACCACAAGCTTATCTCAATCATGGCTATCATGTTGCTCGTACCAAAAACCACATGGTGCCCGTTTATCTGCACACAAAATTTCGTGGGCAACGTCGCTTGACCATTGTGAAACTCATACAAGGCGATATTTGGGCGCTTGAGCGGGATTTGCGTGTCATAGTCGAAGAGGCACGCAATGGTAAGATTTGTGCCAGTCGCGTCAATGAACTCTCTGGGCAAATACATTTCCATGGCGACTATGTTGATGTGATACGCGAACATCTCAAGGCAAAAGGATTTTAAATCAAGTGGTTGGGCAAATGAAAAATAATTATGATGAAGTCAATAAAATTTTATAAACACAATTTGTTTGTTTCTTGCTTTGTTTTTGTTTTTCTTATTTGTGTTTTCTTTTTCTTTGCTAAATTACTTAAATTAAGAATCGTTACGACTATACTTAGCGATGAGTACATACAAGGATGTTGTTTTGTTTCTTGGAAAAGTGAAAGACTTATTATGTAAATGTACATTAAACTGGTGTGGTGCGTTTGTTAAAGTGCGACGACTATGTATAGTGTAACAGAAACAAAGACAGCTTGCCTCCTTGGCAATTACTTAGTTGGGGAAGAGAAAAAAAAAATGTTAAAAAAAAAAAGTAATTAATATAGTTCTTAGGCTAAAGACTAAATAAGTTTGTGTATAACCTAAACACGTCACTCAAAATGACGAAGGAAAGATCAGATGCATTTATCCATTCATTATTCATTAAATTTCATTTGTTTAATCTTAAGCGCCGACAGGACGCTCAGGTACGCAAGTCAGTTGCTGAATAGGCGATATCAGCAACGGCACCACAATAACAACAAGACTAATAAAAAAACATGCTCCCGCTCCCGCTCCCGCTACTGCTGCTGTTATTTTCGTTGTTGTTATTGAAGTATTCTGCATGCACCTGTTATCCGAAGTTGGTATCGATAGTCAGGCCACCAGTCGAGGCAATTAGGTTTTGAGCATTGCTGCCAGGCAAACACATACCCCCAACTCCACTACTTGCGCCAATGACACTGTTGACAACGGCACTGTTAGCACCGCTACCAGTTGTTGCTGAACGATTCATTGCTTTACGTATTGCAGTCCAATCTTCCATAATCTCTTCGTCGCGCAGCATATAGACAATGTAGGGGCCAGTTACAGACACAGCTTTCTTACGTCCAGGGCCACGAACTTTGATTGTTCGCTTGTCTGTTCCCCAATCAGCCCATGAAATATCAACATTGTGGCGATCTTCCTCCAATCGACGTATCTTATCGACTAAATCCTCACGTACTTGATCAAAAGCCAGGAGCTTTTCACTCTGCAAACATTACAAATTCAATTCAAATTCACAAACTGGCAAAATCTTTTTTAGATTTTCTTTTTTCATTTGATTTCATTTACCTCAAAATGTTGACCGGCTGCTTGTTCTTCACATAGAAACTTATGGTCGATATTCTGTAGGCGAAACTTGCGTAGTACCTCGGCGACTTCGATGCGATTATGATAGACTTTGTCAAGCTCTTTGAGTGGCTGCAGGAATTCTTCCGAGCGGCCACTGCGCACCTCAGACAATTGACGTTCAATTAAATTAATGCGCTCAACATAATATTGTTCACGCAGTTGACTAAATTGGCGTTCCAGGCATGCTAAAATATGCAGAAACATATTTAATCAGTCAGTGCCGTCAACCACAGCCACCGCAACAAATCTCAATCTTGCTGCAACTTACCCATATCTTCAATATACTCGGCCCTGCGACGATCAATTTCATGTGAATCCATTTCAGAAGAATCATCGGATTCATTTTGTTCCTCCTCCTCATCGGACGATTCATGGCCTTGGCTCGAGTTCGAGCGCTCGGACTCAGCACCAGAAACATCGCCTTCCGCATCGGATTCTCCATTTTTCACAGGCATTTTTTATCTTTACTTATAAATTAAAGCTATATTCAATATACTTGATAAATATTTCCTTATTTTCTGTGCACAAAGACGCGCGAAAATTTACTTTACGAGATCTCGGTCGGCGTTAATGTTACCACAGAAAAAAAAAAATAATACAATTTCACCTTCTTTTCTAGTCTAGTGATGGTAAACGTAATAAATTACACAAGTATGGTGAAATTCTTAGTCCAGAATGGTGAGTTGCTATGCATATGTTTAAAACTTAAAGAAATTGAATTAATTGGAATCACATTCAGTAACTTACAAATATTTAAAGAGATTTTAAAGAAAATTTTTATGATAGAATAAATACTTATAATAAGTGTCTAAAAGTTAGAATAAAATCTGCAGTATTCATTGTGAATGTTAACAAAATGTTGTACTTTGTTGACGTTTAACAGCACTGAAGCGCTCAGCTGACGTAGTACGTATTATGAAAAGATCTTGAGAAGGAAAACAGATAGCAAGTTTAGGCAGAGACGTGTGTGGAAAGCAAATATTTACATATAAATATTGTTGGAAATAATATTAATACTAATTTGTAGAATAGGTTTTGTGTTTACAAAATGAATGTCGATGACCTATTGCAGTTCAAGGACTATAGCGAAAACCAAAGTCAATCAATAAACAGTCCACCGGCACAGATAAATGTAAACTCGCCGACGCATAACAATAGCATTGGCATCGGGGGTAATGCGTATCGTCAGCGTGGTGATCCTCTATCAGATCTTATCTATGATATGAACACTTCGTCGCGGGTGTTGAGCGGCGATAACAATGGCTCAGCTCCAAACAGTGACAATTTCGATGACGCCAACAACACAGGAAGCCAAGCCAAAGTATCGTTCTTAACAATTGAATACTATCAACGATTTTTTAATGTTGACACGTATATGGTGTTAGAACGTATAGCGAACTCAATGATACCAAACCGTGCAACTGGCAACTATTTGCGCATGAATATTGGCGAAAATCCAGATTTGTATGGTCCTTTCTGGATCACTGTGACACTGGTATGTGTGTGTGCATATAATGATCTACATGATTTAAGTAATGCATTTGTTTGCTTTGTCAGATTTTCTCTATTGCCATAAGCGGCAACATTGCAAGTTATTTACAACACGCCAGCGACTCATACCTTTGGCACTACAATTTCCATCTAGTCTCATATGCCTCCACCTGCATATTCCTTTATGCTAACGTACTGCCAGCATTTTTGTGGGCTATCTTTAAGTATAGTCTGAAGCCAAGCGACGATGACAGCCTTGAAATAGATAGTGTAAGAAATAATCATTTATCAATCATCCAACACCAATTTAGTCTAAACATCATCTTTATCATCACAGGCTAACTATACACCTACGCTAATGTCTTTAATGTGCATCTATGGCTACTCCTTAGTAATTTACATTCCGGTTTCCATATTATGGGTTATACAGGTTTGCCTTGCCTAAATTTGATCGATTATAATAATAGAATATAATAATTGTTTTCATTGTTTCATTCCCTTAACAGATTTCTATACTTCAATGGCTGTTGGTCGTTACTGGGGCTCTCCTTTCCGGCACCGTATTAATCAAAGTGCTTACGCCGGCCCTGCGCAATTCAAAATATTCACTGTTTCTCATCATTGGCATATTGAGTGCACATTTCTTACTTGCTGCTGGTTTTATGTTGTTCTTTTTCCATGTGCCCGGCTCGAGTGTTGTGCCACCAACTCATGCTGCAGTTAGTAATAATGAAGATGCACCAGCTGCAGCAGCACATTTAGCAGCAGTAACCCAAGCTGCACTTAAACAAGTCACTGGTGGTCACATTTGAAATGCAAATCTAAATGGATATTGGACACTTGATCACAATATGGCGGAGCATCGTAAATTCGCTTAGTATTAAGCAAACATAAAAACATTCAATATTCTTAATTAAGTTTGTTCTTTTTTTTTTTTTTCTTAAATGTAAACCATTCAACTTTATTTGGTTTACCAACAAAACAACAGAAACATTAAAAAATTAATGAAACTTAAAAAGCAAACTATTCAAATTAGTCTTATACTTACAATAAGACAGATGATGCTCAGTTGCATGGTCACAGTGTCTGATCCAAGTGTTAATCACTCACACACTCTTATTAAAAGTCTAAACATTTCTTTAGGTTGCAGTGCAAATCGATCATTGATTTCATTCTTCTTAGTAGCAACAAGTTTTTGCTCTACTAAATTCTATTGCAAAAAACAAATGAATACCTTAGGATGGAGGTGATGATGTCTATGTGTATGAAAATATTAATTATATTGTTTAGGAGATTTTAAAATTGTATTTAGTAAATTTCTTAATGACTTTAATCTTTATAGGTTTTATAGTTTTGGTTTTCAGTCTGTGTAGCTGCGAGAGGAAGAATAGATGTACCAAGTATTGAAAAGCAAGCAGGTAAACCAGGTAACCAGGTGATCTGGTGACCAGGTAATGAGAGTCTCTATAACAAATTTCATTATTCTATTTGACTATTCAAATAGCCTAGACATATTGACATTGTCCAGAGATGTGCGAATAGTTTGTTGATTTTTAAAAAAATCTAATTTTACACAGAGTTAAAAGCCTTTCAAAACAAAGATTTGTGTCATGTAGTAAGTAGGTAGTCAAAATACAATACATACAACTGTCAGAATACATTAGACGACAATCCATTCTTATACTTACTTACTTGTTGT
Organism: Amiota minor; assembly: GCA_037043295.1. NCBI lineage: Eukaryota > Metazoa > Arthropoda > Insecta > Diptera > Drosophilidae > Amiota > Amiota minor. Next base: position 194,607 of record JBAMAW010001648.1, read on the forward strand.
ATTTAGTACATAACATCAAAGACTGCATTTTGATTGGGTCATGCATGATACAAATGCATTCTGATACATATGAGTATATACTGTTATATACATGTAAATATATTATTTACTTATACAAGTAGTAAATTCATGAATATATGTATATATATGTATGTACTATATAGTGGCTGTGGCTGTGGTTGGGGATGATTGTGGGCTGCTGGTGAAATATCGCCTAGATAAACTCCATTTTTATACAAACAAATTGTATTTGAATGCTTTCATTGCATTTTACTATCGTTTTTATTGTTCGGCAGGCAACTCCTTAACATGTGTACATATGTCTACACAATACATGAATATTGAGCCCCTCCTTTTTGTAGGGGAAGCTTTTGTGAGAAAAGCTCTGCAATATTGTAGAGTTTGCGTTTTATACAACAAATTGAAGGAAGAAAGGAATAAGGACCCAGCCCTTTATGTTGTATGTGAGTATGTGAAATGCATTTGGGAATTGTATTTGATCTGTTCGCTTTTGCAGGTGTATCAGATATACCAAAACATACCAAACCATACCATCCCACATACATATATAAGAACAATGTGAGGATTTATTATTTGCTATGATGATTTCTTAGATGAATAGGTTGGTTGCATTTATAAGTATTTAAATCATAGCATCATCATCATCATCATTATAGCACTGAATATATTGTAAATGCTGTTTGTATTCTAGAATTGTAATTGTAATTTGTCGTTTGTTGCTTGACAACTGACACTCCAATGACCAATGTATATCTATCTATCTACCTATTTACCTATTTAAACATCTACCTACATACATTCCTATCTACCTATCTATCTATCTATCTTGCTACCTACATCTAGTTTACAATTTCTGTTGGCTAGTTTGTGGTATATGTAAATAAGAGTACACACATACTATATACAATATATTTTTATCTTATTGGATGCACTCGTATATAGATAGATAGATAGATAGATAGTTACTTGGTAGAATGGGCGGTGCTTTTGTCTCACTTCATCCGATTACTATATATGTACATACATATGTATATACATACATATCTATGTATTTACCTATATCTTCAAATTTTCATTTGTTTGTTGCGTTCCGCTGCTGCTTGTTGACTCTCATGTTTTGAAATGAAATGAAATGAAATGAGCGGAGATGTGATGTGATGTGATAAGATGTTTCTGCTGAATGATATTAATGCATCAAAGATGATATATACAATATTCATATGCATATATGTAGTAGAAATAATATAGCAATTGACAACTACATATTTCGGTATGCCAAATCCATTCCTAATTGATTATTTAATTAGATGATAATCGAGATTTTGATTATCCCAATGAATGTACGAGTACCTAGATTTTCTTTTTTATTGAAATGTTCGATCTCATCTACTTATATAAATCTTCTAGCAATTAAAAGCTTAACCTGATAATGGGTGTACTAGTAATAATAAGAACATGAGTAATTTAGATTTCTTAGACCAGGGCTGTCCAATCCTTTGTCCAAAGCAAGTATCAGTGACCAATGGCCAAGTAACAGAGGGAAGAGAAGAGAAAAGAAATTTTGCCGGCCAACTTAAAACGATGTTTTTATACTCTTCACGTAGAGAATAGTATTATATTATAAGTTTGTCATGAAGTTTATAAAGCACAGAAGGAGACATCGGAGACCCCATAAAGTATGAGATGAGTTGATTAAGTCATGTACGCCTGAACGTCTGTATGCATGCAAACTAGTCCGTCAGTTTTTGAGCTAGAGAGCTTTAATTTTGTACGAAGATTACTTTCTTTCTACCAGACGCTGCATATTTATCGGAATCAGCCGAATCAGACAGCTAAGTGAGATACCTCCCATACAAAACCAAATTCAAATTCATGTTCTTATTAGAAAAACATTTTTGGTTTTTGCATTATCGAACTGATAATTGAATACTATAAGTGTCTGATTCGTATTTGCCAACCATGTAAATTTCAAGACCCTGGGGTTACTGGATCATATACATAGCTCCCATATAAATTGCTATTTAAATTCCTGTTTTTATTAGAAAAACATTTTTGGTTTTTGCATTATCGAACTGATAATTGAATACTATAAGTATCTGATTCATATTTACCAACCATGTAAATTTCAAGACCCTGGGGTTACTGGATCATATAGCACCCATACAAACCCATATGTTTTTTTCATGGTGACCCCTTTAAAATTTGTACTTTAATTTAGTTTTAGTATTTGTTGCTTTAGCCCCGATAGAATTACATATTCTGTGAAAATTTCAGTTTGATCAGCCCACTAGGTGGGCATACAAATCACCAAAAAACTTTCTTGTTTTCTGCACTATGAAACTGAAATTTAGACATTATAAGTTTTCTGATATAGGCTCTTTACATTTATTGGAATTAGCCAAATCGTATCACTAGGGTGGGTGCTTCCCCATAGAAACTTCCCATATGGCAAGGAACCCTCCGTGTGTGAATTTGACTCTTGCTTGTCGTACTTGTCGAACTTTCTTGTTTCTGGTTTTTGCTCACCAACTTCAACAGAGGACTGACCTTTGTTTTGCTTGCAAAACTACTTGCGTTCTAAATCACCACGACTATTTCCAATGTGGCCCACGGAACCAAAAATGTTAGACAATAGATATCAATCAAGCCACATCCTCAGGATTCAACAAGATTAAGAATAATCTCGATTGTGATTATGTGTAATTCCCAAAAAGGTCTTCCATTGCCAAAATTTCATAAATTGGATAGAAAATTATACTTCAAGTCAAAATTGTATTAAATCGTTAAAACTTAGAATAAATACGAGTATGTTTTTTTTTTTTTTCGTTTCCAATTTCGTATAGAATATTGAAGAAGTAGAGAAGTGTACTAGTTTCTAAGTACATAGCCAGAATTTATAGAAATATATGTAGATACTGCTTATATAGATACATTGTTGATATATGTATGTAATGGTATATAGAAAAATATTATAGTATTCTGTAGTGTTAGGGGTGTGTCGTCATGTACTAATGCAATGCATTTTGGAATAATTGAACTACTCATATATTTACTAAGTACAAGCGACCATTTGTCATAGTTTTAGTTAAGTTGGGTTGGGTTGGGTTTGGTTTGATTTTGGGTTGGTTATAATATTGTATATAGAACGAGTCTGAATAGTGTAGAGTTTATAGATATCACAGCCGATCTTTAACGAACCCGAACTAAGCCGAAGGAGCCGATAAGCCGCCACTGTTGTTGTACTTGTATAGTTATCAGCCCCTTAAGAGCTTTTAGTATTGTAGGGAGCTTTTTTTTTTTTTTTTGAATTGAATTGTATTGATGCATCCTAAATAAAGTTAATGTTATGTGTTACAACAACAAGCAAACAGACTAAGAGTTTTAACAGTCTGTTTACAGGATAAGGAAGGATGAGATGGATGCGATGGATGAGGACGAGGATGAGGATGAGTTGTTGTTACTATGCTATGGCACCTATATAATTGTATATATGTAAATGCTTATTATTATTGCAGTTATTGTAAAAATGACTTATGGTAATGCAACAGCAACAGCAACAGCGACAGCAGCAGATTCAACACAACACATCACTTGGTGTATAGTTGAAGTTTGTAGTGAGTGAGAGTGTCCTGTTGTATCCTTTGTGTTTCACTTGTATATGTATAACATATGTATGGTATATGTATGTATGTATGTATGTAGTTGTTACTGTAACTTTTACTGGTGTTTGCTGTTACTATTTGCTGCAACTGCTGTAGCTGCAGCTGCAGCTGCAACTGCTGTTACTATTTGGTTGGTGGCCAGTAGATTCATTCTCTCTCTCTCTCTCTCTGATTTAGTACGAGTCAAGCAGCCTTCAGCGTATCCAGCAAACGCGGTTCTTTTTTAAGCGCGTTTTGTATTATTCTACTCATATAATTTATAATTTGCGTCGCTATATGATTTTCTCCTTGTTTTCGTAGAACATACAAAACAAAAACAAAAACAAAAACAAAAAAAAAAAACAAAACAAAAAGAACATTTTTTACAAAATCAACAATATAAACAAACAAACAAACAACAAAATTAATAAAACAAAAGAAAACAAATTTCAAAACCTGGGGAAAGAAAAAATTGGATCTAAACGTGTGTTTTTGATGGAAAGATAAAGCGATCAAGCGATCAAGTAATCGAACACATTTAACAATCGATTCTCTATCGTTTTAATGATCTGTCGATCAATCAATCAATCAATCAATCAACAAATTTAAAGTTAAAACAAAAAGCGAAAAAAATAAAAATTCAGATTCCGATTCAGATTCAGATTCAGCAAAGAGATTCACTCTTCAAGCGAACAATCAATCAATCAATCATTCAATTAATTATATGTATAACTAATAATTAATGACCTATTGAGTCATTGAGTTACATCCAACCAAAGTACGCAAGTCTTCAAACCAATATTTTGATTATTCATCGAATAAATTGACTGCCTAAATGAACGAAGAACGAATGAGCTACTGATGCAGGACTGGACTGATTAATACTATTCGAATTCGCCACTTGTAAGTACAATAATAAAAGATAAAAAAATAAATAAAAATGCAATTAGAAGAAAGAAAAGTGTTAAGGAGTTTAATCAATAAAAATTAGTATGACAAATTCAAAATCAAATTTTATGGGTTTAAGGAAAAAGAAATCCATAATTTTATTGTTAAGGAAATTTAGTATGTTATTGATCACACTAATTCTCGCTTTGGCTTAATAGAAATATAGGAAACAGGATTTTCTTCTAAAGAAAAACCCTTGCGGAAAGGGGAAAATGCAAGGAAGTCCTCTGAAATTGTGAAAAAAAAAAAAGTTTATGGCCTCATTTTTGTCTCAGCCAATTAAAAGCAATTGCTGTTTCGACGGTCCCGTTCCGGAAATTTCGATGTGAAAGATGCACCTCGCAATAAAATCGTAGAAATGATTGAAGCAAATGGATTGATTTAATTTCCATCTGCGAAACTTTTGGCCTAACGGCTTGAATTTGACACATTTCTTAATTAGAAGGTGACTGGTGATTAAAACTGGGTCACAATACTGTTCAAAAACGATCCTGGTCAAAGCGTAGTGAAGCAGATCAAACAGTGTCCAAGCCAGGACTAACGGCCAAGAAGGTTTTGCCATGCATTTGGTGGGGCTGAAAGGAAATCATATATCATGAGCTATTTCCATATGCCTAAACTACTGTCAACAAATGGACCATTTGAAGCTAGCGATTGCCTAAAAGCGAACAGAATTGCCCAATAGGAAATGTATTTTATTTTATCATAACAACGCCAGACCATGACAATGACTCGCCGGAATATCAGGAAGCTGGGCTAGTAAGTTTAAATGCATTCATTGTATAGTCCGGATTTGGAACGAAGGGATTAACACCACTTTTTGTCATGGTAAAAAATGGGTAGACTTCATTACCTAGGTAATCATTACATAGAACCAACCGAATTTCAGAACGAGACAATATATCTATGGAGGGAATCATGGAATTCCCGCTTAATAAAAGGTTTTCAGAGGAACTATAACTATGGGGTCGCAGTGATGAAGTGACTACCTCTCACCCTTCCCTAAACAAATCTCATCTAATCTAATCTAATCTAATCTAATCTAATTTTACCTCATCTCATCTCATCTCATCCTATCTCATCACATCTAATCTAAATCCGGTGGGAGTTTAGGACCAAAAAAAAAAACCAAACATAGTGACATGCTTGAGATTATTGGAGAATTATTTCAAATTATTCCAGTAAGTGTTCAAGTTATTAGAATTGACAAGTATCGAAGACATCTCAAATTTTGGATCTACAGGTTGTACTAGAATTTTTCTTTATGAGAATGGAATCAATAACACTTAATAATAAGACTGAATCTAGACTGATGAACTATTGTAAATACAATTATTTGTACAATAATATGTTGCTTATAGTTATCATATAAACTTAAGCTACAGGAGAGGGAGACAGCCTTAGCTACTGGGGCTTTCGGCTGAAAGTCATAATATAAGATACAAATATGTGTAAAGAGAAAAGAAATTTCCAAAATTTTACTAAATCATCTAATCTTCTGAATTCTATTTTCAGCTCTGCTTATCTTTTAAGCTTAAAAACGACACCAACCAGATCAAGATCAAAACATTACTAATTGTACCTTCTTCTACAGTCACATCCACATCATAATTTCCTAAATACAAAACAAACAAAATAGAACAGAATCATTGCATTTTCGGTATAATTTTCCTCTTTGAGACAAAAGGAACAACTAAACAAACAAAAATAACCTAAAAAACTAACAAAATAAACTAAAACTCTTAACATAAAAACAAATAAAAAAAAAACAAAAAAATAAAAAAAAAAAATAAATACAAAACTAAAAATCAACAGTTAAATATTGAAATTGAGCTAATCAAATACAACAACATCTGGGGAGTGAATTTTGTACCTAAAGCAACAAGAAAAAAGAATAAAACAAAACAAAAAAATTATAAAAGTTTAAAAAATATTACAAAAAAATTAACTAAATGAAATGATGAAATAATTCTGAGAATTTATAAAAACAACAAAAATAACAACAAGGAGGAGGAGATTTACGACGACGAACTTTTAGACGTGGTTAGGCGTTTTATTATTCAAAAAATATATAAAAAAAATTTACATAAAAAATAAAAATAATAATATTGAATATACATTCATAGGCATTTTACTATATATAGTAGATAATCCCGATATACATTTGATGCTTATCAGAATATACTAAATGTGTAGCTTTTGATGTGAGAATTGAATATTATATTGAAATAAATTATATATATAATTAATATTGATTTTAAATTATCATTTTTTTTTATATAGAAAACTTTAAAAACAAAATACAAAAAATACAAAATAAATTGCTTACAAAGAAAATTAAATAGTTTATATTTTTTTTTTGAAAAAATATGCAAGTATATTGATGTCTATATTTAATATTATAAACTAGAAATATAAACCGATTTTATACTGAATTTACAAATAAAAAAATTTAAAAAAAAATATTTATATATAAATAAATAAATAAATATAAATAAAATAATAAATGCACCGACACCGAAAAGAACTGACTGTGTCTGTGTGTGTATAAGAAAGAGATATTGACTCGAACACTAAGAAAGAGTGAGACAGACAGTGAGACAAGAGACAAAAGATTCCCGAAATCAAGAGTTTATATAATAATAATAAAATAAATAATAATAATAATAATAGTTTTAAATTAAATTAATTCAGAAAACACCAATTTTTTTTATATTTAAAAAAAAGTAATTGTGAGTGAGTAACCAAAAGGATTTTTTTAAGCAAGAAGTTTTTTTTTTTTTTTGTATTCATAAATACAGAAATAAATTAATAAAAGATAAGTTAATTTAAAGAAAATACAAGACTTTAAAAGATTTTCCAAAAAAAAAAAAAAAAAACAAAACAATAAATAAATAAAAGGACTTCCAACGACGATTTCAACATACGACGAAATTTTTTAATTCACAAAAAAAAAATATATATATATATAAACAATATAAATTTTAATTGAAAAATTGATATTTTTAAATTTTAATATTTTCAATGTGAACAACAATACAAATCGAATTGAACATTTTAAAATAAAACTAAAGAAAAAAAAAAAAAAAATAAATAAATAAAAATACCAAACCAACAGCCCAAAGTTTATATAGAATAAAAAATATTGAACTTAAAAACTCCGACAAAAACAAAAAAAAAAAATTAAAAAATCCGTCAATATAAGAATTTACAAACACGAATTTTGACGATTTTTTAAATTTACCGAATGCAGACGACACCAATAAGCGAATAACGCCAACAATATTTGGATCATTGACTAATTGGACGATCGAATGTTGAAAAAGATCTTTAAGGTAAGTGACAAGGGAGGGATTATCTATTAGGCAAACTATTATAGATAAAAAAAAAATAAAACTACTGTCAAAAGTCCATCTGAAATGCGCTGATCAGCTCGAGCAGATGTTTGCGAAAGTGGAAGAATGTTCCATAGCTCGAGACCCAGGGGTGCCACAAATAACAAATGCGATTCTAAAGGTCTTAAGAAATAAAAAAAAATTTAAACAATTTACCCAAACATTGGCATAGCCTTAAGAATGGACACAGTCACTAAATGCAGCTTTGAGTGGAGTTTTAAAATTAATAGTTTGCCTAAATAGAGAATTAAGACAGAATTAAGTAAAAAAAAAAAAAATATTCCCAGTGCAGGACTCAAACCCCACGCCCTCGTTTTACCAGTCCTACTCTCTAACCACTACGCCACGCAGACATTTTATAATATAAAACAAAATGTTCCCAATGCAGGATTCGAACCCCATGCCCTCGTTTTGCCACTCCTACTCTCTAAATACTACGCCACGCAGACATTTTAACTTAAATGTTTGCTTAAATAGAATAAAAACCAATCATTTTTAATATAAAAATATAAAACAAAATGTTCCCAATGCAGGACTCGAACCCCATGCCATCGGTTTGCCAGTCCTACTCTCTAACCACTACGCCACGCAGACATTTTAACTTAAATGTTTGCTTAAATAGAATAAAAACCAATCATTTTTAATATAAAAATATAAAACAAAATGTTCCCAATGCAGGATTCGAACCCCATGCCATCGGTTTGCAACTCTAACCAATAGAAAAAAAATTTGACGATTTTATTTTTAGTATAATTTTTTTGAAATTTCACTCATGCCGTAACGCACATAACAGACCTACGCTCTAAAAAAATATTTATCTAAAAGATTAAGTTCGTTAGGGATGCTTAACATTGAATCATACTAATTGGTATATTTAAACTGTGACTATTTCGTAAGACGTAAAACAAAAAATAAATATAATTGGGTAACTAATTGAACACTCATCTGCAAATTGTTAAGAATCGTGGCAATTAACAGATGTGTTATCTGTTTTACGAGAATTTCCACATGCTATCCCCCTTGCTTTCTTCGACGCATAACATTTTTTTATTCACGACCACTTGTTAAGGATACAAGTGTCTTATTCTACCTTATTAATTTAATTGCAGGCCGCTAGCATCCCACGCGTTTTTGGACGGCAGTAATAAAAAGATTTTTGTTTTTGCTCATCACTCTTCATGCCACTGATATGCTAGCCTAGGGCGCTTTTTACATTAAATCCGTCTCAGTTGTCAGGCAACTCGAACACTTCAGATGAAACAATTATTTTTACATACTTATGTGTAATACTACAATAGAAGTTTTTTCTATATATGTATGTATATTTATTTGTAATACGAGGATCAATCAATAAGTCGTTACAATACCCAAGAGATGACGCTCGTAGCATCCATAACCTTTTTCTTAATAATATTAATTCAATTCAAAGGAGTGTTCGGCGATATTCAACCGCAATGCAAACAAGTTTTTGTACCGTTGACAAAACATTGATCCATCACAAAATACCAGAGACCAAAGAAAAGTCAAAGCAGTGGTCAATTTCCGGGTTTGGGTTGAAAAAATGCTGGAATAAATGTATCCAGATTAAATAGAAAAAATATAAAAAGAAAATTATGGAAATAAATTCGGTTTTCTATCTTTTTCGAAACACTTATTAATCGCCCTTCGCAATTAGTAAAAAATTACTAGTTCTGAAGAAAAATTAGTAGATTGGGTTGAAGAGTAGTGGGTAGTAGTTTGTTTAATTTGCATTCTGTCCGAACATAAATAAGAAAAAAAAACTACACCCTCCCCCCTAACATTTACAATAAAACGTGAACGAAAATTTTATAATATTTTTCGATTATGATTATGATGAATTGCTGGAGGAGGATTGTGCAGGCAGCAGCACACTGCTAAAAACAACTTTCAACACACTAGAATGTCTTATACTCGTAGTAGATTAAGAAATCAATGCGGAGCAATAAATTTCATCTCAAAGTGGTCATTCATTCTTTTTCCACGCTTATTTTCGTTAATTTGAGTGGATCACTCAAGAATATACTTACTAAAAGTAGAAATACTATGTATAGAAAATAATAGATTCAAGTATAATCACTTTGTAGTGATGCTTGTAACGACGATAAACATAGTAGTCTCTATGGAAACGATATGGTAGCGGGCTAATCAAAAAATAGATCCGAGTGGGTCACATGAAGTGACAAAATACCAAACAAGTTGGTTCGCATTGTCTGAAGAAGAAAGTTTAAATTGAAAGAAGAAACAAATATACTCACATAATTGCAAAGTGAAAGATAGGGGGGAACAAAAACAAAAAAAAAAAAAAACATAGACGAAAAGTCAAACTGTCTGATTGGAAGATATCAGACAGAAGTTTGCACAATTGTGGCTGGAGCCAAATTGAATATAAATTGAAAAATTTGCGAGGATTAACTAGAAGTGAAAAGTTCAGTGAAGAAACGCAAGCAAGACAGTTCGTTTTCGTTACATTGAAAAGAAAAATTGAAAATCTGAAAATCAATTCGTACAAAAAACTTAAAAAAAATTAAATAAAAAAAAATTAAAAATTCTTAAAATCAAAATCGTACAAAACTTCATTTTCATGTGAAAGAAAATTAAAAACTAAACACAACCGAAATCAAATTGAAGTTTCCTGTGTCCAACAAAACTTGCGGTCAGAATACAAAGTTCTTCTTTGGGTTCATTTATCTTCCAATTATGTAAATCGAGTTCTTGAAGTAAGGCTTCATTAAGTTTCATTAAATTGAATCTATGTTAGAGTTTGGAATACTTAGCTTGGTCTATACTCGAAGGTTAATGGGTTAATGCAATATGTTAAATGTAATTTGTGAAATTATTAATTTCTTTTAAGGACTTGACAACTTTTTTTTTTTTATTGGCTTGAAGTACGATGAAAACATTAATGTGTAGAATTCTACATCGTTCATATAGCGGTCGATTCGTTGAACCCAATTTTCGATGACTCAGCCACATATTTCGACGGAAACGGCCGCTATCTCTCGTCCAATATTGGCAATGATTTAACGTAGCCCATAAAAAAAATCTAAAGGTGTTAAATCACACGACCTAGGCGGCCAATCTAAAGGACCATTTCTTGATATAACAGACTCAAATTTGTTCACAAGACTGAATGAATTGCTTGCCTCCTGGGAATATTATTACGATCAAAAATTACCGTTAACGCTTTTAAAGTTGCAGTTGTAATTGGTTTAAGGCTGCATTCACAGTGAACGTTCAAAGTTGTCAAGTTCCTAATGGAAAATATGTATTACTAATGACAACAAGCCAGTTTTTGTGTTTGTTTGTTGTCATTGAACTTAGAGTAAATAAATAAATAAAAAATAAATAAATGCACTTTTTATTGAAAAAGAATATGAAAATGTATAAAAACTTACGAGTTGCAACAAAATGAATAGCATATAAACATTCTTCATAAAGAAACACATATACATGGCAACTTTCATGCTGATCGGTCTAACGGTGTTGGAATTCAGCGCCGTTAAACTGAAAATCTCGTCCAATTTTACATATACAGATAATATTTTTGTTGACAAAATGGAACCAGCAGATCACTATGGGCCAAAGAGTTTTAGAAAATGTCCAAAAATGATTCAGATTGGGATGTGGGATTCGTTGAAATGATATTTTTCGAAAGGGTAATTTTTCATGGGTAGTTGCATCAGTTAAAGACCCTTGCCTGAGTTATAAGAATGTGTAGTACATTCAACAAAATTTGTTATTAATTGGACAATTGATTTTAATATTGGCATATATTTAATTTGGCAAATTTTAATATGAAAAATATCCCCTACATCGTGTTGTGTATGTATAGTGTAAAACTAAATCTATTGTGTCCGATTGTGTCACGTCTTTAAAAGGTGACAGTTCTGTAATTAATTGCTCGTGTAAAAAGTAATATTGATTTGAAAATTAGTCAAATAACTGAAGAAATACGCTATGTTATGTTTTTTAGGGTTACGCACCCAAAGGGTACCCAACGGAACCTTATTACTAAGGCTACATTATCCGTCCGTCCATCCTTCCTCGGTCTCTATCTTGTAAGAACAATATTTCTTGAAGAGTCAGAGAGAGAAAGTTGAATTTTTCCATTTCAAAGCCTGTATTGACGGCAAAGGATTTGTCTATTATGAGTCACTTCAGCTGGATGAAACGATTACTCGGTTACGGGTGCTCTACTGCTTACAATTCGATAGCTTGAATGAAGCAATCAAAGAAAAGCAACCAGAATTGGCCAATACAAAAAGGAGTCATCTTTAATGACTGGAAACAAATTAAAGGAATTTCGTTGGAAAGTTTTGATGCAACCATGATGGTACAAAATTGGCTGACCGTAGAGCCTCTAAAAAAGACTTGGCCAAGTTTTTAAATAGCTGAAAAATTCTAAAAGGCCTCGTAAACTCGTACATATTGATTGATTGATTGATTAAAATTTTGATTTTCAATAAAGAAAAAAATCTTGATTTACAAATACAAACCAAATCCAAAAAACCGAGGATACTTTTTCTATCCTCATATTTATCCTTGACAAAGCTTGCAATTGGTTTGATAAATGGAAAATAAAAGTGAATGAACTAAAAACGACGCAAGTGATATACACAACACGGACAGCTTATCAGCCAAGACAATTAAAAATAAAAGGTACTGACATTCCATTAAGCAATGTGGCAAAGTACCTGGGCATGCATATTGATAGTAAACTGACGTGGAAACATCATATCCAAAAAAAGAGAGATCAACTCATATTAAAATTTAAGCAGCTATACCCGCTTCTTAACAGTAGATCTAAGTTAACAACCAATGGGAAATTAGTAATATACAATAGTGTAATTAAGCCTATATGGACGTACGGCATGCAATTATGGGGTACAGCCAAGAAAACTAACATTAACATTATTCAGCGTCAACAATCGAAAATACTTCGATCAATAGTTAATGCGGACTGGTTTATATCTAACTATGAAATTCACCTCGGCGTAACTATGATTCAGGAAGAAATCATTAATGCTAGCAGGAGGTACCACAAAACATTAGAGCGACATACCAATCTAGAAATAACAGACCTTCCATCTCACGAATTGTCTAGACGTAGACGCTTAAAACGAAGCAGACTAGTCGATCTGACCTAACTTAGGTTACGGGTGGCGCTGAGAGGCATCTTGCGGTTGTTGGCCTGCCGCAGGTAGCTCTCAAAAATGAGGCCTAAGACACCCAGTATCATTATTCAAGAGACAATTCGAAAATGTTCGATATTGTCCACTGCCTTTTCTCCTCTTATTGTTAAAAATGTACTTAGTGTTTTCTTTTATATTTAAGATATAAGATGTAGGAAAACAATAGTACATATCCAATCGGGAACAACAAAAACAAAAAAAAAAAAAAAATAATATTATTTATTTATTTATTTATTTATCATAATTAAATCTAATATATAATACTAAACTTAATACTAATTTTTAACGAGTAACTAGCTGCTGGGGCCTACGACTCGCGATTTCATAATAGTTTGTAAGGGATTTAATGTAATGTAATAATGTAATTAAATTGTAAAGTTTGATTTTTTACAGAAATTATGTATGTTGGAGATATTTAATGGTGAAGGAGTATTTAAAAGTTGGGATGGGGATATGGAACCAAAAAGGGAGACCCTTAGGCTCTCCAAATGTTGGCAGGAGTCAAGTAGATGTTTTGCGGTGAGATCAGTTCCGCAAAACGGGCATGGTGGACGAACTGAAGCTTTGAGGAGATGTTGGTGCGTGATTTGAGTGTGTCCAATACGCAGACGAATGAAAACTGTGCATGCCCGTCTGAATGAGTTTGTAGGAAGATCGATTTTGTCGCAATTTGGGTTGATGGAAGAGTACCCGTGGAGGAACTGTCCCCATCCTGTCAACTTCTTCATATGCAGATGACGAGTAACCAGGTTTTTTAAATCTCTGGAGCTGGTTGGTGTGAAGACGTATGTTGGGGCAGAGCTGATGTGCCGGGCTGCCTCATCAGCGCATTCATTTCCCCAAATACCTTGGTGGCTGGGAACCCAAAGAATGGTGATTTTTTGGTGGTGTATGGTGCAAATTTTCTGGATTTCCCGAATTGTGTGATCGTTATGCTCTCGATTTTGTATGGCTAATATCGAGGATAGGCTGTCTGAGCATATAGCGAATTTCCCGTTTTGTTTTATAGCAAATTGGCAGGCCTTTAGTAGGGCAAAGGCTTCGGCGGTGAATATACCAACCATTATGGATGGTGGATCTCTAATCAGTCTATGTTACCCTTTAGATTTGCTTTCTTGTTCCACCTAATCAAAATCATTTAATAAAGCACAATTCAAGTAATTGAAATCTTCATTTTCATTTTAAATAAAGACTTTGATTACGAAGCGAAAATGCCTATGTGTGTGTGTGTGTTCACAGTGCACAGTGTACAGTGCACAATGCACTTTGCATGAAGGAAGGATGAAAGGGGTACAGGTACGGGTACGGGTATGGGTACGGGTACGAGTACGGGTTATGGGTATAATACAAAACGTTGATGTTACTGTTGTTGTTGTGTGTTGTCGTGAATTTTTCCTCATTTAATACTTGGGGTGGTTTAAAGGGTAGCAGTAGTGGAAGTGGAAGTGGAATTGGTTTTGGTTGTGGTTGTGATAGTCACAATGGTAGTGGTGATGGTTTGGTGGATGTTGCTGGATGTTATGTTGAATGCATTGTGTGAGTAGAGGAATGAAATAACAAAGCAAAAGAACTTTTTTATTTTTGAAATTCACTCGTAATTCCATCTCCTTTAATTTGTTTACTTTGTACTTTGGGTTTTTTTTTTCTATAATTTAATATTTGCTTTGTAAAAACAAAAAAACAAAACAGATTAACAGAATTTTTACATACAATACTTACTTTTACATACAATATTCGTATATCATCCAGAAGATGAAGCTGGAAAAGGGGAAAACTATTGTATAATATTGTATATGTTTAAGCTGCCTGTTGGCATGTTTCGAATTCAAATGAGATCGTCTAAGCTTTTGTAATCCAGTGGTTGGATTATTTAGTAGAGAAAGTGAACTGAATTTGTCTCTAGGCAAATTAAACTAAATGCATTATGCATTTTGGGGTAACCCCGATAATCGGGGTCTAACTTCCTCTCTATTCCTTATTCTCTATTTTCTAATTTTCTAGTTCCTCTTGTTTTTCTTTTCTTTCATCATCATACATTTACTTCTCAGTTTTTATATGGTGTACCCCAGCAACAAAGTTTTCCCACTTTTTTCCACTCATTTCTTTTTTTTTTTTTTTTTTGGTTGTTTTTTTGCTTTTCCTTTTGGATTTTTATTTCATTTCGTTGATTTTTGTCGAGTTTAGTTTTGTTGAGTTGAGTTGATAGGATTTTCTTTCATGTACTACAAATTTTTTCATGAGAAAGAGAGAGAGAGAGAGTGAGAGCGAGAGCGAGAAGGACTCTCCCACTCATTCACTCACTGAGTCAGTCTATATAGTATCTAGAATATCTGAACCATATAGACTATTGTATATGGAAGAATGTATGTATGTATGTCATGTGTGTTGGTATATGCACACAGTTATTTGTTGAGTTTTCGTCATTTGAAAATGCAGTGAAGCACATAGAAACAAGGAAAGAAGGAAAAAAAAAAGCTCGAACAGGGAAATGTGCCCGCAGAAATGGAAATGGAAATGGGAAAAAAAATTGGAAACGAAAAACTTTTTTTTGAACTTTTTGTTTTGTACGAATATATCAAGGGAGTCCGAGTGCGAGTGCGAGTGCGAGTTCGAATTCGAGTATCTATGTGTAAGTCTGCTATGTATGTATGTATTTAAATACTAAATACATACATAGGTGTACATATGTGTATGTGTATGTAGGGTATGAAAAAGATATGTGGGTGTGGCATGGGTGTCCTGCCGGTATCCTTCCTTATATGTATGTAAATACTTGTATTATGGAATATTTTGTTAGTGGCGCTTGGTAGTGGTCGCTGAGGTCGTGTTGCTAATGGCAATGGATGATGGCAATAGTGATGGTGTTGCTGTTGCTGTTGGTGTTGGTGGTTGTGAAATGCAACGAATTTTCTCTATATATATATACACACACACACACACACACACACACACACACACACACACATACACACATACATATTTCAGCAAAATATTCAGTATGAAACGAGAATCTATGTACAAGTATTTGCATTTCGTTGCAAAATTTTTAAAAAATTTAAACTTTACTTCCAATCTTTGTATATAAAGTATATAAGTACATACATACATATACAATATATGATTGCACCTATACAATTACATATGTATGTATGTATGTGTATGTAGATATACAAATCTACTGCTATACATGTATATAACAAATACATCTATGGAAAAATATTTCCACTGCAAATGTTGATGTTGATGTTGATTTTGCATTCGCAGATTCTTTTACTCTACTATACACGGCATAGTGCAGTCAGTCAATGCGAACGTTAAAATTGGGCATGATTCTCGTTCCGATTGTTGTTGCTAACTGTTAAACTGCCTTTTCCATTTTCATTCTAAAGCTTTCTCTTAATTTTTCCATCACTTGTAAACGCTTTTCGTAGTATAGAATTAAGCACTCGATATCTCGTTCTCTCAATCTAAAGTTTTGCACTAAAAGAAAAGGGGCCGGAATTATTTAGTACATACATCATCACGAGTATGTATTGTACATACAAGTACATACATACATACAATATTATAAATGCATCTGTGTGTGTGTGTGTGTGTTTATACTTATAGAATTTTCAACATTTTAATGAGCCCTTAAAATTTGATGACTAATTAAAGGAAATTATGGTTTGTTAAATGATGTGAAGCGCAAATCACTGAAATCACTGAAATCACTCAAATTACTGAAATAAAATCAATCATCAATCAATTATTATACTAAATTTCATTGTAACTTTTGTCAATTTTGTTTTAGACTTGTAATCAGTATTTCCTTTTCCATTCTACTGTTTATGCAAAATTTGTTTAAAATAATTGGTTGTAATACATTAATTTGACGGAATATACAAATTCTTCTGTGTGGCCTTTATTCTTATATTTAAAAATATTATATAACAAATTGTTTTCTTTCATTTTGAGACATCAAATTGATGAAATTTTCATATAAAAAGTGTATAAAGTTTGTGAAATACAGAAGGAGACACATCGGAAAACCTATAAATTCATATATTTGGTGAATATAGGTCAGGTCACTTATAAGTACTTACTAATGTTCCAAATTTCAGTTCGATATTATGAAAAACAAAAAAAAATGGACCAAGTGCGAGTCAGACTCGTATACGAAGGGTTCCATAACAAATCAGGGTTTTTATGGGAGGTCCGACATGGCTGATTCTAACATGATGTACAGCGCCTTTATCAAAAACTTATAGTCTCTAAATTTCAGTTTGATAGAAGAAAGAAAAACAAAAAAGTTCTTTTCATAAGAATTTTAATGGTGGGTTCGTATGGGAGGTACCCCTCCTAGTTGGCCGATTTGGCTAATTCTAATAGATGTACAGCGCCTTTATCAAAAACGTATAGTCTCTAAATTTCAGTTTGATAGAACAAAAACCAAAAAAGTTTTTTTTAATAAGAACCTGAATTTTAATGGGGGTTTGTATGGGAGGTACCCATTCTAGTAGACCGATTTGGTTGATTCCAACAGAAATACCGCACCTATATCAGAAACTTATAGTCACTAAATTTCAGTTTGATAGAACAAAAAACAAAAAAGTTTTATTAATAAGAACCTGAATTTTAATGGTGGGTTTGTATGGGAGGTACCCTCCCTGGTGGTCAAACCAAACTGAAATTTCGACAGTAAAAGTTTCTGTTGTATAGCCACAAACCATCTAAATTTCAAGATTGTCAGATTACTGGATCGTATACCTGCCACACAAATCAAATTGTTTCTTGTATGGGGACCCCTTTAAGTTTTTCAAAATATTTTGGTTTTAGTATTTGTTGCTGATGCCCGGATGGAACTACATATTCTGCGAAATTTTCAACTCTTTAGCTGTCACGCTTCAAGAGATGTGACCCGAGGACGGGCGGATGTACGGACCCTTTGGTACCCTTTGGGTCCGGAACGCTAAAAAAGCAGTTTTTTTTTAATAAGAACATAAATTTAAATAGGAGTTTGTATGACAGGACTCTTCCTAGTGGTCTGATTCGGATAGTTCTGACAAATGTAATGGTAAAAAGAAAATTTCATGGAAAATTTAAGCTCTCAAAATCAAACTAGAGAGAACTACTTTGCAAACATAGACGAGCAGAAGAAGAACATGGCTTAATCAACACATATGATATACATATATACTATTCACTGCTTGCTTGAGCTTCTTTACATTGCAGGGTACTTGATCCGAGGAATTTGCCATTAGCTTCAAACGATATACTTGTAGTTACGCCTCTGTATACATATAATGATATATGCAATTTCTATCATTTTCATCTTACATACAAATATGGAAAGAATAAGGGATTATTGCAGTATGCATCTATTATTGTAGATACAAGAATGTAGTAGGTATTACATAATATTGATAAGCCAGTTTATGTATCAACATTTTCATAATTTATTTATTTTCATCATTCATCATCATTGGTTGCATTTGAAAAAAGGATTATGTACTAATGACGATGATGATGATAACCATGATGATGATGATGATGATGATAGTAGTAATGTTCAAATCGATTTGAATTAAATACCCGTATGTATCTACAATAGATTTTATATTTACTTTTGTACTACAAATATGATATATGTAGGTATATTCTATTACTGAATAATAGAAAACGAGATAGAAATTATCATCATGTTGCTCTATTGCCATTGCTCCTTTAATCTATTCTACTCGTATGAATATGATTATGTGATTGTTAGTGCTGTTGCACTTCCGTGTTCGGTTCTCTGTTTTTGGTTCTCTATAAACGCCATTTTGTAGCAATTGTAGTATTGGTAACGAACACAAAATACAAACAGGCGAAGGCGAAGGCGAAGGAGGCAAAATAAAAATAGAATGAGAAGGAGAAGGAGAAGTAAAAGGCAAAGAACAATATACACTTATAAAAAATTGCTTTTTGTTACGCTCAAGTAGTATAAATATTTTCAGAATGAATAGGCAAATGTTTACACACTTCGATTTTGTTTTGTATTGTATTCCATTGTGTTGTATGACATACATACATACATATATTTTGCACTTAGAATATTGTTTACTTTTTAGTGGTAATTATAGATAAATTCACTGTTGCTGTTGTTGTTGTTGTTGTTGTTATAGCTATTGATTTTTGGTTGAGGGTTTTCATTTTTCCTTTTGTATCACTTTCGTTTCATGAACTTTGTTAAACATAGTTCAAATATTTATTCTAAGTATAAACTTAGGTTAATTGATATTACCTATTACTACTTATTGTATATTCTTCTTTAGAAATCATAGAAATGTGCAAGGGTCTCACCCTTGAGTTCATTAGGCTAACAAACTGAAATTCTGTAGGGACCGTACATCATAATATGGCAGAGCAGAGTTCCCGATTACTGAAAGACTAAGTACTCAGGGCCTTAGTGTTAAGTGAACCCCTTCCTCTTCCTTGCAGGAAGGTCACATATGTAAGTATTGGTCTGTAAGAGTTGAGACATTTTTCATAGTTCTCTTTATAAATAGTAAAATAAGGAAATGAAGTACCGGGGTTTAACGTGCTCGCCTGTCTGTAAGAAGACTCAAGAACACGGTGCCAAGCACATGGATTGAACGTCAATCAACGTCCCCTTGGATAAATATCCGCAGGTACCAATTTAGAGTCATATTAAATTTGGAATATGACTCCCTCCTTGGTGGGGAGCGAGGCCCACCTTAAACCTCTGCTGCTCTCTGGGTCACAGCACCCGGTTGTATAACGCAACTCCACGTCGAGTTATTACTCTACCCGCATTTGGGTATTAAACCATAGCCACAAGGGGGCCGTACCCGCTGGCCAGGACGGAACAAGTTCCGTGGGCTCCTGACCACCCGTGGTACCAGAAAAAGCCTCTGGTCAGACTTCGTACCGGAAGGTACTATCAATTCGAACCCCAAAAAGTCCATGGGCTGGTGCCCCATTATGTTTTCATTCATGTAGCAGCCAAGAAATCCAATTTATAGAGGGTAACCTGGATCACAAATTATAAATGAAAATAATGTTCCCTCCAGGAATGTGAGTTCTATACATTAAGATTATAGAACTCAGAAGAATTTCCCGGAGGGGGAAGTAAAATAAGGAAATAAAGAACCAAATTGTTAACAAAAAAAAAAAAAAAAAATTAAAACTTCAAGATATTATTAGAAAATTCACCTTTGAACACTATAAGTGCCTAATCCATAATCATCAACAATCATGTAGATTTCAAAACCCTCACATTACTGGATCGTGTAGCTCCCATATGTACATAAAAACTCCGATTCAAACTCATGTTCTTAATAAAACAAACTTTTTTGAGATTTGCATTATCAAAGTGAAATTTGAATACTATAAGTGTTTGATCTATATTTAGTAATAATGTAGATTTCAAGATATTCGGATTATTGGATCGTAAAGCTTTCATACAAACTCCAATTCAAATGCATGTTCTTATTAGAAAAACTTTTTTGGCTTTTGTATTAAACTGAAAATTAACTCATGAATCATGAAAAATCTAAATTTCAAGACCCTAAGATTACTAGATTGCATAGCTCCCATACAAACCTCGAGCCAAGCTCGGCTGCCTAGTACTGATCAAAATCACTATAAATATTAACAAATTTAAACCAAAATTGGGTTGTGGATATTCGGAAGCTTATCTTCTATTTTGTTATTGTTGCAAAACTGTATTGGATGTAGTAAAAACACTATATAAACTGTTGAAATTTTTAATGAAATGCTTAAAAAAAATTCAGGAAATTAACAATTCTCGAGCTGCCAAAATGAAATGAATTCATTTTTCCATTTTCATTTTCTTCATTTCCTTAATTATGAATACAATATTATATATTCTTTCAAACAAAATTATAATTGAATAATTATTTTGTTAACACTTTATAGTCAAGTATGCACAACTACCGGATATCCTATATCTTCATTTAAAGGAATTTAAATGGGGAAGTGGGTAAAATACAATGCAATTTAATAAATTCTCTTTAGATTTCTTAATTTTTTTCGAGTTAATAAGCCTTTATATTAAGACTATAATCATTCAAAACTTGAGGGAATCTATTCCGAAATGTAGGAAGGTTTCAGTCTATTATTGTACTATTGTATATGTATGCCCTTCGAAGAAGAAGGAGAAGGGACCCCAAAGATATATCCCGATCATATTAGAATCTTTAAAATTGATCGATTCTGTGCGGAATAATAAGTTGTTTATTGTGTTGTGGGAAAATGTGTGTTCTTTGAACAATCGGATATAGAGCAGTCTATCATGTAATCCCTTCGTTGAAATTACATGTTATATTAAATCTATGGCTCCTTTTATATTCGATACATATGGGTAAAGAGTAAAATGGATTTTTGAAAGTTGAATTATTTTTCTTTATTATGGAAAATTTGTTGGAAAAATCAATAAGACGCATGCGCTTTTCCAGCGTTGCAAAAGTTTTTGTGCCTTATACCCGAAATATATGAGTAAAGGGTATATTAAGTGTAAGTCGAAGAAAGTAACGCCCAAAGGACATCAAAAAAAAACTAAATATGAAAGTGGGAACGTCTTTGGTTTCAAGATTGTAACTTTAAACTCTACAATTTTATTATTATTTTTTTATCTTCTCTTTGTGTTCTCCTCTTATTTCAATTTTCATCCATTAAAATTGTTAAACAAGCAAACCAATAAAGAAAAATGAATGTACCTACTACCTAGTATCGACAGAAACATATCCTGGAAATTAATACTGAATAAATGAATATCACACAATCTCTCTCTTTCTGTCTCGGAACGTCTGTCATTATTAGTTTTTTTTTTCTATCCTAATCTCTTCTTCACTTAAATCTAATCTGATGCAATATAGGGGCATATAAAAAACACCATGATTATTAAGTTTTCCTCTTTAATACTCATGACAATATTTGCCTTGGGAAATGTATTCCAAGTTATTGTATTGTCGATTATGGGAACGAAGTGGCAGATGAATTCGCCAGGAAAGGAGCCGCAATCGTCATTAATTATTCGGAGCCATTCTGCGGGCTGCTCTACAAAAATTAAACTCAAACAATGTCTTGATGAAAAGTCTCAGGTCTATTGGTCAGTTACGGAAAATATTAGGTTAGTAAAGATCTTCAAGCAATTACATGGTTGAAAAGAACACAAGCAATACTAAGATTAACACAGCAACCTATTCTTATACTCACGGGTTTCTTAGCGGGACATTGTTGAGGGAAGTAAAATCTATGAAAATAATATGCGGATCAGTTTTAATCATCAATGAAGAAGAGGAGCCGGCAGAGACTCCGAAGAAAATTTTGTAATTCTTGATGAATACCAGAATTTCGGAGGAACTGTATCATCTAATCTAATCTATTGTAGATCACTTGGATGCGTTGGTAAAGTATAATTTATTTGAATATGGGATAGCTAAATATAAATAAGGCCACAGGATGAACAAGTCTTTTTGTTACATGATATTAGCTTCACTCTCAAAAAATTCTTGTTAATAAATCCATTGGCTTGCGGATTATAATTTTCATCTAAAATTTTAATGTCAACTATGGTTAATAGGACATCAGTTTCTTATTTAAAGAACTAGTACGAATAAATTTAAAGACTGTGTAAGATTGCTTCTATCCAAGACCCCTATGATATGCTATGATATGTTTCTTAATGCTTAACAGTAATTAGAGAGAGAGAGAGAGAGTAATGATGGATAGATAGATGTACGAGTATATACCTAGATTGCTTATTCGATTATCACAAAAATATAATGCATAGTAGTTTGAAATTTAGCTTAGCCCATGCCATTGCTATTCCATTGGATATGAATATGCAATGCAATCAGTTGGATGGTTTGTACCTTGCCCAGTCAATCAGTCAGTCAGTCACTCTGTAACAACCCTTTTGGCATGGCTACGTATCCTCGTCCTCGTACTCTTATTCAAAGCAATGCAGCACAAATGAAATACTATGGTCTATGGAGCATAAATGGATGGATAGGAAGATAGATAGATAGATAGATGAATGAATAGATGGAGATAGATGGATAAGAAGATGGCTGCTTAAATGGATTTCTGTCTGAATGGTGAAATGGAGGAGAGAAAAAGCATCAGTTAAGTGACGTTTACAACGGATGTTGTCCATTTCAATTACCAACCATCGGGCGAACCCTTTCATCAGGCTGCAACTCTGACTTTGGGCACAGCCATTGGTCTTAACAATAAAATTTTTGGTATTACAATGCATGTCTTGGGTTGGGTCGATTTGGTTTGGTTTTGGTTTGCCTTAGGATGGGATGCACTACACTAGAGTGGTGCTTGAATTTTAAATTTTGGCGTGGTGTTAGGTATGTCAGTCAGGTTTTAAATTTTTGAAGATTAAAAAGCGCAAGGCAAATTCTCCATCCTCAACTGTTCAACAGTTTTGGGTGAGTGGAAATTTGTTATGCAACCAGTAAGGGTAGTTTTGTTGATTGAATGCAACATCATCAACGAAAAACTGGACAATGGACAAGGGATGCCAGCCATAAACTGCAGTTCCAGTGGCAGTGGCAGTGCCTATAGGTGCAATAAAAAGTAACCTCTGCAAAAATTTGCAATTTTAATGGGGGAAATGTTCTTCATTTTAAAAGGTTCTCTGATTCGATACCAAAAAAGAATTAAGCCACATAAAGCTTACCTAAGTAATATACAATGAAGATGATGATGATGGCAAAAGCTTTGTTGGTTTAGGTTTTCTAGCTGAAGTGCACTTCAAATGCATTAATTAAAAAATTTAACATTTATTGTTGTTGACGACGTCAACAGAGTCTCAGCATAGACTCAGCCACAGGCACAGCCTCTTTTATGGGGGTTTGTCAATTGCTCAATGTCGATGCAATCGCTGGACATCAGACTCACTCACTCATAGGATAGACAAGGCATAAAAGTATTGTATTGTATTATAGTAGTACGATACTTTTTAAAACAACCACAAAATTTTTGTATTTTATTTTACATAAACAGGACAAAGGACAAACAAAAGAAAAGAATTAACTTTAGTTCCACCGAAGTCTATGCACCTTGCAAAACTTTTCATTTCTATTCACGTAAGCATCATATGGAAAAAATTAAATATACTTGGCATTTTAAATCAATATTTTAATAGAAATTAGGCTCGTTTTGTTACATTAGGCACAATTGAGGATACAGTGGGCTCTCGCTCTACTCTAGTCTAACATTTAGGCTAGGTATCGGTTATCATTATCATCTGTCCCCCGTTGTGTCTGTGTGCTTGAACGCGATAAACTCAAAAACTACTGAATGGATTTTCATACGGTTTTCACCAATTGACGGTGTGATTCATGAGAAAGGTTAAAATGTATAATTCATTAAGGTTTTATGTAAATTGGCTCAAATGTGGCTATGATTGTTAAAGATGTCGGAAAAATTAATGCTGTGAATTGTGTTAACCACATGACCAAGGAGTCGATAATTACGTAGAAAAGCAGAAAGCTGTATAGCTGATAATGCAATGTGTAGTGTGACGTCGTCAACACAGTTGACTATTATGATTTTGGTCGCAACATCGGGCAATGCTTCCACACTACATACTTGATTGTAGTCGTACAGCGTATTCAGCGCTCAAGCTTCCGTTGCTTTTGAACCAGACAGCATCAAAAATTCTGGTATGGCCAAAGTCCTGCGAAATTATAATTTGGTATGGCCCCTAAAACATCACTGGAAGCACTTGAATGGATTCTGCGAGAGGGCGTAGCAACTTGCGCCAGTTATCGCTAGTCTTATACTTAATGCGCTACAAACATCTAAATGGAGTGTTATATCATTAACTATTATTGTGAAGGGTATTTGGTAGATAAAAACCTTTTTTAAAGAAATTTTACCACTCTTAAAGGTATTTGTTTCATCAATTCAAACGTCTCAGTAAAAGTTTTCTCAAGTTGAAAACATAACTTAATATTCGCAATTTCTTCGAAGTTCATTTCTCGATCGATGCTGCAAACACACTGTCACTTATAAGTAACTCGGCCTGTAATTGTCCGTTGGTGATGAAATTTCGAAAGAACGCCAGTAAGGGATGTATGTACCTTTCCACTCCATAACAAGATAGCGCTACTAATAAATAGAGATTTTTAAAATGTCTCGTTTACCTATACCTTGTATATGTTATATTATTAAGTATTATTAGTTTTGTCGCCTAGTAGTAAATATAGCAACTGTAGTAACCTCTAAACAATTAAAACTTCAGCTGGACTTGATCCAAAGTAAATACAACCTAGGCGCATGAAACAGCTCCATTGAGATGCAGTCCAACTCTACTATTGGGTGTAGAAATAAGTTTTGAGACATTTCTTTTAACGTGAAAAAGGGGAGCCATGTCAGAATATGATGCTATTTCAGAACTGTAAAAAAAAAAAAATTGTTGCCTTTATTTTTAATATATCTCGTGCTTCAGAAGTCGTAGTGCCAAGTAATTTATATATTCTGAAAAATAAAGGAATTCATAATGTCTATAAGAGGAATTTTGTCATTACGCGCTTATGGCATCAAAGGGGGAAGGGGTGTTAAAAAGGGTAAATAAAAAATTAAGAATTTGTTTTTTATTTTAAGCATATTGCTTGCACTATTTGGCAGGTTATTTATTTATTTATTTCTTTTCCTATGTTCGTTATAGGTCAGTTAAGACGAATATCAAAGAAATTTGTTGGATAATCCACCGGAATGTTGGAAATTAATAGGTTGTATTCGACTTGTTCCTGTTTTACAGGCAGAATATGAATTCCTTGTTGGAAAAATTCTTCATCTTTTGAAGCGATCTAATTAACAACCCAATTTTTGGCATCTTCTAAAGATTTGAAGTGCTGTTCGGTGAGGCCATGAGTTGTCGACAGGAACAAGTGATGGGGCGTTTGAGTTGCAATGCTTGGCTTAATTGGATCAATGTCTCAAAACTTATATAATGAAATCATTGGGAGCGGTCGATCTTCGATATACGAGTATGTAGTTATTGCGTATATCATGAAGAGACATTACCTAAAGTTGTTTCTAAGATCATAGATTATCTATTTGTAAACTCATGGGTCTTATTTTAATAGAGAATGTTTTATAAAGGTTTTGCAAATAACTTTTGGAATAATTTAATGTAATTTTTTAATTACCAAGATACCTAATACCTAATAATGAGGGAGATTTTAGTTTAATATCATCCATATACACCCCTCCAAATAGAAAGATAGATAGATAGATAAATAGATGTACATAAGCACATACGAGTATATTGCTGAAATGCTATACTCTGAATTTCTATCGAGTATAAAAACAACGCCCAATATTTCATTTGTATCGTATGTATCTGAACATGAAATGTTCTCTCTTACTTTCCTCATCATCATCGTCATCACCATCATCACCATCACCATCATCAACATCCTCATCCTCATCCTCATCCTCCTCGTCATCATCTTTGTCTCTCTTATGTGCTCTTTATATGCTCCCGATATCCATGGGGTTATGTAGAAGTATCTGCAACACTATTGTTGCATTTCGAGGTACCAACAACAGCAACAACAACGTGATGAAATGAAAACAAACAAATAATAAACAAATGAAACTTTTATAATAAAGTTATACTCGACTATAATAACATATTACTAGGTATATTTAACCAAAAGTTGTTTAGTTTTTATAAAAAATTTCCTAAGTTCTGAAATTCTTACTGCCCGAATTGCCGGGGCATTGTGTCTAAAATGGGCGCTTGTCTTTAAGAACAATAGATCTATCTGATTGTGATTTTTATTATCATCTTTTTTCTTCAAAGTTATAGTATAAAACTTTATTTACATAGATTAAAAGTTGCAATATCCAATAGTTGCGATATATCGTATAGTTATATCCAGTAAACAGGAGATAATGAGTTCAAAATTCAATTGTAAGAATTTTTTGTTGTTACTTGTTATGACAAATCATTTTGGGAAGTGTATAAGAGATTCCATGAAACTGATATTCATTCATTCCTTTTTGATTTTGCTATTGCTAATCTTATGTACAATATTAGATAAAGGATGGCGATGAGAAGGAAAGTGGCACAAGCCTTTCGAAATAGTGGTGAGCGGGTGATGTATGCCTTCTATGGGTGTAAATGTGGTTGAAAGAGAGTTTCAGGGTTCAATATCCTTGCGTGATTGCATAAAATAAAAAAAAAATAAAAATAAATAATAAAGTGCATAGCAGAACATATAAAATATACAATAATATTCTATTTACATACTAAGAGTGATTATACTTACTCGTACTATTGAACTAAAAGTAGAAGAGCAATCTTCATTTTTCTCTATATATGGATATCTATTTATAAATCTATATCTTTGCAATGGGTACAAATGGTATATGGTGTAAGTATTTCTCTGTGGTTCAAGACATGATAAACATATTTAGTGTGTGGAGATATTCATATTATTATGACTCTATTAAGTATTGTATATTAGAATGTTAAGGCATGGGATTTCATCTTTAAAAGCTAAAGACCCCATTCATATTTCGTAATTGCTTGCTTGAAATCACGTGTAGCCTTGCTGGATAAAGAAAAATTTAAACACAAGTATTGTAGAATAGAATGGAATAGAGCAAACAGGTTGTTTGCCACAATGTTTAGGTCTCCCAGAAATGTGACGGACCATTGTGTTGCCCAGCAAGGAGGGTGGGTACAGTCAATTGCAATTAGATTTATTATTTAGATTAGATTTATTCCGAAAATGTTTATTAGAGAACTGAAATTTTGCACGAAGTTTCCTTTTTACCAAATGTTGTATATTTGTCGGAACTACAAGAATCGGATAACTAGGAGGGGTTCCTCCCATACAAACCCAGATACAAATTTATGTTCTTATTAGAAAACCTTTTTGTTTTTTGTATTATAAAACTGACATTTTGACACCATAACTGCTTGATCTATATTCACAAGAACCTAGGATTACTGGATCGTATAGCTTGCATCGTTGAAATACTGACTCCACCTTGAATATAAGTCAAACCAATAAATAAAATATTTCTGTTCGTAGGCAAAAAAGTTTTCTAGGGTTACGTGGAGAGTGTCACACCAGTACCAGAAAAGTTTTCTTAAATTTGGTTTCTTGTTTTTGTTTTCAGTCACGTGTTCTCTGATATGGATTATTGGTATTGGGGTATTGGTAAGGTTTGAATAAACTTTCTTATTGGTGTATTATTAACAGATGAATAACAGGAAATTAATCTCCATCCATTTATCGAAAGTATTACAAAGTTTTAAGTAAACTCTTAGCAATGTTTTTAATATGAAAGTCTTTCAATTTTGCTAAAATGTTATAAACATCATGATATAATGATAGCATAATATTGTACCCCATTTTCATGCTTAATGGAAATGTTACTCTTATGAAATATGCAAATCCTCATACAATATTTAGAGAAAGCATTGCGAATATTCAAAGGCAAAACGGCTTATACAGAAAAGTTGCTAAACAAATGGTGTCATATTTTATTAATGCATCCCAATGGAATTTTGAACTGATTGCAATCTGAACAAACACAAGGATAGCAAGGATATTTATTTAAATCACAAATAGATTCTGTTTGTGAATTGTAGGAAAAATCGATTTAGCAGTTTCAATAGAAGTACATTAAGTAGATTATGGGATACTGTACTTAACTAGAGATATCAATTATTGATAATATTATATCCTTCCAGGAGAAAAGGAATTTCAATCCTAAGAGATGGTATCTATAATTTCTCTGTGACATCAATTTGTGAAACTTGTGAAAGAATAGTGTCGCAGTCACCCTAAAAAATTTATTTAAAATTTATTTAATCATCATCATTTTATCATATTCTATAATTTTCTGTTAATCAATAAAATATTTTTAGATTCAAATTTTATATTTTCATAGTAACAATATAATATTATATTTCTATTTTCTATATGCTTATACACAATACAAGGTAGATCTGGAGATAATCGGAAGTAGCACAAAGCTTGCGAAAAATTATAAGGGTGCTACAGAGTAGCATAGATAAAGAGAGAGAGAGAGAGAGAAAGGAGAAACGGGAAACGAGAGAATTCAAGACAAACTAAGAATGGGTCAAAGGATAAAGCGATTTACTTACTATAATATAAAGTATATACATACCACCTTCTGCTTCAGTTACTCCTTCTCTTTCTCTTTCTTGTTCCTTTTGTTCTTTTTTTCTACTGATACTCGACTCGACTCGACTCGACTCAACTCGACTCTTACTTAAGTAAGGAAAAGCTTAAATCAACAGAAGACAAACAAAATAAAGTAAAGGAAATGAAAGGAAAGGAAAGGAAAGGAAAGGAAAGGATAGGAAAGGTAAATAAAACCCACATATGACACATATTAGTCGGTTGCACCGAAGTTTATTTTACCTTTCAAATGGGCAAATTATAATAAATTTCATATTAAGTATACGCCATGTATTAGACTTAATTTGAAAAGACAATAATAAATGATTGATGATTCTCAAGTAGTGAATTCGTTAGAATAATTCATATTGATCTAAAGAAACTTTGAATTTCACTAAGATCATCACAGAGAGAGATTTCCCTTAGCATTTTTCTTTTCCATTTTCATTTTCATTTCCATTTCCATTGACTGACTATACAGAACATGAAATAGAGGAAGACAAACAAGGAAAAATAACTTTAAATAACATGCCTATATACTATACTATGTACGTATATAATGTACTAAGCGCGGAAGATGTTTTTCTCTGTGTGATTGTGTGTGTATGTGTGTGTGTAACAATTGCCGGGCGCATTCATTGTTTGATTACCATCATCCTCAGCAGCAGCATCATCATCCTTTGTTGTTATCTAAATACAATTTTGGCTCTTCTGGTGGTGTCTAAACACAAAAGTCATGCGTTTCTCCTCAGTTCAGCTCCTTAGCTTTCCTTTTCTATATACTCGTGCAATTCAAATCTATCTGCATCCTTCTTCCCTTCTTTAACAACCACTTCTTATCCAGAGAAAGAGAAAACTGGGTGTTTTCACATAACAAACGACTCTCACACTGCAAATGTGGTTGCCGGTTGTCATTACCGGTTCGCTTCGGTTCAATTCGGTTCAGTTCAGTTCGGTTCAGTTCGGTTCCATGCCAACTAACTGAACAGAACTGAACTGAATTAAACTGAACTGAACTGAACTAAACTAAACTGAGAGAGCACAGCACAATTGAGCGACTAAATACCACGCCTGGGTATCTATCTATTGGAAAATATAATATTGTAGTCTTTGATTTTGATTTTGACGAACAAACTTCCTTCCTTACTAAGTATACTATACCATATTTATGTATAATACAATCAGATAAGAAGTAAATCTCTTGAAAATCTCTTTGCTTTTTACCCAAAATTATTTGCATAATGGCATATTGACTTTATATACATAAGAACCTGTAATATGACACTAAGATTTTAGTTATCTCATACATACATACAAGTATAACCAACTAAATAATATATACTTACAATATATTGACGATCTATGTTTAGTTTAGTTTTGGAGATATTGCCATGCTGACCTGCCAGGTAATACAAGTTAAAGAAACACTTATGTACTTATAATAATCCTAGTAAATCCTATGTGAGTAACTTTTGAATTAGGTTTGTAAAAGTCCTCTCTTCCTACTCTTTCAGTCAGCAGTCTATGGTTAGTATAGTTTTGGAGATATTGCCATGCTGACCTGCCAGGTAATACAAGTTAAAGAAACACTTATGTACTTATAATAATCCTAGTAAATCCTATGTGAGTAACTTTTGAATTAGGTTTGTAAAAGTCCTCTCTTCCTACTCTTCCAACAACAGTCTATGGTTAGTATAATTTTGGAGATATTGCCATGCTGACCTGCCAGGTAATACAAGTTAAAGAAACACTTATGTACTTATAATAATCCTAGTAAATCCTATGTGAGTAACTTTTGAATTAGGTTTGTAAAAGTCCTCTCTTCCTACTCTTTCAGTCAGCAGTCTATGGTTAGTATAGTTTTGGAGATATTACCATGCTGACCTGCCAGGTAATACAAGTTAAAGAAACACTTATGTACTTATAATAATCCTAGTAAATCCTATGTGAGTAACTTTTGAATTAGGTTTGTAAAAGTCCTCTCTTCCTACTCTTTCAGTCAGCAGTCTATGGTTAGTATAGTTTTGGAGATATTACCATGCTGACCTGCCAGGTAATACAAGTTAAAGAAACACTTATGTACTTATAATAATCCTAGTGAATCCTATGTGAGTAACTTTTGAATTAGGTTTGTAAAAGTTCTCTCTTCCTACTCTTACACAAATATTTTAGTAATCTCATTTAATCCCTGTAAATCTAATGTTCTTATGTTCTTATGTGCTTCATGTGCTTCCATTCAATTGCGTCAGTCCAATAATAAAAATATATAAAATTCTAGTAATGGGACGACTACTTGTATTTAAAATTTTGGAAATGAAATAAAATAGAATTAGAAAAGTGTATCTGATATTTTGAGAGCACCATGCTTATCATAATAAATCCCTTGGATTTAAAATTCTAATCTAAACTTTTAAAAGTCCTTTCTTTGTTTTGTTATGTTGTGATATGATGTATAGGATTTGTATTATACAAATGCACATGTATCCATAATATTATCTATGTATGCATTCATGTATCTATGTATACCTACAATATATGGAATAGAGTAGAACAGATTAGTGTACCTAGAGTTCATACCATAGAAGAGGAGAATACAATTATTAACGAATGGAAGGGAAATGAAGCAGCTTTTTATGTTTTGTGTATGTTTTGTGTATTTTGTTTATGTAAATGAATCAAAATATGGATGTATGTGTGTGTGTGTGTATCTAGAATTATATGTAAATATCCATTTGTGCCGGTAAATAGCATTGGCACGTTGATGCGTGCCGTGCCACAGTGGCACGTACTTTATGGCGCCAGGCAGAGAGCACAACCCGCACGTTATGGCACCACATCACATCCTCCACTTTTCCACTTTTCCATGCTTTTTACACTTTGCCACTCTTTTCCAAACAGTTGTCAGTTATGTACTCTCTGACTGGTTTCGCCGCTCACTTCTCTTCTCAACAAAACAAAAAGGGTGTGAGCTACCCGGCACTCTGCAAAGCCGGTTCACCTCGGTTCAGTTCGGTTCGGTTCAGTTTGGGTTCACTAAAACGAATGAGACAACAACAGGGCGTCAACTCAATTTAGAGATGTCTGTAAGTATACATAAATATATATAGTAACTATAATCAAAAAGGATATGGGTGCAGTTAAAGCGCTCTCTCGACCATTCGTGTGGTCGTTCTCTTTGCTGTCTTTGCTGTCGTGTAAAGAAAGGACTTATGGGGATGAAATGTGAAAGCCGGTGCTTTTTGCTCTTTTTATGGAATGCATGCGGCTTTGCTCAGCTTTGCTGCCACCAAAGGATATGTTATGTATGGCAAAGCAAGGCAAGGCAGGACATAAAACTACATTAAGAATGTAAGGATCCTTGACGTCGTCGCTGTCATCGCCGCAGTTCGTATTGCTCGTTACCGTTGCCGTTCCGTTGCCATCTTAATTCAGTCGTACGTGTTCGTTCGTTGCTTTCGTTCGTTCGTTCGTTAGTTTATTCCATTCGGTTTCTCATTCGAGAACATTCATTTATAATTTTTTGACTCCTCTGCACCAGTTTTTGTGTTGAATCAGTTCAGTTGTACAATAATTTGTTGTGTTCAGTTCTCGGTTTTTTTCAAACAACAACAACAAGAAAAATAACCAACAATTTACCAATTAAACTATTTATTCATATAAATTGTAATATCTACTATATTAAACTTTCTATCTATCAACCAATCAACCAACCAACCAACCAATCAACCAATCAACCAACCATCTACTATAACAACATATACTATATCAACTATATATGTACATAATAACTCCATCAACAATAGCAACTACAACTACAACTACAACTACAACAACAACAGCAACAACACATCAAAAAGCTATGAGGCTTCATTGAAAAAAATAAAAAAAAATAATACTAATAATTAAAATATTATATTATTTTTTTACAATTTTTTTTTTTTTTTTTTTTTGTGTTGGGTTTATTGCAATATTAGTCAAATAAAGGTAAATCTTATTCTATCAGTGCATTATTAATAAATTTATTATAGTTTAATACTATATTAATTAAGTATAAAAATTTCAAAAAAAAAAATAAAAAAAAAAATGTGTTGAAAACTTTCCGATTTCCAATGCAAGAAAAATTTTTTGTTTTTTTCATTAGAATTTTTTTTTTTTTTTTTTAAGCAAACTGAGAATTTCGTTTTCGTCGTTGTTTCGTAAAATTCTCTCGCTATCTCTCTCTTGGCTTACTATTCTCATTTTCTATCTATCATCATCCGGGCAGAAGCTATCTCGCTCGCGTTACCAAACCATAGATTTGTTTTTTTTTTTGTGTTTCTTGTTCTCATAGGCAAGGCTGTTTTTTGGGTGCCATAAATAAAAAGAAAAGAAAATATGTACGGTATATATCAGTAACAGTGAGTGTGTAGCTCCATGTCTCTAAAACTGCCTTCAAAAGCGATACCACTGTTCACGGTTATCATCAATATAAAATATTTTAGAACCATTGGCGGTGTCAATCAATGAATATAAAAAATAATAAAAATTACGAGAAACTGAAGCCAAGTAAAAATTTTGTTTTTTTTTTTTTTCTACAAAAAGTGAAATATTGCGTGTAATTCTCTTTTTTTTTTCTATAAAGTGTGTGCTATAATAATTTGAAGATTTTGTAAAACTAACTCAATCCAACAAGTTAATTTTCTTTTTTTTTTTTTTTTTGTAAATTTTTGTTTCAAGTCTCACCGACTGCGATCGTTGTGTGCCAACCAAAAGTGTTTTGAAGAAGATCGGGAATGTGTTGTCAGACATCATTGCACATATATCAGTTTTGATATTATGATGGTACTTAAATATACTGAAAACCTTAAGTGTGATATGTGAAAGAATACAAAGGGTCAAATGCGACTGTGATTCTGCAAAAGATAATGGACACAACCATACTTCATTAAGCATTAAGATGATAAATACATATTGTATTATTTATGTATTATATTTCTTGGATTCTGTTAAAATTTTGTGTAGCTTTTATTCAAAACTATAAAATAAAAATTAGTATTTAGAATAATACTGCTCTTGGGTCCGTGAGTAACAACGATATTGCAATAGTCAAGATACAATTCATTCAGTTTTAAACCTACTTAGAACGATGATTAGAGGCCTTTTACAATAATGCATAACTAGAGGACCCGTCCCGGCATCGCACGGCCAACCGAAATCCTTGAACTTGTTTGATCAAAAAGAGATGTTCTTCAAAGAAATTAGATCATATCTGCAGTTAAGAGTTTACACAGCATCGAATTACATTTCTTTTATTTATATTTTATTCTTGTTTCCCACTGCCCTTTCTTTTAAACCCAAGGATAGATACATAAAAAACTTTAGGGACTTACCAAATGGTACACAATGCACACCTCCCTAGCCTTGTCCTCAATATTATTATTTCATGTACAATATTCAAAACGAACTGTAGTACATTTTTTAATATACATATATTTTTGATCAGCTCAACGAGACGAGTTGATTAAGCCATGTCCGCCTTTTCCGTTTCCCTGTCTCCATGTATACAAAGTAGTCCCTTAGTTTTTGAGATAGAGAGCTTGAAGTTTTCACGAACTTTCTCTTTCATTTTTTTCGGGGTACATCCCATTCAAACCCAAATTCAAATTCATATTCTTATTAAAGAAACTTTTTTGTTTTTTGTATAAGCAAAATTAAATTTCGACATTATAAATCTCTGACCCATTTCCACCTACAATGTAAATTTCAGATTCAGATTACTGAATCGTATAGCTCCCATACAAACCCCAAATTTAATTTCATGTTCTTATGAGAAAAACTTTTTTAGGTTTTGTATTATCAAACTGAAATTTAAACATTATAAGAGTCTGAGTCATATTCATATTATTATATTCATGTAAATTTTAAGTAACCTTAGGGGGTTATTTGATCCCATATTGCTCCCATACAAACCCAAATGCAAATTCATGCTTTTATTATTATAACTTGTTTGCTTTTTGTAGTATCGAACTGAAATTTAAAAAGTATCAGTGCCTGATTTGTATCTACTCACCCAGTGAAATTTATGATCTTAGGATTAATGGATCGTATACCTCTCATATAAACCCCTATAAAAATTTAGTTTCTTATTAAAGATACTTTTTCGGTTTTTGTACTATCGAACTGAGATTCGGATATTATAAGTTTCCAAACTGTCTCCACCAACTATGTAAATTCCAAAATATTAGGGGTTCTGAATCGTATAGCTCCCATACAAACCCAAACGTTAATTGTATGGGGACCCCTTTCAATTTCCAAGTTTATTTTAATTTTTATATTTCTTGCTGTAGCCCCAAGAGTACTAAACATTCTGTGATAATTTCAACATATGTAGTATCATTCAAAATTAATTAATGACACAACAAAATCATAATGATAATAATGATGATGATGACGATGACACAATTTCATTTTTCCTAATAATCACAGATTTATGGAAAGTACTTAAGGAACAAAAGAAATAAACAACATATTATTTCATGTAAAATGCAACAAGCAAACATTCAACTTCAAAATACAACAGAAAAGGTTTGGAACAGTCTAAAATTCCCTCCCACATATTGCATGCATATACACAGATTCAGTTGCAGAAAAATTGCATTCGCACACACACACACACACACACACGCACACGAGCATTGTTCGTTTGTTCGTTCGTTAGTTAGTTCGCTCGTTAGTTCATTGAACCCAAAGCAACAGCAAAAGGGGTCTTCTATCCCTTATACTTGTATTATTTAGAAATATTGTACTACCACAAGTAGATGAAGAAACAAATACAAAACAAACATGCAACCAGAAGAGAAGAAAATATGAATATCTCGTCCTTAGGTCGTTCGTTATATTAAGGACACACATCCATCTATCTATACATATGCTATTTTATAATATAAAATAATCACCATAACATAACTAAAGTTCTTTCGGGTTGCTCAAATATAGACATAAGAAGAATCAGCTTGAAATTCTGGAATTTGAATTTTTTATGTTTTTATTCATGGGACCAAAATCCATAGATTATTCATGTAGGCAACTGTCTGTCTCAAACTGATATAAGCCCTATGGGTCTTAAGAAACATAAGTCAGAGAAAGTGTTTTAGTTATGATGCCTTGTTTTAAATATTCAAGGATGGGGAATTTCGAGACTTTCATTGTCTAGGGGCCTCTACCATATATGATAACCACCTGATATTAGTTACAATATATAATACAAATTGATGCTTTTTGAAAGTTCAAAAAATATTTATAGGTTCATACTAAGTTTTGGATATTATGGATAAGAGTCTCTTAGCGAGCTGTGCAGTAATACTATGTAGTATACTGAGTATACATATTATAGTACAAAAACAAAAAAGTTCTTTTAATAAGAATCTCATTTTTAATGAAGGGTTTGTATGGGAAGTATCTCCTCTAGTGATCCGATCAAACTGAAATTTGGTCACTACATGTTACTAAACCATTTCCACAAACCATGTAAATTTCAAAGCCCTAAGACTACTGAATCGTATAACTAACTCCCACATAAACCCATGTGTTTCTTGTCTAGGGACATACAAGGTTTAGTATTTTTATTTTTTTTATAAATTTTTTTTTTTTTTTAAATTTTCTTTTATTCATGTGATCGCATTTAAAAATTGCATGAAACATTTATATGATTATTCAGATTAATGACTTGCTTCAACTTTGAAGGTCGTTAGGAGGAAGCCTTTTTAAACGGCGTCGGCTCACACCATGAGTTAGGATTGCCACTAGATGGGGTAAAAATTTCAACTTTCTATCTATAATATTACCGTTCATGAGATAGAAACCGAGGACAGACGATCAGACAGCGTAGCCTTAGTGATAGGATTGCGTTTGGTATCCTTTGGGTACGGAATCTTATAAATGATCATTGTTGGTACATACCTATAGATATACTTAGTACATAACTTCCATATGTAGTCATATTCATTCATCCTTATTGGGTACAATATACTTATAATAAATTATTGTAGTATTGTATAATATTTTCTTTTTTATAAAACCTATGCACGCTATGGGAAATTTATCACACGCGATATTTATTATATGTTAAGTACAAGGTGGATTCCAAAAGTTTCCGTATTTTCCCTATCAGTACAGAAAAACGCCAGAATCTTCCATTTTCGTTTCAATTAAAGTGGCTTCCGAGTGAATACAACGATTTGCGCGGTCTATTAATGATTCAAAGCATTACTGGATGTCCTATAGGAGGATTAAGATGAGGCCTGATCGTTTCTTTCATGATTATTTTGAGCTTAGGAAGGAATAGGAAGTAATCATTCGGTGATAGTGCAGATCGTCCAATAGTCCAAAATTTCGTTTAAAATGCGATTAATTGTAACATACGGAATGTTTAGATCCTCCTCTAGATCATTGGACGATGGCTGCAATTACTTTGTTGGTGTTTTCGTAGCACCTTCCCGATTTTGGACAGCCTGGCTCTTGTTATCTAAAAAAAAGCAACCTCTTCACCGTCTATTATATACAATACAATATTAAAACTGAATTTCATATTGACTCTTTGTTCGATAACTTTTGCATATGTTTCACCAAATGATGCTCACAAAGTGTTAGAAAATTCAGTCAAATAATGACAAATGGCGCTCCATTCTGGTTATACGAGAATATGTATTTACCTATTGAAAATGTCCGGAAACTTTTGAAACGCACCTTGTATTTATATGATTATGACATTTAGTGAGTGAGTACTTACTGTTTTGTCTTCTGTTATAGGAGAATACAAAGTATCTTAATTTGCTTAACAGCTGTCGCATTGTGAGTTATGCCATGGTTCCGGTTTAACTCTGCATGGTTTCCACCTAATCAGATTGTCATTTTCATATTTTAATAGGTTTCACATATACTACTGTATATACTGTATATAAGTGAATGGTACTTATTATTGGTTGTAGAGACATTGGTGGTGACCTTACTTACTTACTTACTCATATAATGTAGTGTACACATTCATAACTTAAAATCTGATGTGATGTGATGAGATCTAGGCAGAAAATCCCCATAATAGTGTAAAGATGAATCTGAAACTTACAATGACCTAAAGTATATAATATATAATATACTTAACATATTACTGCCATATAACTCATTCTCAGAATAATTGTACTTCTTACTTATATACTTATATTTCAATAAACTTCATTCATATTCAATGCTTAGTAAAATGAAGTAAATTTGTTTGTTGAGTTGGCTTACTCAAAGTTATTCTAATAAATTTTATATAGACTAATGCTTGATTTTTCAGATAACTCAATATCTTTTTAATTTACATACAACATATGTATGTATGTACCATAATCACTCATAGTGTAAGTGAGACATTTAATCATTACATTCATCTATTGTCTAGCTAGAGCCCATTGAATTCCAATTTGAAGCAATCAAATGCATTTGGAGTTCTCATCTAGCGAAGTTTAAGAGTATTTTGTAGATTCGAAAAAGGTTACATTATGTGTATTTATTTACAAGCTACACAATACTATGATCAAATTGAAATGAGCAACCTCTAAGGGTTGAAAGTTGACAACTGTGTCCGTCCTTATGAAACTACAATACCATATTATTGAAATGCAGTCAATGGATTCATTATGTTTACGATTGTACTACATCCATCACATAAGGGGAAAATATAATATTGGTTAGTAAGGGAAAAAAAAAAAACAAGTAAGTCGGATCTACTGGATCAGTGCCCTGTACCGAATAAGAGAAAGAACATGTGTAAAAACAATAAAACGATCGATCGATCGATCGATCCGATACTAAGTATTACAATAAAATATATAGTAACAAGCAGAATTGATCTTAAATATGATAAGAGTATTTTGATAGTTTTGTAGCTTTGTAATTACACCATTGACTTGATTTGGGGTTGGAGAGGGCGGTATAATTTTATACACACACACACACACACAATGTGCATACAAAACATTAAGGGTGAAAATGTGGTGGTGTTGTATTGCATAATATTGCAGTAGATGTGATGTCTCTTATTGAGAACTACAATATTACAAAAAATTGTGTCATAACAACTTTGTAGCTGGTTACTTTCTGTTTGTTCCAAGATTACTAACACTACTATGTATTGTGGGTAGGGTAGTAGGGTAGTAGGGTATACAAAAAATAGTGTATTTGGGAGAAAAGAAAATTTCGATGAGAGCGAGAACATGAAAAATTGAAAATACAATACAATATAAAAGGACAACGACAAGACAAAACAAAACAAAACCAAACCAAACAAAACACGTTCAATGCCCTGGAAGAATTTTTTTTTTTTTTTTTAGAGAGTTCAATGAACCCTAAATGTATTATTTTATTTTATTGTTTTTGATTATTGTTTTCTTTCTATTTTTGCTATCCGGAAAATGTTGTCGTGATACAAACGAGTCTATGTCCTCTATTCTTATTATCCTTTCGAAATTCGAAATAAAAATCAGCATGCGGTAATAAGAATTCTTTATGCAAAATTTCAACTCAATTTGAATCCGTAAACAAACGGACATTATTTACAATAGTAGAGCTAGAAAATTATGTAACTAAGTATATACAATAGAATGGGTTAATTTTGGGATAGATCAAGCTGTAATATTTTTCCTCTGTTAAAACTTTAATTATACTGTTATTATGAAACAACTTAAATTAAATTAAATACAAAACAATAACAAAACAACTTATATTAGCAAGTGGGAAGGAACAA
Source organism: Amiota minor (assembly GCA_037043295.1). Classification (NCBI taxonomy): domain Eukaryota; kingdom Metazoa; phylum Arthropoda; class Insecta; order Diptera; family Drosophilidae; genus Amiota; species Amiota minor. The sequence continues at coordinate 234,786 of JBAMAW010001648.1, forward strand.
AACATTTAATATGATCTAGTAGGGAGGTCGACAGGATGCGATCTTCTCAGCCTACTCGCCACTCTGACCCCTCCCTTTCTGCGTCGCCTTAAAAGCCGCCTGGCTAGATCGTTTGGATGATTTGCCAACCGATTAATGTAGTCCTTGGCCTGATGATGAATCACGTCGCCAATTTTTGGTATTTTCAAGTCATGCTCAAGGGGCCCCAGAAATCATGCGTAATGTCTTGGCCTGCAGAACTCTAACCTTAGCAATATTTGTTTTTGCTGCTATGCCGTACACCTGTAAGCCATAACGCCAAGCAGGAGCAATTTGCCTTATTTCTTAGTGACAATTTATTGCGACTGTTTAGGAGCCAATACAATTTCCTAATTCTCTGCCCGAGCGACTTCGTTATACTTGAGATATGGGTTTTAAACGTTAGCCGCCTATCCAAATATACACCAAGGTATTTATATCCCGAGTGATGCTCCAGCAACTGATTGCCAATAAAGACGCCCGGACAAACATCCGGCCGTAAGGCGTACGTCACATTGGCACATTTCCATCTTTTTGTCCAGACTTCAAAACTGTGCAGATATTGTTGCAGATTGTCCGTGGCTTCATATATGCACCTGTTTCTGGAGAGGATGGCCGTATCATCTGCAAACGTGGCGATGATAAAATCATCAGAATCTTCTAGCGGTAGCTTTAAGCTATTGGGCATGTCGTGCATGAACAGGGTATAGAGTGTCGGCCCCAGAACGCTACCCTGGGGGACACCTGCGCGAATAGCCTTGATGCTAGACTCCACACCATCCAGAACCACTATAAAAGTCCTATTATTGAGGTAGCTGCGCACTATTAACCATAGTTGAGGCGGTAAGAGGCTCTTAAGTTGTAATCAGTCAAATTTTTGAGAGAATAAAACAAGAACAGATTTTTGATGATTTAAAGGTGTCTTCACAATCCTTTAAACACTTAAAATTATCCATTGGACACGAGCATAAGAAAACCAGGGAGAAGAAGGTGAATGAATCTAAGCACATCTTCTGGTAAATATTGTACTCGGTTCGTACTAGTCAACACTACTGTAGTGTTAACAATCGGCAATCACACTGTACACACTATGAAAACGAGTCATACACACTTTTGAAACGAGCTAATTTAACCCATTTTCTTTGGTGACTTATTGTCTCGAATCTACACAGTCGTCCGACTCGTCGGTAACAACACACTATCATGAAAATATACTGTCGTGTGACTTAAGTCTTTGGAAATGAGTCGTTGAGTTGTGACTTGGTTTGATTCAATTCAAAGCAAGTCACTGGCCCGAGCGAGAGAAAATGAGAAAGCATGCATGCAATAGCAACAGCAATATGCACAGTATCAAAAACGAGTCTAGTTTGTTTCTGATTCGAATCATTCAAATCATTTTGCGTATATCATGTCATGTTGACTCGTGTTTTCTACTATGAAACACTCACTGTCTTTGTTAACGAATTCATCTAGATCATTGATTCACAACACCATACGAGTGGATTTGTAGAAGCGAGAAAATTGGTTGACTCATACCGTTTGTCACTTCCACTCATGGATTGCAAAACCAACAACTATAGTTTTAAAGACAGGCCACAGTAGATAATTGCATTAAATACAGGGATTCATAGAAAACTTATTGTCTCTGATGCATCTAGGGTACATGGAGGCCACGAAGTTTCAGAAATATGAAGCTAAAAATTTTAATTCGAAATTTTATTAGAAATATTCTAATATTGGTTTGAGTTTCTAGTAGTTTCCTGATTCACATTTAGTGGGTGACGGCCAGTCAATTCCATCACCATATTAACTGAGAAAATTATAGTATAATTTTTCTTAACAATCGGAGTACTATTGCGTATTGAATACCATAGAAGTTTACTTACAAATATAAAACCAAATCCTCCTTAATCGATTTATTGCATAACATTTTTTCTCTTTTTTTCTACTCATTTTCTATTTCAGATTGGGATCCATTGATATAACAATCGAAAAGCTATTAAAAAAAAACAAAAAAACAACAACAACAACAAAACATACACCACCAATAAAAAAAAAAAAAATAAATCTAAATAATATATACAATAATAATAAAAAAAAAAACAACTACTACCAAAAAATTAGTAAAAAGGATAAAAACAAACAAAAAAAAACAACTAAAAAAATATTGAAAATAAATAAATTTAAAACAAAAAAAAAATCTGAATGCTAAAGAAAAAAGATTTAAATAAAGAAGAAAAAAAAGCCTAAATGTTCCAATAAAAAATAAATTAGTCAAATAATATATAATACAGTATTGCTGTCTTTTTGCATTTTTGCAATTTTATATTTAAAAAATTAAAAAATAAAAACTAAAAAAAAAAAAATCCAAAGAACTCGAAACAAAACAAAATAATAAATTCTACATTCTTAAGAAAAAAAAAAAACAAAAAATATAAAAACAAAATCATTAGCAAAATTTACTCTTTTAATTAAAATAAAATAAATAATAATAAAAACAAATTATAAAATTAAAAACACTTTATTATAATAAAAGTAAAAAAAAAATAACCAAAAAAAGGAAAACTCGAAATTTAAACCAAAGAAGAAGATTCATAAATTAAATTATTAAACTATAAACATTTAGCAAAAAATAATTTAAAAATATATAAAAATAAAAAATAAAATATAAATAATTTATTCGATCGTAGTTGATCTAAAAAAAACCCCCGAAAGGAACAACATTCTGCGTGAACAGATCTAACAGATAAACGATAAAAGATAACTAAGAACGAGGAACGAAGATATCCTGAGTTTTCCTTTAAAAGAAAAGAAAAGAAGAGAAGAGAAGAGAAGAGAAGAGAAAGAGGAAAGCACTTACACTTAACGGGACTTGTGCAAAGCGCAATCAAAGCTCTATTTAAATAAATAATATTAAATTCTAAGATAATTTACAAAACAAAACAAAAAAACAGAAACAAAAACAAACACAAAATTAAAAATTATTTAAAAAAAAAAAACGAAGTGAGACTATAAATTAAGCAGACTATATAAATTAATTAAATAAGAAACGACGAAAATTTACTAAAACAAAATTAAAAACGAGTGTGTTGAAATCTTAGCAGAGAGACAGGGACACAGGGAGATCCTTTTACTATTGAAAAACAAAATAAAGAAAGAATTTAAGGGGATATACACGGTTATACATACGTCTATCCAAAAACTGATCACAACCACAACCAGAACACCAAATCCAAACTAACCTACATTTCATTGCACTACATCAACATATAAAGAAGTCAAGAAGTCAAGAAGTAAAGAAGGACATCATGACAAACGCCATGGATATTGTTAAGAATGGCAGCGCGAATGGTTCTGTCGATGGAAGTTCCGACGAATCGCGCACCAATCTGATTGTCAACTATCTTCCACAAACCATGACACAGGAGGAGATGCGTTCGCTCTTCACAAGCATTGGTGAGCTGGAGAGTTGCAAGCTGGTGCGTGATAAAGTCTCAGGTAATTTGGGTAAATATTCTGAAATTCTTATATCACTCTAGTATACTATCTACACTATCCATAGCCGGACTCTTCTGTAATGTTAGCGAATTGTTTGTCTTCATTATAGATGTGTCTGACTGTACCATATATATGTAAAATATTTTTTAACTTGTTCCAATATAGGAGCCATAACATTCATATCTATTAATATCGCTGTAAGAACATAATAGTCATTGTAATTGAAATCAATCAAATATGATAGGATGATCAATTACAATGCCATATTATTGAAGATATTCTAAGTATAGATAGTATGTAGCTCTGCTCTATATTGAGATCAAAATTCTTGTAATTTATATAGAAATTAGTAGTTCTTCTGAAAATGGAAATTTATTAATATTGTTTCTATTACTATTTCTCCGATATTATCTTTATTCTCTTTCCAAAGTATTGCCAGCATCACTAACCGCACTTAATCCGGCATTACAACAAGGTAAGTACATAACACATTGATTGATGATTTCAAATTTCGCCATATAATAGAACAATAATTATATCTGATGATGATGATCATGTTGATGATGATGGTTATGATGATGTAGCTGGCCAGAGCCTAGGATATGGTTTTGTTAACTATGTACGCTCCGAGGACGCTGAGAAAGCGGTTAACACCTTGAATGGTTTGCGTTTACAAAATAAAGTCATTAAAGTATCATACGCCCGTCCAAGTTCAGAATCTATAAAGGGTGCTAATTTATATGTATCGGGTCTTCCGAAGAATCTCTCTCAGCCAGAATTGGAGGCAATGTTTGCCTCATTTGGCAAAATAATAACATCTCGTATACTCTGTGATAACATATCTGGTACGATCAATTCAATATACAAATGTGTTTTTGTTAGATTAACTAAATAATATTTGCTCTATCTAGGTCTATCGAAAGGTGTCGGTTTTATACGTTTTGATCAACGCAACGAAGCCGAACGCGCTATACAAGAGCTAAATGGCAAAACTCCTAAGGGTTATTCAGAGCCAATAACCGTTAAATTCGCCAATAACCCAAGCAATAGTGCCAAGGCACAAATCCCACCACCACTAACCGCTTACTTGACTCCCCAGGCGGCAGCAGCAACACGCCGATTAGCCGGTGCTCTACCATCCGCTGGACGTATCAGGTTAGTATTATTATCTTAAATTCAAATGAACAAAGAACTCTCCGTTAGTCATTCAATATTATATCGATCGATATGTGATATATTCGTACATACATTGTATGCCAACTGTTCTTGGTAGAGCTACATACCTATTGTATATACATATATATATACAATTTCTGGAACTAAATATGTCCTAGTTCACCATAAGCTCATTTATATGAGTAATCCACCTGTTTATCACTCATTTCAATCATCTCTAAAATACTACTTACAATAACTACGAGTATAGTCCTTTAGAGTTCAATATCTTTCAAAGAATTACTTTTCAAGTGTTAAATAGAAGATAGGTTTCTTATTCCTAAAAAGGAAATCTTCAGTTTTGGACATTTGATAATTCCATCAAATCAATATCAAGCAAATTATGAGTTTTTGTATGATTGTACATAGTACTAAGAATATCAAAACTAAAGATCTGAGATCTGATTGAAAAAAAAAAAAAAAAAAAAAAAAACTGCAAACCTCCGCATGGAAAACTGAGCAGAGAATTGTCATAAGAGAGCGGCCATCAGCCATTACAGAACAAATCACCACCATTGATGTTGGCTGACTGATTTCTCAAAACCATTCTAAATCATAAGTTCTTGAAGTATTATGACTTCTCTGGCAAGAAAGCTTGGTAAAATTGGAAATGAGCCTTTCATACCTTTGCTCAATATTTTCAAAGCTTCTTATAAGCAATATAATTATCTGTAATTGGTATAAATATGGGTTGAATCAGACCAAGTTTTTATTTTTTTTTTTTTTTTGAAGTGAAATTTCTTTAGCGAATGGGAGTGTAAATACAAAAAAAAAAAAAAATATATGAAAATGAAATGTGACGAAAATCAAAATTTGACGATGTTATTATTATTATTATTATTATTGTAGTTATTATTGAAGCTACTTAGGCATATACAATATGGAAGTGAAACTTCTAAAGTAAATGGTCAAGCTTAAGCATTCATTCTCTACGCTGCAGACGAGCCCGCACAAGACAATGCGCATTGTCTAATGAAGTACCGGAGTTTTACGTGCTCGCCTGTCTGTAAGAAGACTCAAGAACACGGTGCCAAGCACATGGATTGAACGTCAATCAACGTCCCCTTGAATAAATATCCGCAGGTACCAATTTAGAGTCATATTAAATTTGGAATATGACTCCCTCCTTGGTGGGGAGCGAGGCCTACCTTAAACATCAGCTGCTCTCTGGGTCACAGCACCCGGTTGCATAACGCAACTCCACGTCGAGTTATTACTCTACCCGCATTTGGGTATTAAACCATAGCCACCACGATACTCCCACAAGGGGGCCGTACCGGCTGGCCAGGACGGAACAAGTTCCGTGGGCTCCTGACCACCCGTGGTACCAGAAAAAGCCTCTGGTCAGACTTCGTACCAAAAGGTACTACCAATTCGAACCCCAAAAAGTCCATGGGTTGGTGCCCCATTATGTTTTCATTCATGTAGTAGCCAAGAAATCCAATTTATAGAGGATAACCTGGATCACAAATTATAAATGAAAATAATGTTCCCTCCAGGAATGTGAGTTCTATACATAAAATATAAAACTCAGAAGAATTTCCCGAGGGGGAGCGCATTGTTTAATGCATCCCCCACTACGTTTCTGAAGATCATCGCAATTTGATTTCGTCACATTTCATTTTCCAATTTCTAAATTTACATCCCTTCGCCAAATAGGTTTCACTTCCATATTGCACACTACTTAAATTTTTAATGAGCAGCCCCTTTAGTATACCATATAGACAGAGTATATATAACATATAGATAGATACATATATACTTACATATGTAGATACAATAGATTACTCTACATACGATACCTAAGTATTTTTGTGACTTATCCCGGATTTTTCTTTTTATGTTTATTTTTGCTAAGATTAATTTGGTTTTTCTTTTTCTCGAAACTACTTGCAATAAATGTAAATTAGATTTGAAAGAGATTTAATCTAACAAAAAGACTTAAACAAAAAAAAAATTGTATAACAAAAATTTTTAAAAACTAAATTTATTTATGATTTTCACTTGTGATTTCTTTCTTCTTTTTTTCTTATCATTGTTTTTTATATGGAAACCGATCAAATAATTTGAAAAAAAAAAAATATGAAAAATGAAAAACATAAAAAAAAAAACAAAATGCAAATTCATCATTTTTAGCATTGGAAAAAGCCCCATGTTAGCGATTAACAATGGTCTGCAAAGGTGAATTGATTTCTTTAGTCAGCTTTTACATACTTTCAATGTTGTTCTTACTTAAAAACTTAAAACAAAATCAATATATATATATATATATATATTATTATATATATAGACATCATATATTTGTTTCCTATTTTATTTCATCATTTATGTTAATAATTAATTATTAAATTTTCAAATTGATTGAATTGATACTATTGATGTATTGATGTACCTATGTATGGAAGAGATTTAATTAAAAAAACTAACAAACACCAATGGATATCAATACCAAAATATCATAAACTAATATAAAAAATATATTAAAATAATATTTTCTTTTTAATGGTTTTTTTTTTTGTTTGATTTTTCTTTTATTTTTAAGTCTAATGAAAAACACTTAATAAATAAAAAAATTTTTAAAAACTAAATTTATTTATAATTTTCACTTCTGATTTATTTCTGATTTATTTCTTTTTTTCTTATCTTTGTTTTTTTTTATATGGAATCCACCGATCAAATAATCAAAAAAAAAATATGAAAATGAAAAACACAAAAAAATCCAAATTCATCATTTTTAGCATTGGAAAAAGCCCCATGTTAGCGATTAAAATGGGTTCGCAAAGGTGAATAGATTTCTTTTGTCAGAATAAACTTAAAACAAAAAAGATTTTTAAAAACTAAAATTATTTATTGTATAATTTTCACTTTTGATTTATTTCTTCTTTTTTTCTTTTGTTGTTTGTTTTTTTTTGTTCTTTTCTTTGGTATGAAAGAAATTTTATTAAAAAACTAACAACCACCTATGGATCAATATCAATACCAAAATATCATAAACTTAAATTTAAATTATATAATTTTCTTTTTAATGGTTTTTTTTTTTGATTGCTCTTTTATTTTTAAGTCTAACAAAAAAACTATTTAAAAAAAAAAATTTTGTAAAACAAAAATTTTTAAAAACTAAATTTATTTATAATTTTCACTTCTGATTTATTTCTTCTTTTCTCCTTTTTTTTTCTTATCTTTGTTTTTTTTATATGGAAACCGATCAAATAATACAAAAAAAAAAACATATGAAAAATGAAAAATGAAAAAATCCAAATTCATCATTTTTAGCATTGGAAAAAGCCCCATGTTAGCGATTAACAAGGGTCTGCAAAGGTGAATTGATTTCTTTTGTCAGCTTTTACATACTTTCAATGTTATTCTTACTTAAAACCAAAAACAAAAACAAAATCAATATTATATATATACATATATATATATACATATATCGACATCATATATGTATATGTTTCCAATTTTAGTTTCATCATTTATGTTAATACTTAATTATTAAATTTTCAATTTCAATTTCAATTAATTGATACTATTGATGTATGTATGTATGTTCTCTTATAGAATTTTTATTTAAGCCAATATATTATTATTTGATTATGTTATCTAAGAATATAAATATATACATATCATTTCTTTTTACATAAAATATTTATTTATATCTATGCCTATGATTCCTTGATTCCTTATCTTTATATTTTATTAATTTTCTTTTCTTTTTTTAATGCTATTTTGTTAGAAATTTATATCTTATTAATATGAAATCTGCCTTAGAGATAATGATTGAGAAGAAATCTTTTTTTATGCAAATTTTCAGCAGATATCTCAAAAACTTAACAGCTTATACGTGCAATAGGTTAAAAGTCAGTATAATACTTACATACATATGTATGTGTTTATGGGTTAACTGGATATTGCACATAGAAATCATGATCATGATTATGATCATGGAAAGAGCGAACGGCAAATTGAGCTAGCGAAGCTTCTTATACTAAGGTGCGTTGCAAAATTATAGAACCACCTAAAAATTTTTGATTTCTTAAAAACGAAAGACTGTAGGGTATCACAATGTTCTACGAAAATGTGTGGAAATCAAAATAACAAACTTATAACGGTATTTGGTAATAATTGTTAGTGTAAAGTTTTAAGCAAATCAAAAAAAGAGTTTTTTTTGCTGTTGCATTTCTATAGAACCATTTGCGTTCCATTTTCATTTATGTAATTGACTTTAATTTAATTAATTAGGCTTCCTTTTGCTAAAAACATCTGAAAAATACAATTCTTCATACTGTCAATGAGATTTTTAAGCAAGTTTGGTTCCAATTGGTCCCATTCTCTTATTATTGCCCTTTTCAAGTCTTCAATGGAATCATATTGTTTTTGTTTGTTGTAAATCCTTCGGACTAGTATTCCCCATATGTTTTCCATCGGATTTAGGTCTGGAGAACAAGCCGGCCAATCCATAACATCAATGGATTTTCCAGAAAACCAAGACATGGTTTCGCGACTCACGTGAATTCTAGCATTATCTTGTTGGAATGTCCATTCTGTTTCCTCCAAAGTTTCGCTTTGAAAACACCAACGGCTCCTTTCTAATATCATGCCAATACCCTCGGAAAACGTTTGGACCATCCAGGTTCCAATTTTTTTCATCAGAAAATATGACCTTAAACAAGAAAAGTTATTAGAAACCATCACACAGCGGTGGTGCATTTTTCGCTTACGGATTCCCAGTTTCGGGTCATAGTTTCTTTTGCGAATCTCAACCTAGCCTGCTTATGGCGTTGTAATAGTCTCGGAGTAGCCTTCATTACAGCGTACGTAATGTGTTCGCTTCGCTTTAAAAGCCTGGAAATAGTCGAACGATGGACTGGAACGTCAACAATCTTTTGTAAGTCCGCCAAAATTTGGGTTGAGTTACTCGCAGCCCTCAAAATTTTACGTTCTTCGCGATGGTCTAATTTTCTTTTTCTTCCCCAGAATTTATTAACCCGTAGCCCACCGGATCTTTCAAAAATTCCATAATTAGGTGATGACTTCGATCAGTTTTCCTGGCAATTTCCTTAAATCCCATATTGTGCTCTCTAAAAGCCAATATTCTTCCTTTCTCAACATCTGTCAATCTTTTTCCACGCGGCATAATTAAATTTCACAATTTTTTTAACTTTACTTGATCAAACAACTGATAAACACTTATTAAAATAGCTTACAAACGAATAAAACGCAAGTGGTTCTATAGAAATGCCACAGTAAAAAAAGTTCTTTTCTTGATTTGCTTAAAACTTTACATTAACAATTTTTAGCAAATACCGTTATAAGTTTGTTATTTTGCCTTCCACACATTTTCTTAGAACATTGTAATACCCTACAGTCTTTCGTTTTTAAGAAACAAAAATTTTTAGGTGGTTCTATAATTTTGCAACGCACCTTATATTTCAGTAGATAGTAGATATATGAGAGACAGACAGTCAGTTTATTATATTTAGAACATTTCGTTTTGCTATACTGATTATTCTGACAATCCTTATCAATGAAATAAACCATTTCTGGTAAGGACTCGAATCTTTTTTTTTTTTTTTGTGGATTATATTAGGAACGCCACGATGTTAGTTCTATTTATCATCTTACAAATATGTATAAGCCTAGAATAAATGAAGAATGATTTAACCTTTTTTATGTTTATACAATAGTTCAAAGATTAACTCAGAAGAAGTGGATTAAAATTTACTATAATTCAAAGATTCATTTCAACAAGAAAAATCAATCTGGTATTTCTTCTAACCATGTAGTTCTCGTCTTGGGATTTACTTATTACATTATAAGCATAGTATAATAATATAGTATATTTGTAAAGTCTAGGCATATCAAGGACCCCAGGTATATTGTTATGTTCTACTTACAATATAATAATTTCTTATCTTATTATTGTTAGACTGCTTATTGTATTGTAATATTATACAAAGTATAATTTATTTTAATTTGATTTGATTTGATTAGTTTAATTTCCATATGTTTTTTGATTTTTTCTTAATTTTTTTTTTTTTTTTTTGTGATAAATGCATGTGTGCTTTTAATGTTTTTAGTTTTAATGTAAAATTTAACAATATTCGTACGAAAACTACTTTTAATGTGTTAATCCCCTTTTTGTAATCATTGTAATCCCCTTTGTGTTGTTGTCTACTTACACTCGTATAATTATGTTTCTATTATTTTGCTATTTTAGTAGATTTAGATTTATACAAAACAACAATAACTAATACACAGTTACAGTTTTAAAATAATATAAAATTATCCAAACGAAAAAATTGATCAAGACAAAATAACCAATAAATAAACTTCGGGTCTTACGAAGTTTACAATACCTTCCGCACATGATACTCACTCGTTGTACTTGGTAGTCCGATTGACTTTATTATGTGTAATTTCTACCTAAAAGTTTCATTGAAACTTGAAAATTTAAAATTCAATTTCTCTTTTTCCCCTTTGAAGTAATCCCCCTCAGCGCTTTTTCAGATCTTCCATCGATGGGGTCTGTATATCCTCAATTGTTATAAATCTCTGTCATTACAAGATCCTTTTTAGGGTTCCGGACCCTATTGCAGAGACTTTGTTGTCCGTCCGCCCGTCGGTCCTCGGGTCATATCTCATAAACCGCAATAGCTAGAGAGTTGAAATTTCACAGAAGGTGTAGTTCTATCCGGGCAACAGCAACAAATACTAAAACCCAAATATTTTCGAAAATTTAAAGGGGTCCCCATACAAGAAACATTTTGGTTTGTATGCCAGCTATACGATCCAGTAATTCCACGATCTTGAAATTTGGGAGGATGGTGGCTATACATCAGAAACCTATATTGTCGAAATCTCAGTTTGATCAGACTACTAGGGAGGGTACCTCCCATACAAACCCACCATTAAAATTCAGGTTCTTATTAGAAAAACTTTCTTGTCTTTTGGACTATTGAATTGAAATTTAGACACTATAAGTTTCTGATATAGGTGCACTCCTTCTGTTGGAATCAACCAAATCGGTCTCCTAGAATGGGTAACTCCCATACAAACCACCATTAAAATTCAGGTTCTTATTAGAAAAACTTTTTTATTTTTTGTTTTATCAAACTAAAATTTAGACACTATAAGTTCTTGATATAGACGCTAAACATCTGTGGAAATCAGCCAAATCGGCCAACTAAGAATCTTACCTCCCATACAAACTCACCATTAAAAGTCAGGTTCTCATAGAAAAACTTTTTTGTTTTTTGGACTATTGAATTGAAATTTAGACACTATAAGTTTCTGATATAGGCCCGTTATATATTTTGGAGTGAGTCAAATCAAACCCCAATCTGGTACCGGAACCCTCCGTGTACGAGTCTGACTCGCACTTGGCCCATTTTTTTGTTAATTTTGTGATGAGGAAATAGTCACAGAGGGTCAAGTCCTGTGATTACGGTGGCTGAATATGATTACGGTGCCGCATTGGCACAAAAACTCACGAAAAGTAATAACGTGTGAGTTGGCGCAATATCCATGTTTGATTGTTCCACAATTCCGGGGGATTTTTTCGTATCGTTTCACGGAAATGGTGTAATATTCCTAATTGACTGTTCTGGCAACAACTCACGATGCGCCATGCCATTGCAATCAAGGAAAATAGTGAGAAAAACCTTCACATTTAACCAAACTTGGCGTGCTTTTTTTTTTGGTGTTGTCTCTTCTGGCCGCTTCCTTTGGGACGATTGGGCTTTGTTTTCGAAATCATAATGTTGTCTCGTCACCAGTTTTATGACTCTTTTGAGCAAATCTGGGTTTAACAATTTTGGAACAAGCATTGCTGCCATACGTTTCATGCCCGAAACATCCGAAAAAATTGCATGGTATAAGCCAAGGCGTCCAGAGCGGACCTCGTGATCGACATTCACTCGGCCTTCTGTAAAGACCTTGTACCACAGACTCGGCAGATGTCACAGTTAAAATTTCAAGTACTTTGGAGCACTTTATTTTCTATTTCACACAAAATTTAATGGAAAATCTTTGATCCATTTTTAGGGGTCCATACCTAAATGGTAACAAACGGAATACTATTACTAAGGCTACGCTGTCCGTCCTTCACTAAAATTTTATTACTCTTATTTTCTTTTATAGTTTTATTTATATGGTGGCATCGATCCAATTTTGTTATATTTTGTATAATCGATAGGCCGATTAATATTATAAAATGAGTTCCATTCATATTACTATGTAGATAGATCATTAACTATATCTTCTAGAATCCAAAGAGCCAAAAACAAAAACATAATTTCAACATATGTACGAATAGTTTTACTTTTGGGATGAATCTCTATGATGGTTGGGATGTGTCTGTGAAGAGTATCAAAACAAAAGCAACAAAAAAAAAAAAAAAACAAAAAAATTAATAAAACCAAATCTGAGAAAAATTGTTAATTTTATATTATTTTTTTGTTTTCTTGTTTTCTTATTAAAAATTATTATTAGTTTTTCTATTTGTTGTTTAGTTTAGTTTTATTTTTAACAATTATGTTTTTATTAATTTATGGAACAGAAAACAAAATTATAATAAAAAAAAAAAAAATATCAATAAAATATTTGAAGTACATACAATATTAAGAATTTTGCTGAAAACTAAATCCTATTTTCCTACATACAATAATTTATACTATATATAATATACAGAAACACAAAATCATATATATATAAATAAATATATATTATAGAATCAATTTAAATATAATATTTAATTTCATTGCACTTTCTCTTTTTCCCCTCTATGTCTATGGTTCCGTTCTTTTCTGTTCTGTTCTATTGCATTCTGTTGTTCTGTATGATTCAACTACAAATGCAGATACTCTCCATTGGCTGGTGATCTATTGGCAAACTCTATATTGCCTGGTAATGCCATGACTGGCTCCGGCTGGTGTATATTCGTCTACAATTTGGCGCCCGAGACCGAGGAAAATGTGCTATGGCAATTGTTTGGACCATTTGGTGCCGTCCAATCAGTTAAGGTCATACGAGATCTACAGACCAGCAAATGCAAGGGCTTTGGCTTCGTGACCATGACCAATTACGATGAGGCGGTTGTTGCCATACAATCCCTAAATGGCTATACACTTGGCAATCGGGTGTTGCAAGTTAGCTTTAAGACTAATAAAACTAAAACCACTTAAAGTTTAACACCCTTCGACTATCCGCAGCTTATGCCATGCTATCACCATTATCAACATCATCATCATACTCATCATCCTCAGCATCATCAACCGAATCATCCTCACCATCATCATACAAATCATCCTCAACATCATCATCAACATCATCATCAACATCATCATCATCTACATCATCCTCCAGTTATCTCAAATCAAATTATGCTGTCATGGAATCCTCAATTCCTATAATGATGATCATGTTAATGATGTTAATGGTTATCATGATGATGATGATAATGATGATGATGAACACACTTTAATCTTCCTCAATTATGTACTACATATACAATACAATACACATACGAGTACATACCATATAATTTGCAATACCAAGAACACAAAGTACTACACACACACACATGTATGGATTTCGGATTTCCCGAATATATAGTAATCTTTACACAGACATAATCAATTTTCTTCATAAAAAAAACTTTTCTCTTATATGCGAAATTTTGTTCTCATGCAAAACCAGCAAAATCCTCACATTTTATAATATTTTTTTGCAAAAAAACTCGACTGACATCGGGACTCTTATAGAGTTTCATGTGATCTAATTTTTAATGGATTTTATATAAAATTCATGCAATTTTTTTCTGGTTAGTCGTGATACTAAATGCAATGTAATATCTTATAATAAATATACATATTTTCCCGTGAAAATTGATCTAATATGTCAACTGAATCTTGAACGAATTCATATAAAATCTATCACATCATGGTAATAAGTGTAAAAATTACATCAAGTTGTAATCTTACAAGAAGAATTATTGGTTGCTATACACTACACTACACTATAACTACACTGAACCAACCATCAATCTATAGAAGTAGTTTTTGAAAGGCATACAACAACAACAACAACAACAGCACAAATTGGCAAAAATGCGGATAAGAAAAATAAGTTTAAACATTTATGTTAAAAGAAAATTTTAAATTAATAATTAATTTTCAGTAGTTAAACAAAAATCTCTAACATCAAAACTAAAAATAATAAAAATAAAAATAATAAAAATGAGAGAAATAGATGAAGCCGAAACCAAAGCAAATCATGCAATTGATTGATTTACATTCATACTTTATATTATATTATATTATATTATTGTATTTATATATACAATAAATAAATAATATATACAAATAAAAAAATTAACAACAAAAAAAAACAAAAAACAAAGAAACCAAAAACTTATGGTGACATAATGAAAATTAAAAATACTAGCAAAAATTTATTATTATTATTTTTTTTTTTTAAAGCATCAAACAAATGAATTATTTATTATTTTTTTTTTAAAATAAAAATAACTTAATTTTATGATTAAAATTATGAAACTTTTTCATACTTATTTTTTTAATTTACCATAAATTTTCCTTGATTTTTTATATAAAAAAAAAGATTAGAATTTTTTTTTTTTTTTTTTATAAATGTAAAAACAAAGTTCAAAGAAAAGTTGGCACAAGAATGTCTGGGTGTATGTGCATGCGAAAAGCAAAGAAGAGCAAACAAAATTCAATAGAAACAAAAAATAAAATATTTAAGTTTCTATTCCACAATATAAAAATATGTAAAAGATAAACGCAACAGATCGAATGAAAATTCTTCAACTATCAACCATAAATCTTAAATATAATAAATAAATAATAAATTCAGTAAAATGATAATGAAAATACAAAATACAAAAGGATTGATGTGCAAATATGATTATAAAAATACATACATACATAAATATAGAAAGAATATTGTCTAAGCCCATACCTCATTCAATAAGCAGACACCCCTACCTAATCCAAGGCCAATCCACATTATGGTACTTACTAGTTTGTTCCAGAATCACAAATGTCTAATTTAATGGATTTTAAATTGAATAATTTTTATAGATTCTTTTCTTGGTAATTGGATTGGCTATGTTCTGGGAAAGACTCAACTTTTGTCGGCTATCTCTTAGAAACAAATAACCAAATCAACCAAAATCCAACCAAACCAACCAAAATCCAACTAAACCAACCTTCATATTTTATAATAATTTTTTTTTTATTTATTTATTTTATGCTTATAGTTTTTATTCAAAAATTGACCTATAAAATAGTCAATATTCTCTGTCACAATACTAATGAAACTAATGGGGAATGGGACCCAATCTACAATACTTCTATGTAATTTGCACCCATGGATTATATCATCAATCACCCTTTCCTTTGACTCCTTGAGTTATTCAAAATTATGTTTGTAATCAATTGGTGTGTAAGACTCTTAATTCGCATTTAACTAAGTGAATTGCATTGGCAATGGAGAAGCAATGGTCAATGGGTAAATGGTCTCTAACCTAAGTAGTTTCATGTTTGAGTTTCATAAGTCGCCTTCAGCTAAGTATGAGTATGTACAATGGGTCAAGGAAGGTGGTTTGTGATCTAAGATCTTAAACTAATAAGAGTTAATATTTAGATTTCATCAGCAATGATTACAGAATTTGTTTCACTCAACTACTTAAAAGAAATTCTATGTCATACTTCAAAATGTTAAGTTATTCTCACTTATTTATTATCACGTGGAGATCTCGAATCTAAGAGTTCGGTTTCAATGCACCAAATACAATAACTGACCTATAGATTTTATTGCCATCCATTTTCGGTAAGGTCTCCTGAATTTGAATTGAATTCATAATTAAATTATTTGCATACAACAACTCGGGGGTCTTTTCAAAGAATTTTTATAATTGTATAATTAAGAAAACTCTCTCGATTTTGATTTGAATTTTAATTAATAAATAAAATTTATTCAGTGGAGAGGAGAATATACTCTTATTATATTTATATAAAAAAATAATGACAATGACGAGGATTACTTTTTTTATTGAAAGGTATGGGTAAATAATAATGAAAACTATACAGACTACATAAATAAAAATGACACAATGAAAATGATGATGATGATTATTAAGAAAAAAACAAAAAAAAACAAAACAAAAAATCCTAACCAGACAGAAAGAAAACAAAAGCACACACTAACCAACGCAACAATTTTTTAATGATATATAATAACTTATATACATATATTAAAAGTAAAATAAAAAATAAAAAAAAAACAAAATAAAAAAAAATTAGAAATTAACATTAAAAAATAAATAATATAAAAACAAAAACAAACAAAAAAAAAAAGAAAAAGTCAACAAGAACAACAACATACATAAAAATATATAAAATAAAAAAAAATAAATATGAAGAAAAATTGTTTTACTATTTATGTGCAAAAAAAAAAACCCTAAAAAAAAGAAAGAAAAAACTACAAACAAAAAATGAAATGAAATGAAAGAAAAGAAAAGAAAAGAAAAGAAAAAGAAAACAAAATTAAAAACTAACCTTTTTTATTTTGTTTTTGTTTTTTTTTTTTTTTTGGTAGTGTTTTTTTTTTGTTACATTTATTTAGTTTTTTTTTTTTCAAATTAATTTGAATTTGAATTAAATTATTCTATTCTATTCTATTAAATATAATTATTGGTATTGAATGTGTAATAATAATTTTTAATTGTCTCTTAAATAAATTCTATTATTCAATTAAGTTAAACAAAATCAAAAAAAAAAAAAAAAAAACATAAATAAATATTAATTATAAATAAAATAATAATTCAAAATAAAAAAAAAAAATTAAAAATAAATGAATAATTAATCAAATGTTTTGAATAACTGATGATCGATCCAACAATTGAGTGATTGATTCAGTTAATCAGTCAGTCAGTCAGTTAGTTAGTGATTCAGTCAGTCATTCAATCATTCTTTTGTTGATTGATGATGATTTGCAAAACAAAAAACCCAAACCCAAACCCAAACCCAAACCAAACTAAACTAAACTAAACTAATTTCTTCATCAAAAATTATTTGCGTAACTAAACCAATTATATTATATTATATTATATTATATTGTATTTATACTTATACTTATTATATATATGATTATTATTAAATGTGTGAATTAATGAAATGAATTAATTAATTATGTATGTATTAATATGATTCAACCTTTTTCAAAACAATTATACTTACTTACTATTATATATACTTATATTATTATTATTCTGTATTATGTATGATTATTACTTATATTATTGTACTTAGATTCCATTTATATTATTCCATTATAACTTAACTTATATTAATTAATTGAATAAATGTGTGACGTATTCAACAACAAAACTAAAACTATTAAAAACAAACTAAAACCAAACCAAACCAACCCACACCAAACAAAACAAAATACAATACAATATTGGGCGTGCAAATAGAAAATCGCCGTTTTTTTTTTCATAATTTGAGGCTTTATTATAAAAAACTCGTTACATACTCAATCTCCAAAATAATTTCCATTACTAGCCACAACTTTTTCCCATTTTTCTGGCAGCTTTTGAATTCCTCGTCGGAAAAATTGTTCGTCTTTTGACGAGATCCACGAATCAATCCAGTTTTTGGCTTCTTCGAAAGAACGAAAGTGGTGTCCTGCCAGTTCATGCGTCATCAATCTGAATATATAAAAATCAGAAGGGGCGATATCTGGAGAGTACGGCGGGTGGGGTAGGTATGTTTTCACTACCTTGGAAACATGTGGCCGAGCATTGTCATGTAGAAGTATCACCTTGTCATGTCTTTCCGAGTATTGCGGGCGTTTTTCCTTCAACGCTCGATTCAAACGTATTATTTGAGTCCGATAGAGGGCTCCTGTGATGGTTTCCCCTGGTTTCAAGAGTTCATAGTACACTACACCGAGCTGGTCCCACCAGATACACAGCATCAGCTTCGAGCCATGAATGTTCGGTTTTGCGGTCGAACTTGATGTATGGCCGGGAAGCCCCCACGATTTTTTCCGCTTCGGGTTGTCATAGTGTATCCACTTTTCATCGCCGGTCACGATGCGATGGATCATTCCTAAGCTCTTTAGGCGATGAGAAACGGCTTGCTGGGTCACGCCCAATAAACTTGCAAGTTCCTGTTGCGTTCTACACGAATCTTCATCCAGCAAAGTCTCTAATTTGGCATCCTCGAACTTTTTAACGGGACTGGGACGTTCCTTGTCTTCCACGCCATATTCGCCATTTTTAAACTTTTGAAACCATTCCCGACACGTTCTTTCACTAATATAGCTTTCACCATAAGCTTCTACAATCATTCGATGCGCCTGAGTAGCATTTTTTTTCGAATGATATGCAAAAAGCAACACTTCCCGCAAATGACCCTTTGTAGGCTCGAATTTTGCCATTTTCGCTAACGAACAGGACAAAGCACAGTCAAAATACACAAGCGAGATTATTTAGAGTTGTTGACCGATACCTCAGCTGGCTATGTAATGTTTCTGATCGTACTTATCGACCTATTAGCGGCGCTGGCGCCATCTATGGGAAAACGGCGGTACGCCCAATACAAAAATATAAACTAACCTCTTAGTATGAAAACAATCAAAAATTCTTATTAACAATCAAATCAGTTTGTCATCAATCAAATGATCGATCGATCATTCAATCTATCTATCTGCTATCGATCATCTATTTCTTAATCCCTTAAGAGCGATCGTTCTTACTTCACTTCACTCATGAGTGTTGAAAAAGACCCTCCTAATCTCTTTGACTATCAATTGTTTATTCTTGCGATCTTTGCTTCACGGATCGTGGGTATCAGTAGGTCCCAATGTACATAAGGCTGAGTTTCTCACGTACCAGTGTGTTCCAACAAGTCTACGCAGTAGCTTTGATTGAAACCTTTGGATAATCTCAATGTTTGAGTTGAAGGCAGTGTCCCATAGATTTATAAAGTAACAACTTGTTTTTCAGGCAGGTAATTTTTTTTTTTTTTTTTAAGTTTTAGGACGAGCTTTTATTTTAGCTATATGTGAAGGTACCCATCGACACATCAAATGGTCTATCAAATCGTTGTTGTTGTTGCTTGGTCCGTTACCTATCAATTATATCAAATTTCTTTTTTAAGGCAGCGAGTGGCGGCAAAAAACCATGACTACCAAAAAAAAAATTCAAATGATTTACAGAAAAATCAAAACGTTTTGATTTATGCAAGCGTAAAAACACCCCCATCGACACGCCAAACAGCTTCCACTCTCTCAAAAAGAGAGCCATTTGATGAACCATTTGATGTGCCAATGGGTACCTTAAGCATTCGTAGGTATTTTGTGTATTTGTCTTTGCCGGAATCGTGTCTCTGTTAAGGTTTATAGGAGGGCAGCTCAAGAGATTCATGAATGAATTTCTCTGTGTACACGGCATTGTTCCATCTTCGGAGGCACGGTCCAATAAGGTTAATCTGATTTTTAAAAATAATTGAGGGTATTCCAGGATCGCTATTAGTAGCCAAAAAAAGCGGTATCATCTGCATATTATGTAAACTTTCATCAATTGAAATGTGTAAGTCGCCAGTGAAAAGCGTCTTGAGACTAGGTACTAGGTAGCATACTGCTCTGAGATTCTTACATACATAAACATATTAGGTGGATACACTTATTAAAAAACAATAAATAAAGTGATCATATTTTTTACTCTATAAGTAAGAGATCATTTAATTTGGTTTAAGAAGATTTGATTACATCATTTTTTTAAGACGAACTCTGAACTCGAACTGCATAGTTTGCTCACTTTTCGGCATTTTCCATCGGGTAATATGGCGGCTATTTCCAGGCGGATGCGGGCCTTAAGTCCATGTAAGGTTATTGGCTTGTTGAAACAAAATCTTTAACTTCAGGTAGCCTTAGAGGAAAGAGTGTGGCGGGGTCAAATCAGGCAGATATTTTGAATATTCGATTGCTTCAAAGCAAAAATCACCTAAGATTGATGCATCAAACATGTGCTGCCATTAGTCCACCTGACGTTTCTTGTCAAAGTTATAGTAACCCTGTATATTGTACAATATTCCAGCAGATCGTGGTAAAATTTGGTTTGGATTTGCTTTTGTTTGGAAAGATATACTTAACTTATCCGGCCTCCGTGCCGGTGTGGCAAGTAGCTTCTTTCTACTGAAAGCACATGTCGTCCAGATCTATGCCGCCCAGTTCAGGTCAGAAGAAATCCTTTGTCTTGTTCCTGTAATGAATTCAAATTTAAATAGTGCACCGGATACTAGAATGAATATTCCATATGTGGCAATTTTACTTATTAACCGACCAGTTAAAGCAAAAATGAACCTCATCGCTGAAACACAATTTGGCGATAAAAGGTTATACGTCTAGAATGTGCTTCGTTAAGAACAGTCCCGGAGGCCATATGCCCGAAATAACTTTTAAATGTTAATGTCATATATTGGTCTTTTGAATAAAAAATTTTTAAACTTAAACTTAACTTAACGTATGGGGACTCCCCATACAAGAAACATTTTGGTTTGTATGGCAGCTATATAATTGAAATTTATATGGTTGGTGGCTACTTCAGAAATTTATATTGTCGAAATATCAGTTTGATCGGATTACTAGGGAGGGTACCTCCCATACAAACCCCCATTAAAATTCAGGTTCTTATTAGAAAAACTTTTTTGTTTTTTGGACTATTGAACTGAATTTTTTTTTTTTTATATTGATAGTATTTATTGAATTTCCTATATAAAAACATAGGACTAACAATAAGGTTACAATTCTTAAAAAAAAAATAACACAGATGTGTCCCTCCTACACTGAAGAGGAAGGAGTTCACTTAGCACTACGAGCCTCTAATTAATCAAAAGGGCAGCACGATCGTTACGGATCAGTCGAGATGAGTTCCTTGTATGGACAAGGACTCTGGCTAGAGGATTAACATGTCGAACTAGTTTATCCATGTAAATAGCTTTACGCTTGGAACATTCTTCTTTGACAGGTGGTACTTCCAGGTCCTTGTGAATGTCTTCATTCCTCATATACCATGGAGCTCCCGTGATTATGTAAGTATCTTGGATTGTGCTCTTTGTATAACTTCAATGTTACTCGCGCTCGCGGTACCCCACAATTCAGACCCATAAATCCAAATTGCTTTAATAGCAGAGTTATACAGCATCACCTTGCACTCAAGTCTCAGTCCAGATTTATATTGATTAGCCAGTGAAGACTTTGAGCCCTTAGTTTCATATGTATCTTTTTCGCTTCCATATGCTTCCGCCAGGTGAGCCGTCTGTCCAGATGAACGCCAAGATAAGTTACCACTTGAGTTTGAGGAATTGTAAACCATTTAACGTTACTGGAGAACAAGTCCGTCGGTTCAATGTAAATGTAATGTGCTTACATTTCCCCTCATTGACTTTAATTCTCCAGTTGGATAACCACTCCTGAAGGCTTTTAAGATGAGCATCCAAGCCTGCAGAAGATTTAACTGGGCAACGGGAGCGGCTGATTATGCCAGTGTCATCAGCAAATGTCGAAGTAATAATTTGACTACTTGTTAGAATGTCGACAGTGAATAACATGTGTAGAGTTGGTCCCAACACACTGCCTTGGGGAACGCCTGTTTTTATCATAAATTCATGTGTAATGAAATTTGTCTGTCTTACTACAAACACTCGATTTGATATATAGGATTACAGGACTCTATGATATTTTGGGGTAGCTCTGTTGATTTTGCTCGAAAACCAAATTGATGATCTGGGATTGTACTATTTGTTTGTAAATGGTGATTGAGTTCGGCTTTAAGAACCTTCTCAAATAGCTTAGGAAGACATGGAGACAGACTTATAGGTCTGTATGAAGAAGGACGTGTCCTATCCTTCCCGAGCTTTGGAACCATGATAATAACCGATTTCTTCCATTGCTTTGGAAAGTATCAAATTCAAAGGATAGCATTGAACTAAACTATTGCTGCGTTTAGAAGTTCAGTTATTATTTTTGGCACGATTCTATCATAACCAGCAGATTTTTTGGGTTTCAGTTGAGTTCTTATAACAGATACAATTTCACTAGACCTTGTTTTTAATGGAGACATATTTACGGAATTTGTGATTGAATTTATTAGTAGGTAGATTAGGTTGAAACAAGTGCTCCAGATGGTTGGCAAATACATTAGCCCTCTCTTCATCAGATCGAGCCCAACTACCGCCTGTCTCTAATAGGTGAATCCAGCTTCATAGGAGTTTTAAGCGATTTTTGCGCTTTCCAAAGTGAAAATCTAGTGTTTGAAGGGGATAGGTTATAGATATAGCGCCTTTGTGCCTCGAGCTGGTCGCTTAAAAGTGCTTTGGCTAGTTTTTTTGTTGCATCTTTTAGCCTTTGTTTAGCAGTAGAAGATCTGTGCTGTTGCCATTCTCTTCTCAATCGTCGTTTAGAAGTAACCAGCTCTTCAATTTCTCTATTTGAGAACGATTTTCTGCTGAACTTGTGAGCAACAATCGCAAGTGTTGATACTTCAGCTGCAGCTACCAATACGACAACACTTAACTCATTAACAGATTTGTCAATATCACTTTCAGAGTTGATCGCAGGTGCAATTTCTATGTGAGAACTAATATACTTTTTATATTGCAACCAATTAGTTTTATTAGATATAAGTCTATAAGGGCGATCCTCAAATATTGGAAAATCGAGTAAAACGATATCAACGGGGGAGTGATCGGAAGAAAGTTCATCATGAGTAACTGCTGATATGAGGTTTCTTGATATATTTTTTGTGATACCAAAGTCGATGATATCAGGAGTTTTTCTTGGATCCGTCGGCCAGTATGTAGGCCTATCCGGAAAAACGAAGTCTAGCTTGTTCTTACAATTTACAACGGTCTTTACAGCACCCTTGCCGACCTTTTGGATTTACTAAACGAGAACCCCAATAAGTGTGTTTAGCATTGTAGTCACCGGCCGCCAAAAATCGTGCTCCAAGGCTATCAAAGAAATTTTTAAAAACATCTGCAGGTATTGAAAATCGGGGAGGACAATATACAGCAGATAACGTCAGATTACCATAACGCATTTGCAACCGAACCGAAGTTGCTTGTAGATAACTAGATGAGTACGGCTCTAGGGTCTATGGTGTTTAATACGCTTTCTTATAATAATACATGTACCACCAAGAGCCTTTCCATCTGGATGATTTGTTGTGTAAACTAATAGTCTGGTATAAAGAAGTTGTTTTTGCTAGTCAAATGAGTCTCACAGACTAACATCACATCTACATTGTTGTCCTCTAGATACTTCACCAGCTCTAGTTTGTGCTGTGAGACGCCATTTGCGTTCCAGTGAGTTATTTTTAAATGAGCCATTATGGGGAATTTAACTTATCCAAAATTTTCATTTGGATTTTCATCATCTCTTGAAAAGAGTTTTGCATCATTAAGATTGATTGATTCAGGGTTTGTAATAAATTCACCAACATAGATTCACTAGAACTTTGTGGTTGCATCACAGACTCATTACACGCATTTAGAGTTGGGATAGTTTGTGAGATTGGCTTATTATGTTGAGACATTGGAACCTTAGACTTCACAATCTTTTTCCCAGTTTCTTGTTAAACGCCTAAGCGCAGGGCACCTGCATACGACACATTCGAAGTTAAAGGAATATTAGGTGGTGGACACATAACCGTCGTTGATTCTGTACGGTTAGCCTCCGTCTAAAACGGGCGGAATTTTTTTGTGACTGCAAACGGTTCTTCAACTCTTTATATACAGGACAACCTCTTTAATTGGCTGTATGATTGCCCCCACAGTTACGGCATTTTTTGAGATCAGGATTATCGCGACTTAGTTTACAGGTTGTGGTTTCATGCAAGTCTCCACAAGCTACGCATACTGGACGAAGGGTGCAATAAGATTTCGTGTGGCCAAATTCCTGACAATTTGTGCATTGCACAGGATTTACTCGTTTGTGAGGCTCCTCTACAGTTACCCTACGATGAAGTAAATATTTAATATTGTAAATGGGATGCACTTCATTTTTCTTTAAGTGCTGTAACTTTGGGGCCAACTCAATTTTGTACAATGGCTGTGGGATTTTATTTTTATTAAACATATTAATCAGCCCTTTACTACTTTTAAGCTGATAGGTATAATAGTTTCTTTTAGTCTCTCTAAGGTACTTAGTTACAGAACTGTACTTTGCTTCCGTATAATTTGGACCTTAGTTTCTTTTATATTACCCTTGGTAATAGGGACAATATGAAAGTTATTCTTGCCAACTATTTTTTGGATAGCATCTACCAACCTATTCGAGCTTTCTTCACGAACATATATTGGGGGAGGTTTCGCGGCTTTAGGTTTTGATGAGTTTTTGTCATCGTTTTTAGCAGGTTCACCTTTTACAGCAAGTGGCTGGAACCTATTACTTTTCAAATTCGTTTTCTTAGCATTATTATTTTTTCGCGGGCTTAGTTTACGCTTATTGTGGATCTATATGTAGCGGTCAATACCTGTCTGCACTGCCCCTTTATTTTCATGAGTCCCGTTTTGTATACGCTGATTTTGAGTATCTGCTGGTGATACAGTTGTCATAGCAGAATTTTTTCTATTGCATGCTTGTTCTGGTTTTGGGTTATTAACATCTGAGAACACTGTTGTTGTTCCTGAAACTGCACTAGCTGTTAAAGTAACAGCTGTGCTTTGTGTTGTGTTTGTTGTAGCGTTAAACACAGTTGCTTCTGAGTTTGAATGTACTGGTGGTTGAGGGGAAGGGCACTGGGCAATCCATGGGAGTGAGTGACTAGTGCTTACTGTACTAGAAGACAGAACAGGAGAGCAAGATCGTGCTCTTTCTACGGCCGGCTGAGCGGTTAATAAGGAATCTTTGTTTTTGTTCCTGGTATCATTAGCGACAAACGAGAAGTACGCATTTCTCGCTATCAGTTTTGGTGCTGTTAGGCTTGGATACGAAGCATATAAATAAAAATCCCAAATATTTCAAGTCTACTTATTATTTCTTCTTTACCTTTGAGCTTTATTCAAAGTTTAATTCATTATTTGAGTTAAGATCCGAAGCCTCTTGTTATTTGGTCTTGTTGCATTTGTTCTCTTTTGATCCATGATTGATTGATTGATCCATGTGGCAATATTTTTGAAAACGGGTCAAGGAATGGATTGTGTTTTTGGTGGAGCGAGAAAGATGACAAGCGCGGTTGTAATGAAATTTCCACAGCGATATAAGCTATCTGCTTGGTTTAGATGACAGGCAAACTGTTCCTGTTATTTCATTAAATCCACTTTATACATTGATTGCATTAAAATTGTTTACTTATTACCTGGTCATACTACATACATTGATTGATTCTACATATTCACAGTTCCTACTATAGAACTATTTATTCGAAAATGCCCTCTATGGGCTTCTAGTTATTCATAGTTCTAGAACAAACTGTTATATGGATATAAATACATATATATATATAAATTAACAATACTTTTAATCAAGGGCTATTGGTTCATGCTCATTCATTGTTCCGGGAATGCATACAGGGCTGTCAACAAACATGTATTTTTTGTAAGAGAAGAACTGAAAATTCAGCTGATTAAACAAACAGGCATGAATAGCAAATTATCGATACTCACTTACTCTGTTAGTTGACAACCTTTTTTGTGGCAACTCTTTCAATTCACAAAATGTAAGTTTCCTTTTCTTTTACCTCATCGTTGTGACAATAGCATCGCAAGTAAAAATTTGAAAAAATAAGCCACAGACATTTGGGGACAGATTGAAAAACAAAAAAATTACTGATCGGTCATCAGATATTATTGTGTTTTTCTAGCTGCCCATAAGATTGGGAATAAGCATCAGTGCACACATATTTTTAGTCCATTTTCTGTGGCTCATACAATAAGTGGCAACAGTGCGGCATTTTAATTATAAAACTTTCTGATTTTCGCTTTCATTAAGTGCGCAATATATAGAAATTTAATAAAATGGCACCATCAAAAAGAATAGCAGACAAGAAAAGAACACCAAGAAGTCGTCCTGCAAAACGAGCTAGACAAGTAAGTCCTTCTGTAACACCAATGCGACAATCAGGTCGTTCTGCACTACCAGTGCGACGATCAGGCCGTTCTTTAACACCAACGGGACGATCAGGTCGTTCTGTAAAACTATCAAAAAAAATAGTGGTCAAGGAAAGAAAACCAAGAAGTCGTTCTGTACCACTAAGACGAGTAAGTCGTTCTGTACCACTAAGACAAGTAAGTCGTTCTGTAACACCAATGCGACGATTAAGTCGTCCTGCAAAACGAGCTAGACAAGTAAGTCCTTCTGTAACACCAATGCGACAATCAGGTCGTTCTGCACTACCAGTGCGACGATCAGGCCGTTCTTTAACACCAACGGGACGATCAGGTCGTTCTGTAAAACTATCAAAAAAAATAGTGGTCAAGGAAAGAAAACCAAGAAGTCGTTCTGTACCACTAAGACGAGTAAGTCGTTCTGTACCACTAAGACGAGTAAGTCGTTCTGTAACACCAATGCGACGATTAAGTCGTCCTGCAAAACGAGCTAGACAAGTAAGTCCTTCTGTAACACCAATGCGACAATCAGGTCGTTCTGCACTACCAGTGCGACGATCAGGCCGTTCTTTAACACCAACGGGACGATCAGGTCGTTCTGTAAAACTATCAAAAAAAATAGTGGTCAAGGAAAGAAAACCAAGAAGTCGTTCTGTACCACTAAGACGAGTAAGTCGTTCTGTACCACTAAGACGAGTAAGTCGTTCTGTAACACCAATGCGACGATTAAGTCGTCCTGCAAAACGAGCTAGACAAGTAAGTCCTTCTGTAACACCAATGCGACAATCAGGTCGTTCTGCACTACCAGTGCGACGATCAGGCCGTCCTTTAACACCAACGGGACGATCAGGTCGTTCTGTAAAACTATCAAAAAAAATAGTGGTCAAGGAATACGATACCGAAAGATTGAAGGAATTTCTAAAACGCACAGAAAAACAAAATTCAATACAATTATCAACACCCACTCAGCCACGACCACCATCAAAAATGGCAGGATCATCAAAGGCCGCACCATCATCTCCAGTTTTAGCATCATCAAGTGCAGCACTAATTAAGCAACAAAAGTTAACCTTCCCAGTATCAACGGCACCATCATCAAAAGCAGGATCATCTAAACCATTGCAATTACCACCTATGCTGTCTAAGGCAACACTAGCACCACCTGTGCCAAGAGCAGCATTATCTTTGCCTATACAAAACTCAGTAAAGCCAGCATCAACAATGTCATCTCGAACACTGCTACCGAAATCAGTGATACCATCATCACTACAACCACCGACATCAGTACCACCACCATCTATGTCTATACAAAACTCAGTAAGACAAGCACTGGTAAAGCCAGCATCAACATTGTCATCTCGAACACTGCTACTGAAATCAGTGATACCATCATCACTACAACTACCGACATCAGTACCACCACCATCTATGCCTATACAAAACTCAGTAAGACAAGCACTGGTAAAGCCAGCATCAACAATGTCATCTCTAACACTGCTACCGAAACCAGTGATACCATCATCACTACAACCACCGACATCAGTTCCACCACCTATGGCATCATCAGCAAAGCCACCAAAGGAAAGTAAAAAGGAGAGCCATTCGTCAACATCAATCTCTAGCTCTCGCTCTAGCTCTACCTCAAACCCAAGTAGTCGTTCATCAAACAGTAAAGCTAGCCATTGTAGCAAATGTCAAAATTCTTCAGGCAGTTCCAGTTCCGATTCATCCTCAGATAGCTTCATTTCCGATTCATCCTCAGATAGCTTCATTTCCGATTCATCATCAGATAGCTTCATTTCCGATTCATCCTCAGATAGCTTCATTTCCGATTCATCCTCAGATAGCTTCATTTCCGATTCATCCTCAGATAGCTTCATTTCCGATTCATCCTAAGATAGCTCCAGTTCAAGCACATCCAAAGCTCCAAAATGAAAATAACCATCAAGTAAGCATTTTGTATATTGAAATAATTGATTGAATAATTTAAATGAAATTAAATTCATTTTTCTATTATGTAGGAACATAAATTTAATGTGAAGGAGTGGACTTTAATTCGATGTTTATGACGTACTAGAGGAAAGAACGGATCGAACTAAGTAGTTGTATCCTTAAATACAAAAGGGTTTATAAGAGTAATGAATCAACTTGTTAGGCTACTCATAATCACAACTTCTAAAGTATGAACACATCAAACTCAAATCAAAAATAACTCTTAATCATATATTAATACTAGTTTTAGTATCTCTATTACTTAGATCTTTCCTTTGGGAACGTATAATACTTGTAAGAAACTTAAGAAATATTTTTTTATATGCCCAAAGGAATTAAATATTTCTTCAAAATAAATTTACAGATTCAACAAATAATTTTTTATTGAAATTCATTCTCAGTCTGAGATGTCTATAATAGTAATTGCTTTTTGCTATTTTCGCGTTATTAGGGCTCGATTTGATTATTAATATTTGCAATCGAATTGTTAAATAAACAAGAGAAGGAAAGTAGGAAACTAAAGTAAGAGACTTAAGAACAATTCATTGTTCATTGTAACTCTGCTAGTAGTGTGTCACACTTGTAATCCAGTGACTACTTCACTTGTATCTTCATTGACTACTTCACTTCTATCTGGAGTGACTACTGTACTTGTATCTTCTTCGATATCGATAGATATTCTTGCGTTTGGCTTTGTGAATTTGCGCACCCATTGATCGGGATGCATTTTCTTCTTATGATTATGCATATTTGCGTGTGATTTAAATGTGCGCGTACAAAACTGACAAGTATACAAATCAATTCCAGTATGCGTGGCCATGTGCTCCTGAAAAACAAAATCAACCAATAATCAACAATCAAGAAACATATGTATGCCATTATAAACATTGTTGACATACTGTTAGCGTTACAGACTGCTTGAATTCCTTGTCGCACAATGTACATTTGTGACGCTGCGAATGATGATAGCGTTTATGAAACAATAATTTGTGACGGGATGATTTCAGAGCTCCGCATTCATTGCATTTGAAAGCGTTTGGCTGTTCTGGTTCACGATGGAAATACATGTGCTTACGTAAACTGTTTTCATTGCGTAGCCAACGTTTGCAAACGGGACACTGCGCTTCGGGTAGCTGTAAACCTTCTTGATGCACCGTGCTTCTGTGTATGATAAAATTCTGTTTCGTCCGGAAATTGGCACCACAAATGTCGCAGATAATTGGAGCATTGCTAGCGTCATGCATGCGGCGTACATGAGCTTTCAATTCGTGTGGCATACGGAAACTGCAAACAACACAACAACAATCATCATATGCACAAAGATAGATTAGATTAATATATTCATTTATACCAGTATTATATTACATACGAGTATATAAATCATGTTTACCTTTTGCTACAATGCTCGCATTGCTCGGTTCGTTCGCGATTCGCTTGATGGATGCGCATATGTTGTTTCAGTAGAAATGGTTTGGCAAAGCATTTGGCACACAAACTGCATTGATGCGTTTTCTCTTCGATGTGGTAGCGCAGATCATGCGAACGTAGACAATTCCGGCTTACGAATTTTTTGTTGCACTGCTTACAACTGATAATACAATTATTTAACACATAATTTAAGCTATAAACATATTGACACACACACACACACACACACACACACATACACATACTTAAAATAATTCGGATCCTTGTGCACGATGATGTGATCTACGAAAATTGAGCGTTTCATGAAACGATTGTTGCAGCACACAGCATAACCAGCGCATTTGTGTTCGGAGCGAAAGTGTCGCTTTAACTCACCGAAATCACTCAGGGGAATTGAACAAATCGCACATTCCAGTTTAACATTATCATTGATATACTTGTCTAGCTCAGAGCTTTTAAGCATTCGTTTTACAAAACCATCTTGAGATTTTTGCTTCGATTCAGCAACTTTAACTTCATTTGTGTTTAACTTTGTTTCCTTTCTGTGTGTAGTTTTCTGTTGTCGTTTTGCTGTTGGCGAGCAACTTGAATCAATTGCACGTAAACGTATGCGCACATTTCGCATCCTTAATGCACGCGCTGCTTGTGGAGGTGGTGATTGTGATGGCGACGGCGACGGTGATGCTGATTTTGTTATACGTTTTGTGCATTGTCGTCTGTTAACAACTCTTTGTTTGATTGGCTTAGATGCTTTGGCTACTTTTGGTTTAGTTTTTACTTTAAAATCGGACAAGGTGTCCGCTGGGTTCATGTCATCAATGTAATCATTTACTGCATCATTGCGTTGTTCTTGATTTTCACCGATATTTAGCTTACAAAGCCTAAAGTCTCTTATGTCCACCATGGTTTCAGAGTCTTCAAGTATGGAAGACTCTGTTGCAATAGCATCTTGCTCATCTCGCTGAGTCGGTGCTGGCGCTGGCGCTGGCGCTGGCACTGGCACTGGAGCAGGATACGCCTCAATCCACTCCGGCTCATTCGCTTTGAAATGCAATTCTTGTTGCTTATCAATAATGATTAGGCAGAACTGATGGAAATCGCATAATTTTGTCCAACAGCATCTACATATGCATGTGGAAACAGGATCACCAGGCTTCAACTGTATGTAAAAATTTTAAATTAATTGCAATTTTTGTTTTTTTTTTTTTTTTTTCAATATGCAAAACCTACCTCAATGTCCAGATATTTATTTATAATCAATGCTATATCAGATTTACTTAAGGTTTCTTCATTTGTACTAAAAATATCTACGAAATCCTCAACAGCCAGAAAACACAAACGACATATCATCATTTTGTGTTACTAAAGCGCGACAAGAAATAAATGTTTATCAAATTCTAATTCTTACTGGGATTGCAATGAATTTGACAGTCACAACGAAAGCGAAACAATCAGCTGATTGTCAATGAAATTTGCTAGTCGGTCACAATGAAACAAAAACAACTAATAGAGTGCTGTGCTGTGCTGTTCGTTTCATTCAGTTCCATATCCGCTGTTCCAATTATTTCAATTCACGTCGTTTCTTTTCAAATGTTTTTATGATAACATTTTCCTAAATACCATTTATTTATAAATAATATCATAGGATATAAACAGATGTCTGTCTAAGACACTATTAACATAATATTATTATGTTTTATTTATGAAATGTACTTATGTATGTAGAAAAAGGATAGAACAATTTAAATTGGCTTATCAAAATTGAATTTGTATTTTATCATTCTGGAATTTTCACATAATTCACAAATATCGATTAAAAAAAAATATACAAAATATATATATGTATATCAATTATCCTATTAATTGTTATATGCACTTGTGGAATTAGATTATATTGTTCGATCACTGTTGCTTCTCCGGTTCAATGTAATACAAACTGAATGGTTTTTTCAGTACTCTATGTACATCATCTAATTTCGTTAAAACTAAACCTCTATTCTTGTAATCCAGATATGTACGGACAAAATGTCGATTTGTCTCATGCACATCCTCATGATTAAGGTACTCATTGATTGGCATCCACTGCACTTTGGCAATTTCACGTTCGCAACGCTTCAAGTCCAAATTTTTGGGCTCTAAGCCAACAACGATATAAATATCAGAACAACCAAAGTTACCATTATGACTATGACGTAGACAAACAATCGAATGAAATGTCGAATCGATGCCAGTTTCTTCGCGCACCTCACGTATCACGGCATCGACAATATTCTCTTTTGGTTCTACATAGCCACCTGGAAGTTTCCAACTATTTTTGATCATAGCAAATCGATCTGAGACAACAAGAACTTCATTATTGGCATTAACGACAATTCCACCACAACCCAGCAGAGTATGGGCATATTCCGGTATATTATAGCTTTCATCGGTAGGCAGCCAACGGCACATGGTGACGACACCCAGGCGCGCGTGATGGAAGTCAAAGCCTGCCTGCAAAAGAATGCTTAAATTTAGTCACATAAATAAATAAAATGCATAATAAAAATAAAATTAAATAAATAAATCAAATCTGTGAGATTAATTAATAAAGGAAGCAAATTGTTCTAAAGTGGACAATAATCTCATATCTGAGCTTCACTCCACTCCACTCCACTTTAAATAGATAAGGATTCGGTTGATGATGATGATGATGATCATGATAGGGTCGCTGTGCCATTGGGCTAATGCTCTCCATCAATACTTCTGTCGTATGTGTGGAAATGAAGGAGAATGCGAAAGTATCCAAAACCTCCTAAATACAATATGTAAATGCCTTGCTTTTCTTTGAAGACGAAGGAAAACCTTTCTTCTTCGGAGATTTAGACAATTTGGCTAATTTTGCACTGAGGGACCTGGCATTGTTTTTTGTTTCTGCATCTTGTTAAATGCATCCATGTTGACTACTGAGACTAACTAAGGATATTCCAATTTCAACACCCAATGTTTTACTAAAATATGCTCTATCAAAATGGGACAATTTCCCAATAAAATACTATAAATTTCCTTGCTCTTTAATATTGCAAACTGAACATGACTACATTAATCCAATATTGTCAACCTTTGCAGTGACTAAGCAGAGCCTTGATAACATCATCAACAGCCTAAGGTGGAATAGCCCAGCTGGCGCTGACTGCTTTAAAGAAAACTTTTCCGGTTTCATTTGGATTATAATGAAATATCAAGTTTGCATAGAAAGGCGGCGGCTTGATGTTGATTCTAATATTGTTGTTATATTTCCCGATGCGTGAACATTATTCCCAGGTAGTTTTCAACATTTCGTATATTCTTCTTCTTTCTCTCCAAATTTCGCACTGATTTCGAATCACTTCTAAATACATTCCACATGCTGCTATACTCTTTCAGATTGTGTATCATATTTGGCATGATTTGAATACAATTATCATCAAGTGGGCTAATGATATCATCAACAGCTTTACGATTTAATATATTTATACTATATACAATTCTTGTAAATACATATACATATAAATTTCAAGACCCTTGATATACTCCCATATAAGCCGAGATTCAAATTCATATTCATATTTAAAATTTAGATAGTAGAAATGTCTGACTACATTTTACCCGAGCAAAGCTCGGTCTCCCGGTACTTGATATCAATAGCTTTACTATACCTTACATACTCTTTTGAAACCTTCATGTAAAGTGCAAAAAGTCACAACCTAACTATCCAATTTCAAATTTGATCCATTTTCTTATCCAAACTGCTGATTTAAAATTGTAATAAATCTTACTTTGTATTTTTGTAGACTCTCATATTTCTTGTAAATCACAATGAAGATGAAGTAATTTGCGTGTCAGCTTTTCATCTTAAAAAGAAAGAAAAATTCAGGAACATTGCTAAATCCTGTTTGAAATTCATTTAAAATTTTCACATTTCTACTGAATTGTTAAGCCTCGCATTGATCATCTCTCATCATAATTTTTGCCGTACAATTGATAACAGAAATTTCACGAGATTTGTTTGGCAAAGTTGGATTACCGATGTAGACTTAATGCAAATACTTGGTAAACTTTGGTTTTGTCAAATAAATACTTATAGTATTGGAAGGGTTTGGAAAATCTATTCAAAAATCATTCGCGGCGCACATGTTCTTAGGTTGTCCTATATACGCCTTGGCTTTTGTGCTGTTGTTTCTTCAGTTTTTAGTCTTACTTCTGCTAAGTCCTCATCCTCATCCTAATTCTAATTTAAACTCTTCGCATATAGGACATCGTATTGCATATTGTAAATTGGATGATATCATATATCATATCATATCATATCATGCATTCTGCAATATGTTTTGGGATTTAAATTGAAGATGTAAATTAGATATGATTCAAAGGATATTTTAAGCATATTAAGTTTTTGTAATTTCACATTCATTCTTACTTGTTTACATTGTTAACATGAAACGAACCTGAGTCAATATAGGCACCCAATTCGACTGTTCCTTGTAGATATGAAACCAGATGGCGCGGTTTTTGTTCTTCAGCCAAAACTCTAAGGATTCTAGAAGCATACAAACATTATCATCATCATCATCATTGTGTACTACATAAAATGAAGCTCACTCAGTCTCACTTACTGTTAAGTTTTTTTAAGAAATCATTATTATCTGCAACATTTTCCTGTCTCCCATCCACAGTCACACCGCGAAATCTATCGGTTGTGCCCTGAAATAAATCAGTCACTACTGGCTTATTTGTCATATTTCTATTAAATCTGCAATAAAAAAATATTGTACAAATAAATGGAAATTCATAATTGTTTCATAATTATTTACATACTTGTTGAATTGATTTAAGGAATTAGATTTAAGTGTAGTGCAAGTGAAGAAAGATAAGTGCCGCAATAATATTCTCCTTGTTGTTACTAAATTGATTTGCTGATTTAATGCTCCCAGTTCCTTAACAACAGGTTGAAGTAGATTTCGATTCAAATAGACACCACTTTTCGTTGGCCAGGACAATAGTTTTACATTTGGCTGTCGCAGTGTTACTTCTGCTGCTGCTGCTGCTGTTGCTGCTGTATTATACAATTTATGATAGAGGCGATTATTTGAAACATACGCGTGCACTTTCGCGATTGATTTACAGTGAAATAGTTTCATAGGCGACATTAAATAATTGCGCAACGTTCGTTCTGTTCCGTTCCTCCACTTATGGCAATAACATTGCAATTTTATAGAGTTCACACAAAAATTGTACTAGACAGAAAAAAAGAACAAATTACATACATATAACTACATACATAGATATGTACATATATTGTATATTAATGCCATGCCATGGAAGCCAAGGTGGAATTTAATTTAAGATAATAATAAATAATAAAAGTAAGAAGTTGTCCTGCTTTTATGGTTTATCTATGCCAATATAGTATTGCCAAATAGCCATGCAAATTGAGTTATTTGACAACAAAAAAAACATACAGATTCATTCATGCATGTAGGTTGGTTGTTCGGTTGGTTGGTTTAACAGATAAGAACAAGTGAGCGCACTTCAAAACTAAGCAGAT
The DNA here is from genome assembly GCA_037043295.1 of Amiota minor. Taxonomy (NCBI): domain Eukaryota; kingdom Metazoa; phylum Arthropoda; class Insecta; order Diptera; family Drosophilidae; genus Amiota; species Amiota minor. The sequence continues at coordinate 270,636 of JBAMAW010001648.1, forward strand.
AAAAAACGTTATACACTCGCGAAAGACACTACTACCTACACTCTAATCAAATGCTAACGGAAACACAAAACACTTTTGTCACTTGTCACAAATATTTGCTTTAATTTGCTCATTTGCAAATGACCTTTTAGATTTCCACTATGATATCGCACATTCTCATTCGTATAGATAACAACATACGTCAGGCAACAACCAACAATCACAACTAGAAACACAACCAGAACAACAATTATGTCTATAATTTTACGTTTGCCAAAGCCCAAACACATATATTTATTAAGATATTTATATAACAACAATGGGAACAAATGGTACTGAAACTTTTTATATTAAATTAAAAAAGAGCGAGAATTGCAAATCTATTAATATTATTAGATTATTACTTCAAAATTGTCGTATCGTTACAAAGTTCACTGTTTACCGCCGTTTCTTCTTCTTTCCGATTGACCAGTAACCAAAGTGAAAATAAAAACAGCTGAGAGCACCATAACTATTGACATTCACAACGAAAATGAACACTCATTATGTTGACTCAGGACTATTTTCATATGAAAAATGTCATTCAAAGCGAAGATAAAATACTGATCATATAAAATTGAATTTCATAACCAATTTAGAGTAATTATAAAATTAGATTAATGCTTAAGCAGAGTTTCACTCACTTTATACTATCGTCATTGAAATTATGTTCACAACACACACACACATTTGACAAATGCACATAATTGTAATTTCAGTGATGAAAGTGTATGGTGAGCAAATCTATGAATAGTGAGTGATCAAAGCTAAGCATTAGTTTAAACTCCTTAAAAATTGTGTTCATATGCAGTGCGTTCATATTCGTACATATGAATACGAAAATTACACTTATTTAAGAATAACTTTTGCATTCAGTAATTAATATCTGGCCAACTGTTTGCTGATACAAAATTACAGGACGATCTATTCATATGCACAATTAGTCGTTAAAAGATAATGGGAGAAAACTTTCGCTGTTCTTTGGTTAGAATATTGAAGAGTAGAAATTCTTAGATCGTTTATGTTGTTTTACAAGTACAAGTATTATGAGATTCAATACACATCATCTTTTTACCATACCTATATCAACAAGTTATCGTAATTTCCTTTTAAAGATAACAGAAAAATGATTGAATTTTTGTTCATTAAATTTATATTTTTAAGTTTTTACTTCTAATTACTTTTACACCTTAAAAGTGCAGATCAAAAAAAAAAAAAAAAAAAAAAAGAAAAAATATTCCTTTTCTCCATTTGTTCGACAAATTATCAATGAATTTTTTAACCAAAGAAAATTTGAATTTTATTCTTAATGTATTTCGATTAACCAAAATGTGTGGAATGCATGTGTGTGTATGTGTGTGTGTGTGTGTCGAAGATTTAAACTCATAGGGCATAAATTTAAAGAATTTGGAGTTTAGCATCCAAAGTATTTGGTTTGGTCATCCTTGATATTAAGCCAATCGTGTTTAAGAGCTTCGGAAGCAGTAACCCGTTTTTTTGGATCTACATTTAAAAGGGGACGTAGAAAATCGGTGAATTCTTGTGCACGGTGCAGATTCCAGAAGTAACCGTCGACAAGTATATTAGTTAGATCACGTTTATAGAGATTTTCAATATTCTTCAGTTTGCCATTGATGGTAAACACATTGCACGCGTATGCACCATGAATTATCATATTCCTTGGTATTGGCCCACATAACTCTATAATGTTAGCGACATGTGTCTCGTTAGGATTATCTGTTCGTGGGTATTTTGGATCGAATAGGTAATCGCCAGTGGCCAGTTCCCAAAACAGACACGCGGCGCTCCAAATGTCTGCCGAGGTGTCGTAACCGGCGCCAAGTATAACCTCAATAGCACGATACTCTCGTGTTTGTATGTCATCTGTAAAATGATGGTGACGCCAGCAACCATTGCCCATGTCGGCGATTTTAATATTTAGTCTTCTGTTTTGCAGTGCAGAATCCTTGTTATTTTGAATTTGCAATGACGCCAGTATTCGCGATAAGCGATCCGAAGATTTCACGATATTACCACTTCTCCAGTTCTTGCGACTTAACCGGTTTCTTCGATGAGGTCGCTTATAGAAAAATTTTCTGGTGTTGTGCTGGGACTGGTGCTCAATGCACTCCAGCACATAGTGCAGGAAATCCTTTGGACTGGAAATTAAAAGCTTCACTTTCTCTGAGCATTCATCGAGTGCCGAATTTTCCGAATTTTCCGAATTTTGTATAAATAGTGAGGAGAATTGGTGGCTTTTGGCTTTGTTATTAAATTCATCATTTTGCGCACGTATACCCCGCAATTTGTTGACTTTCATTTCCTGCTGATTTAAACCCTTGAGACGGCATAGTTGTTCTAACTCTTTGGCGCTTAGTATCTGGATATCATCGAAAGACATGTAGCTCAATTGATTTGTAACTGCAGCAGCAACCATCATAGGATTCAGCGAACCCTCTGCCGCCAATTTATAAAGCTCCTCCATACCCTTATCACGTAAGTGTTCGCGATGTGTCTTAAAGAAATTGATGTTGCGCTTAACCTTGGCCCGCAAACGCTTCTTTTGTGATTTCGATAACTTCTCCTTGCGCACTAAGCCCGGCTGGGGTTTATTATTAGTATAACGTTGGTTTTGTTTGCGCTTCCGGTGGTTTGCCAATCTGAGCTTGTTTAAGGAAATGTAATTGCCAGCGGCTTCGTTAGCCTTCATTCGTAACTGTATATCATCAAGGGCGAGCAATATATTTTCCGGCTTAATATCTGTGTGTATAATTTCGCAATTATCATGTAAAAAGGACAAACCCTCAAGTATTTGGCGTGCAATCTGCTTGACGTTGTTTAAAGATAAACCATGGTAATCTGTTCTTTGGATTAAGGTCAACAGGTTATCCCCAAGAGCCTCGAATATCAAACAGTGATGGGTACCGTTTACACCAGTTATTATAAATGAATCCAACAGGCTAACCACGCGTGTTGAGTTCTTTTTGTCTTCTGCTGTTAGTCCTGAAGTCGCGCCTTTTATACATTCAAAGAAGCGTATTTCATCGCGAGCAGTTGCCGAGTAGTGATATGCGGATTTCAGAATTTTTGCGGCGCAGTAGCGCTCATCTTTCTCATCCCAGCACATCCACACTGTTGAGAAATGACCATAGCCAAGCTTGCGCAGCACATGATAGCGTTTAGCAAAGACATCACCCACGCTTACAGGATGATAGCCTCCTTTGACGTATTCCCCGATACTCTCACCACATTCAGCCGCACTTTCGTAATTGCCTTCACCTGTATCTTCATCTGCATCTTCATCTGCATCTTCTTCTTCAGATGAGCGCTGTGGTATGGATGACTCCTTCTCCAAATGATCGGAGGAATTCAGATGATTACTAACGTCTTCGCTGCCCCTTGCTGTATACATCTCAGTTTGACTTGATGACGAACTAAAGGATTGGAATGCACTGCTACAGTTCCACATATCGGGTACCGAACTAACGTCATAATATAGAGACGAATTCGATGTGTCTTGGCTGCTCCTTAACAGACCCGGATCCATAATCATGCCCATTCCCATGGGCATTTCATCCTTTAATACCATCTGGAGATTGTATGGAGAATTTGGGATACGGGTCATGGAACGAATGCGAGAATTCTCGAAGCTTTGCCTTTGGTTATCCAACATGAAATCTTCGATTCCTGGCTTCATATAACCGTCACTAACGCGGGTAAGTGACCCGGGAGCTGATGAGACATTTTTTAATGGTTCATTTGTATTACTTTCACGGAGGCGCAGTCCGGACTTCATACGCACGTACTCATTCATGGCACCAGTCGAATACGAGTTTACTTTAAAATTGATCGTAAAAAATGTTGATTTCTTAATTGAAGAATTTAGTAATTTTCAGTTTCTTTTTTCTACTTACTTTTTGGATAATAATAGCTCATGGTTAGTTTAATCATGTACCGCGAAAGCTCTCTATGTACCAAATACAATTCTAGAAATCTATTTAAAAAGAAAAAATTTAGGTTTTCATTCCCATAAATTTTGATGATTTGTGAAAGCAGGCAAATGAAAAATTTTCTTATTGATGAAATTTATTGACATTAAAATGAAAGCTTAGATTGTTTGAAAACCGTCAATTGTTAACAATCTATTAATGGACCACACGGGGTTAATTGTCCGTCCCACTGGAATTTGGTTATTGTTCAGTTTAATGGGACGCCTTTAATTACAACGGTAGTATTATTTCCAATTTTTGGATACTTTGTATTGGTTGTTTACTATATGAAATTATGAAGAGGATCGATCCTCAACCAAAATACAAAACAGCTGATCACAGTTGACTTCACAACACTAATTTCTGACATAAAAGTAATTGGGTTGGGCAATTTTCAAGAACTACACAGGCCATGCTACTCTACTCTAGATCTAAGGATTGTGTGATATTGATGATTACATGTTTTTCATGTTTTTAAATGTCAAAAAGCACAATTATTTTTTTTTTTCATTTAAAAATTGTCTTTATAGAATATCGAAATTGAACAAATAAAAGATAAACTTTTACATAAAAAATTTAACAGCACTTACAATCAGGTAAGCAGTAAATTTTATTTCCCATTTAACAGATTATGGCTTGTATGGGAGGTACTCCTCCTTATTGGTCGATTTGGCTGACTCTAACAGATGTCTGGCGCCTATACCAAAAACTTATAGTAGGGTTTGTATGGGAGGTACCCTACCTTGGGGTCCGATCAAACTGAAATTTCAACAGTATAAGTTTTAGACCAACTACTCAAATTTCATGATCATGAGATTACTGGATCGTATAGCTGCCATATAAACCAAAATGTTTCTTGTATGGGGACCCCATATTAGTAGTAGTGTTAGTATTTATTGCTGATGCTCGGCTAGAAATACACATTCTGTGAAAATTTCAACTCTCTAACTATTACGGTTCATGAGATATGACCCGAGGACCAACGGACGGTCCCCGCTAAATGTTGTCCGACACAACCCTATTTGATATGTTATACTAGGCAAATGGAATGAAGTGAATAGGTTTAGAATATTGCTGGAAAATTGAAAAAGACCACCGACATATAAAAGAACTGGCGTGAATACATGGAATCCCTGATGTAGTCCTGCTTAAAGCGCTGCTACAAACATTAGGGAAAAGAGGGATTACCATTCATATTCTTATTAGGATTGGTGGAAGAGTACCAAAATTATTATATGTATAAATATAAGTTTCATTGAGTTCATGTTATGCGGTCACATTGGTATTAAGTGAGGGCATATGACGTTTATGACAATGTGTGTATGGTATGTACGAGTATGTCAATTCTATCTAAAAAGAAAGGGTGGAAAATGCAAAAGCGAACATAGCCAGAATATGGACGATGGACAAGCCACCTGTTTATGGAAAGAGTATTTAACTTTTGACATATGTATGTACCTATGTAGTAGTAAAACAGAACCAAACAGAAGCCTATTTTCTAAATGTTTTCTGGTGGTGGTTGAGGTCACCACTTTAACCATCTAAATTGCCTAATCAATTGGCGACGATCAGTAAAGTCATTAAGTTCGATTCAACAAGGGTTGTGTGTGGGTAGTACTTACGCGTTACAAGAAAGGGCGGTCGGTATTTGCTATCAAAATATCAAGTGTTACAGTGACAGACACACGCGTCTGACATGCATTGACTCATTTTACAATCTATGTATTGCAGTAGTGTTGTACTAGTCCATTTGTGGTGTGTGGGCCTGTAAGATCGACCGATGTAAGTGATAAATGACAAATACTTTTAGAATTTATGAAAAATTGTTATTAAAGGCCACTAAGATTTCACAACTAGTACTGGTACTGGTGTGTGTGTAAGTAGTTGTTAATAGAATTTATATGCATACAGATATGCCAACGGTGACCGTTATAAGTATGTATGTATTTACAAAATATATGTGAAAAGTATATTTTTAGGTAAAGGACTATTTAAATTCGATTAATTGTAGCCATGAAGCGAGCACAAAATGTGTTCAGAAAATAATGGAAATTTTTGTAATATTCTCGCGGAAATATTGTCTAAGAAAGTTTATCTGAAAGATTATATATTTATTAGAACTAAAATTATAATTATAAATTATAACCTAGTATTTATTATGAGCAATAGCGACAGAGGCCTTCAGCTCAGGGGAAAGTTAAGAAGGAAAGGAAGAAATTAGAAAAGTGCAGGACCAGACTTGCCTTGAGCGGGAATCGATCCCGCGACTCTTGGGATGTCAGCCAGCGCACTAACCTCTGGGCCAACGAGCCAGTCAATTATTTGAAAGATACTTGTACCAACTAGACTAATGACTGCACAAATCACTCACTACAAAAAAAAAAAACCCCCCACAGCTCTCTCTTTACGATTTGTCCAGTCTATCCAATATTCATAGTCTTTGCTTGGATTTTCCATATCTGATCTGTTGTCAGGTAGTGAAATTCAAAAACAGGAAAATGAATAACAGGTCTTTAGGGTATGTATTTGTTAATGGGGCTAGCAAACCTCATTCTATATATGGCTTTGTTAAAATTATTCCATGAAATCAATCAAATATCTGATCATACACATATGTATGTAGATGTATAAATTCTATAATAAAAACTATATACATATAACAGGCTTTCATTTCAGTGTCAATTACATCATTATAAATTATTGAAGTAACTGTCTCCACATCGGCAAGAGAAAAAAAAAAAAATACGGAAACGTAATTAATACAACAAGAAGATCAAGAAAATCGGCTATCTTCTAATAATGGGAAACTTAAATAGCAAGGAGTTGGATCCACTCGATTACCAAAGTCTGGCAACTGAGTATCGTTTAAATGTTGATCAAATTAAGAAATTGTATGAGCGTTTCGTGGAAATGGATAGACGTCAGTGCGGTACCCTTTCACCGGCTGATTTCATGCGAATACCCGAACTTGCGAATATTCCAGCAAGGGATCGCCTTATCGCTTTGATTTTCTCTGTATATGATGCAAATAATTTATCGGAATGGAAACAAATTTCCGAAATTAATTTTAGGCATTTTCTCAATGCTTATGCGCTCTTCGCCACGCCCACATCTACCCATAGCACAGAGTTAGAAAGACAAAAGAATTTGCGGCAACGTCAAATTCAGTTACGTTTCGTCAGTAGATTTTTTGATCCCGAGGGCAAGGGTTATTTACTTCATGAAGATTTAGGGAATACTTTCAGAATGTGCCTGCTAGGTGATGGCACAAATGAGAACAGCGATGAAGGCACAAATTGTAACGTTAATGCACCAAACGATAACAGCGCTGAAGGCACAAATCGCAACGTTGATGAACCAAACGACAGCAGCGATGAAGACCAAAGTTTACGTTCAGAGTATGTTATGGACTTCAACAGCGAACACCTTGCATATTACCTAATGGATAACGCAGATAACAGTAGCGATAAAGAAATTGCTAGCATCACGGATATCATAAATGATATTAGCGAGATGGACGAAAATAACAACGTGGACCCTATAAATGTTCCAAGCAATGTAGCCGTAAATAGCAACGTGGATGCCATAAATGTTACAAGCGATGTAGGCGCATCATCAAGTTGCAACGATAACCCCATAACTGAGAGTGCATTTAACGCAGATTTGGATAAATTGTTAGAATTTTTTTTCGGCACTAACGAGGCTATCAAATATGAAGAGTTTGAAGAAATCTTATCCACAGGAGATTTTTACGAAATGATGGAAGTTGATTGCGTATCAATGTTAGCGGAACTCTTAAATAAGCACTAAATTTTAGTTTGTTTTCTATACATATATTTATATTTTGTTACATATATTTTGTTTTTAAATTCAAAATGAAGCCGTGCCAAGGTAAAAAAAAAAAAAAAATTTCCTCTAATTTATTTTTGTTTTTTTTTACAAAATCTGTGGGACTCTATATAAGATATATACATATACATATACATATACATAGAGTGAGAAAGTGTAAGAAAACTATGTCAATCGGTTTACAGATATATGTATGTAACAAGTGGTGGTGAGCTGGTGATCGGTGATGACTATCGGACCAACCGATATTGATAGACGACCGAACTATCGATCAGCAGCAGAGTTGGCAACAGAGGCTGCGAGACAAGCTATGCAGACAGTTGGAAATGGGTCGCAAGCAGAAGCAGTCGCAAGTCGTAAGTGGATTCTGAGAGCATCAAGTCGTGGTCGGTTGTGCAGCGGAACGGACAATATTATCACATTAAATATACATTACAATAAACATATTATTAAACTATTGTAACACTAAACTTTACATGTATGTGTGCTTAGTACTTTCTATATACTATAGATAGATAGATACTATATTATATTTATATTGTAAGCATCACTGTAAAACGATAATACTTATATATGATAGATGATCTTATCATTTGCTTTAGGAGTTAAGAGTACATAACATATGTACATATGTACATACACTGAAGTAATCCTACGAACGAAGGAGAATCATTCATCCATTTTCATATGAAACATCTGCTCTCTTGGCTGGATTTCATATTTCGATAGATTTGCTCTTGAGTTGTGTGCAAATATTGACGATTGCTTGCCTGCTGGCGATAAAATGTTCCGGGCGTTAATTGAAATCTGAGTGCATAAGAGCTAAAGATTTGATTCTATCTTGAAAGCTGCATGAATCGTATATCCATTATCTTATTCACACTCAATATGAAATATCTACTGTCAATGGAATTGATACAAAGTACTTATTAAAATGAAATCTCATTGTGTCTGCAATAAAAAGTAAATACATGGTAGAAAGTGATGTCATTAGAAAGTAAGGATCACATAACTTAAATTAATAATGGGAATATTGTAATAATGCAATTCTAATTTAAATGGTTTATTTATTGCACATGTATGTATGTATGTTTGTACCTAAACAATACTTTGGGTCCAATAATCTGCAAAAGTTATAAGATATGTATGTTTTTTTTTTTTTTTTTCCGATGGGGAAGCATTAAAAGCCGAACGAATCTACTATTCGAAGTGTGGGACTTGCACCCACTAAACCCCACCGTCCCAAGTCCTACAGTCCCCCTGGCACTACCGCAAAGCATTACGTCAAGGAGGAAAGAGGGAGCATAACAGCTCAAAGTCTGCTTTTACCCCATGTAAATCAAAACAAATTTACGTTAAAACTTCTCGTCAATATCAAACTAATGACCTATCTATCCTGTCTTCGTTCGTCTGAACTCGTCGTAATCGTTCAATATGCCGCAGCTCTGTCATGATTTGAGCTGCAGCCTGACTTACCACATCCTAATTCAGCTGTGATTCACACATATGCCGGATGCAGTTCGACACAGTCGGCACTTCACCAAACGCAGATGAGATCATTGATCTGGCAACATCAAATCTTGGGCAATGCAGGAAGACGTGTTCTGCATTTTCGTTTTCGCCTGTGCAACTCGGACAGAAGGGATCATCATCATATCCCCGCTTATACAGATATTCCTTAAAGCACCCGTGACCGCTCAGGAACTGGGCTAGGTGATGGTTAACCTCTCCAAACTTTCTGTTCACCCATTCTTCGACGTTGCTAATGAGCCGATGGGTCCACCTGCCTTTGTCAGAGCTTTGCCATCTCCTCTGCCACTCCACCATACTGAGTGCCCTTTCATCTAGCCTTCTCACTTCACCAGTGCTCCTCTTAGCGTCAAACAGCCGACTTATTTCTGCAACAACTATGTCAACAGGCATCATACTCGCCATGACCAGGATTGCATCGTTGGATACTGTTCGAAAAGCAGCACAGACGCGTATGGCACATGATCTGTAGACTGCGTTCACTTCTCTCATGTATGGGTGTATTTTACTCGCCTCAATCCAAATCGGCGCAGCATAGACTAGAACCGACGTTACGACACTTGCTAACAGTCGTCACTTGCGCTCCCGTGGTCCTCCATAAGTCGGCATCAGGCTTAGAACAGCACCTGATACTTTTGATGCTTTAGCAGCTGTTAGAGTCAAATGTTGCTTGAACGTCATTTTTGAGTCCAATTCCACACCCAAATACCTCAAAGAGGGCTTTGACACAATTTCGAGGTCGCCAACCGTTACGCTAAGGTGTTCCGTCAGTCTGCGTTTGCTGACAAGCAGTACTTCTGTTTTGTGCTCGGCAAGGCGCAGATCTTTTTGGCTCAGCCAGACACCAACTCTCCTAACAGCATCGTTGCAGTCAAACCTGAGCTCGTCAATAAACTTAGCCACAACCACAATTACCAAATCATCGGCAAAGGCCACCACCCTTACGTTGTTTGGCATTTCAATATTTAGGACGCCATCATACAAAACATTCCATAACAGAGGGTCTAAAACTGACACCTGCGGTACACCTCCTGAGACTTCATACTCGAGCTCTCTGCCCTCCGCACAGTAAATTAACCGTCTTCTGCTAAAATAGTTGGCTACCACTCGGATGTATGTATGTAGTATAATGCTACTGAAGCTTACTTCTGCTGGATTTATCTGTGGACTGTACTTACTTTAATTTGCTGAGGAAATACTAAGTATATTACATTTAATAATATTACGATTTTATATTTCGAAAATACTTACTACAAATTTAACACCGAAAGTGTATGAGTATTTTTGAATTCTTATTATACAAACATGGCATGATTGATACTTATTATTGATAAAACTAGTGTAGTTTCTTGATGAATATGCCGATATATCTAAGTACATAAGTGCATAGGCAAATATTATTACAAATTTATAATTTACAATTTTACAAATAGGTGGGGATTTACAAACAAGTTGGCGAGCGGTCAATTATAAAAATATATCTAGGAAAGTGGTACTTAGCAGTTGGTTAAATGTTGATTATGATGTTGACGACATGGTTTTAATGTTGGCTAGCGCGGCGATCTCACGGAGACAAGTGGCAGCATGCTGATCCAACGGCAACTCAACGGCAGCGGCGGCAATACTGATAACACAAAACAGGAAACAATTAGAACAGGAAAATTTAATAAAATTCTAGCTTAACAAAGCGACAAAAAAATGCAGGAACCACCACCAGTCGCCAGCTTTATTTTGGCGCCCAATTATTTTCTATCTATCGCTATTTAAGTCTCATCATCCAGTTCTTTTCTATCTTTCATTTTCCTTGGTTTTCTTCTCCTCTTCTTACCGATTATCACGACACCATGGCTACCTGCATTCATTAAAGTGCTGCCAAGGTGTCCTCACAATGATCGATAATTATCGATTTCATAACAATATGTAACCTGATTCCTGATTCTGATTGCACAATCACATCAATTTTAATGTGGTTCACATTCATGGTTGGTAAAGGACATGTATGATACTGTGGAATATTTCTCTCGCAACATATGCCCAGCCTATCTTAGATTGTTATAAGTCCTGTACTACTGTGAAATAAAGCTGCTCATACAGTTGTCACTGAAAAATATACTGTGCGATCACCTTTTTCTAAAACCTCTTCTTCGTTGGACAACCACAAAATGTGTTAAGCCACATGATATCATTCATTTTTGTTCAAAACCATGTTACTTACGTATTTTATTTTTATTCTGAATTGGATACCCTGGTGGCCGGCCCATGAGATCCCCAGTATACTCAAAAATTTACAAATTTTACAATGCAATAAAATTTTTTATTAAATTTTAAATTTAATTTTCTGAGTCCTTCTAGTAGTTTAACATTCTTCATTTTAAAAGATTTCAAAGCTAAATGAAAAGCACACATATATTATTTTAAAACACAGCGCCATTGATTTCTGTCTGTCCATTTAACATGAGTTTTATGAGTTTGGTGACATCTTTAACATCTGATGATGTTGAGACTAGAACCCAGAATCCATAGCAAGTTAAGTATAAAATTGAATCCAAATTTAATTTACACCTATCACTTATTGAATATGTGACATACAATAGAATTTAACTTAATTACATATTATTTATTTTGTGAATATCCACTTCTTTGAGGGGACAATGAAAGTCGTATGAAGGAAGGAAGGAAGGAAGGGAATATGCAAAATTTCAGTTACAGAAAAAAAAAAAAACTAGAACTAGTTTGTATAAACATAGACACATAGACAACAAACTGAAAGTTAATAGTTATTCTTGTTTTGGTTTTTCTTTGCTTGTCGTTCGTTGGGTCCTTGGTTGACCCTTGGTCCTTTTGTGCCTTTATTATGCACATACTACATATACGAATATTTATGTTAAAAGGAACCAGTTTTCCGCTTCGGTGCAACTCTGATGTATAAATTGCTGCAACATTTTTCAAATTGAGAATGACTCTGATCGGCATATCCTGTTTCCATACGAAGTTTTCTCCCCTTTACAGTTTAGTCCTTCCTATCTTAAGATAAATTTAAATTGTTTGTAATAAAAATAATATACGGTGATTTTTCATGTTGTAAAGGAGACAATTCTTGCCTATCAAAAGCCCTAAAGCCCTGCACGAGTCAACACTAAACAAAAATTGATCCACTCTTACTCAAAGGAATCATGTGCTACACGCAACACTATAAACAGTCACACTGTCTTTACGAACACTTTTACAAATCAATTCGTGTGATCTAGTTGAATTCGTTAACAAAGACAGTGTGATACCGAGCCATGCCGAGGCATACCCGAAGAAACAAGCCACACCAAGACACATCGAGTCATTCCCGAAGATACAAGCCACACCAAGACACACCGACTCATTCCCGAAGACACAAGTCACTCAACAGTATATTTTCATGATAGCGTAATACCGAGACATTCGATAAGACTCGAGTCGGACGTCTATATAGATTATAGAGTCTAGTTAATGAGTCAGCAAAGCAAAACAAAATGAGTTGATTGACTCATTTCAAAAATACACATGACTCGTTTTCATAGTGTGCACAGTGTGATTGCCGACCGTTAACACTACAGTTGACTAGTGAAGGACTCTAATTGAAACATATTAATTACCAGGAAAGCAATGGAACTAAATAAAATTGCAAGCCAAGGCAAATAGATCTTCCTACATACACACAATTTTCATAGATCTTTAAGCGCAGTTTCCTTTTCCTTAATTCCCTCTAAAATATTTTGTGGATAGTTCAATAGTTAAGTTTTGTCTTGCTTCCTCAGAAATTCTATATTGAACTTTGATACATATCCATTGTTCAGGTGTCTTTGGACATTGAGTTAGCAAGTGACCTGCATCGAGTCGAAGTTTGCACCTGCTTTGTATATTCCTTTCTTTCTTCTCTTCTGCTATGCACATACAAATAGTCCTTGGCAAATCAATTGAAATTAAATTGATCGAATGAATGGGTGAGTGAGTGAGTGAGTGAGTGTGTAAGTGAATGAGTGAGTGATCAAAGCAGCATACTAAGTAGTAAGCGGCTCGGGCCAAGCAGGTGCAGTTGTCAGGAACTAATGGTAAATGCTACATGCTAAGTTTGGGGCAGGTAGTCGATATTAACATAAATGGCGCGTGCTCCAACGAACGCGTTGCCCAGCAGCTGTGCACAGATAAATGATGACTTTGAATGTGATCTTTCCCATTGAAACGAGTTCAACGAAACTTGTTCAACTCAATGGACACATACTACACATACATACGTGTACATAAATTCTGTTCTCTTGACTTCTGATATTTTCATATACAATACACAATAATTATATTGTCACCGTTTGTATTTGGCGGATTAACCAAAAAAGCATCCCATGAAATTTAGTGTCCCGGTTGGGACAGCAATTAAAATTTCATTTGAATGTCGCGGAACAAATCTGTCAAAATATACAATAATTGTAATGATTGTCGTCGTAAGCAGTTAAAAGTCAAACCACACAAGACAAAGGAAAAACCAAATAGAAAACAAAAGAAAATGTCAAGACAGTCCGAAACTGTCCAAGCTTGACCTTGTCCTTTGTCCGAGTCGCGTTACGCCGCGGGTTTAATGATCTTTCATGCCCTTTCCTTCCCTTTGTCAGATCTTTGACATATTTTACAAACATTTATTCATCAGCGATACTAATGAGTTCAGCGATCGATGTTGCAATGTTTTCGGTCCGGGAATCTTTCACTACAAATATCAAAAAGTATCTGGAATCTACCTATGCCATGTTCCTTAGATTTTATATTTATTAAATATTTCATTTAAAAAAGAGTTCCCTGCCCCCAACATATGAGAAAGACATTCTCCACTGTGATATTTAGATACAAGAATCATATGATTTTTTTGTTATCTTGTTTCTGTCCGAAAACATTTTAATTGAATTGTTGTATAATAAATAAAGGATATTTATTTAATCTGTGGTGAAATGTTTTCTTTCTTGTTTAGACTGTTTTCTTTTTTCTGTCTATATGCCTTCTCTGACCCAGCTGGTCCTCAGCATATGCATTGGCTGACTGATCTATCAAACATTTGACAGCCATCTACTAGACTACTTTCTTTACGGGATAATGTCCTTTTTGGGCTTTAATATCCTGTTTCGGGTTCACACTGATTTGCATTTAACCCTATCTTTTATTTTCCCCCTTTTAACAAATCCGAATGCAATCAAGTTTTAAGTTAAATTACTTGTTGTACATTTACTCGGCTACCTTTTTTTCAGGAAGTGAATGCAATAAATAGGAAATATTATGAATGTCAGAACGTTTGTAACAATACATAATAAGAGAGAATAAAATATTATGGTATATTGTATGAATAATTTTTTTTGATTTAAATGATGACTAGGCAAACTAATCCAAATCAGTTTTTGTATGTTTTAATCAAGGAATACTTACTTGTAAATCAAAAGACCTAAAGTTTTTTTGGATTGAAATTTGGATAAGTTTTGATTGAGAAAGCAAGAGCAAATCTAATTTTGAGTTTCTATTTTAATCCAAAGATCAGTTTTCTATCAATCGAATTTTTTCCATTGTGAATGGGTAAGTAACATAAATTGTCGAACAAACTGAACTGAAGTTTTCTGCTCATTCCGAGATTCCTTATTTTCTTGTTGCTTGTGCTCATTTGGGATAAAAAAAAAAAAAACATAATGTATTCCCAACCAGTGACACAAACACACAGCCAAAGGTAAAGCGATTATTCTTGTGACAATTTCTGGAAATAAAATTCCATTTCAATGGATTTTGTTGTACGTTTCAAGCAATTATTGCCTCAATTAAAAATGCAAATCGTTTTTCACAATCCCGCCAAAAAAAAAATTGTACTTACAAGACGTGTGTACTACGATGGATAGATAAATCCCAGAAATCTTACTTTGGGACACTCTGGAAACAGGCAAGAAACAGCAACAACATCAACAACAACAAAAAAACAAAAATGTGGAAAGACGCTTAATTATCGCGGGAAGTTATTAGACTTGCAATGGTACAACGAAACCTTGCTCAAGATTAATTGAATAAAAAATAAAACAGAATAGAAAATATAAACAAAAACAAAAACCACTTTGGATGTATTTACACAAGTAATTTCTAGCATGACTATATATCAATCAGTCAGTCAGTCAGTCAGTCAGGCAGTCAGGCAGTCACCCAGTCAGTGGGTCTTCGTCTTCTTAAGAAATCTGTCAATTGATAAATCATCTTGATTTCGGACTGTTGTTGGACTATGAAAAATATTTTTATTGTATGAAGCAAGGATTCGAATTGCAATATTTGTGATAAGAGTATTTTGAAATTCTCAGTGAGGATATATTATATTTATATTTTTTTATAAGTATTTTCCCTAATAAGGATAAAAGGGAGGAAGGATGGAAGGATGGAAGGAAGGGTGAATTGTATCTGTGTTGATTAAAAAAAGGGGGCTTGTTAAAAATGTTAATGTTCTTTGGAAATACATATGATAGGAGAAAAAGGAATTTTTTAAAGAAATTTGAGCAATAGAAGTGGCCATGGTGGTGGTGGTGATGGGATGGGATGGGATTTCTTGTTATTGGAGGCGATTTAAAGGAATTTCATCCATTCAATCTTATCATCAATTAACTAAACAATCGACACAATGATGAAATTACATTATACATAATATTACTTTTCGCCCTTCTAACATATTTTTTTTTTTTTTTTGATATTTTGTTGTTATTGTTTGCTTCATAAATAAATAAAAAAATAATAATAAAGAATAAGGAATAAGGAAAAATGTTGCATTGAGCCCACAAAAGAACAATAAAGAAACTATGTATGATGATGATGATGATGATGATGATGATGATGATGATGATGATGATGATGAGTGAAAAATTTCCAACACCCATCGAAAGAAAGAATGGAAGAAAGCAGGCCTTCTTATTTTTTTTTTTTTTTTTTTACTCTTTGCTTGGACTTTACTTCTTCTAATTTTTATGCCCTACTACCCTTTTTTCTTTATGATTTGGGGTGATTCTACTTACACAGAATGCCATTATTATTGTAATAGTAACGTCGTATCAAATCGAATCAAATTGAATCAATTGAATTGGAACCATTGGAAGAACAAAGAAAGAGTACAGAACACAAAATTGAAAGCAAAAAGTTGTCGCTGTACAAAGAAAATATGGTGAAATTTTAATTATTGGTTATGGTTGGTTTGTACCCTTTCCTTCTTTCATCCATTTCATCCTTCCTTTCTTTCTTTCTTCCTTCCTTTCTTCCTTTGTTGTCCCATAACGTTGACTGCTGCCCATAAACACATACCACACTACATCACACTGAATCGCCCCATCACATTCTTAAAGTCAGTCTCAGTTGAAAAGTAAATCACTTCGATCAATTCTCCCTAGACTAATTTCTTTGAACTTTCCTTCTGTCTGGGCATTTCCTTTCTTTTTTGTTTATTTTTTTATTAAGTATTACAAAATTGGGCGTCTCTGCAAATGATTTAATTTTTTTTGAAAATTATGAAAGGGCAAAGGATATGCGAAAATTTTGATTTATTATTATTCAATTGTATGATTCCATTGGGTATTTTGCAACTATTCAATGCTTAACAATATCAAAGGTAACCGGGATATTTAATTAAAGTATAGAAATTTTATTCTTTGCGGTTTTTGAACTCATGCATTGTAAACCTGGAACACGTAAAATTGGAAAAGAACATTGCAACTCACTCGTCTGGATCGGATCGGGTCGGATCATGGGTAACAATGATTTCAGCTCAGCTGGGCTACTAAATCATAGACGGACATGCCCAAAGGCTTAGCATCTATGATTTCTAGCGCATTTGTGAGAAAGAGAATATTCAATTTTTTGTGTGTATGAAGACTTCTTTTTCGTTCTGATCTTCTATCAATTTAAAATACTAATATTTTCAAGTTCTAAACAAATCATATGGGGAGTGGACTTTAAGTAAGTTCAAATTTTGTCACCCCAAGTCTAGCCTAACTTAATCTTAGTATTTTATTGTAGTATGCTGTCTGGCTTTCTACTTGTCTGCCTGTCTGCCTGTCTATCTGTCGAAGTGTCCTTTCTCATAGTCAGTCAATTAATTTCCACTACGAAAATATTGTAATATGTTTATTATGTTATCGTTTTTATATTGCTATTGATCTTTTTATACTCTTCATGCAGTGAATATTATTACATAAGTACATATAAGTTTGTCATGAAGTTTGTAACAGCCAGAAGGACACATCGGAGACCCCATAAAAGTATATATCTATATTCTTGATCAATTCGAAGAGACAAGTCTCAATGCTGAAATAAGTCAAATCAATAATGAAATATTGTACACCAGAGCCTCGGTTTGCGTCATCCCGATTTGCGTCGTTTCGATTTGCGTCGCAAAAATTTTTTGTGGGATTTCGAATTGAGTCGTCCATGACTTCGATTTGCGTCGCAAGAAATTTTCAATGTTCTCAAATTGCGTCGTTAATTTTACTTTGCGTCGTTTGAATACACATGCATATTTCGAAAAATACATATGCATGTCGCATGTATTTAGCTGCAGAAAATATTTTTTTGTAAAAAGGGGATTCACACATAGCGGCAACTGAAGCGGCTGCACATAGAAATGTGAGAGGATAGCAAATAATTTCCGCAATTGAAGGTTCAGTTGACTTTTGATCGCGAGTGTAACAAAGTTTTTTTGCGTAAAAATGAGCCAGAAGCGCAAACAAATTAATTTTGAACTTAAATTAACTATATTAAAACGTGTCAAATCGGGTGAAAAAGCTGTTGACATTGCAAGACATCTTAATTTAGCTCCTAGTACTGTAAGGTCAATTTGCAACCGAGATGCTGATCAAATAAGAAAGTTTTCAAAAGCTGCTACCCCGCTGCAAACACAACAAAGTATGAAGAACAGAAGTCCGTTGTTGGTTAAAATGGAAGCCCTTCTCTTGGTTTGGATTGAAAATCAAAATCAAAGAAAAGTGCCTTTGAGCAAAATGATTGTTCAAAATGAGGCCTTAAGCATTTTCAATGATTTACAGAAAGAAACTCCATCGCCAAGCAGTGGACATTCCGAAAAATTTGAAGCAAGTCAAGGTTGGTTTGAACGTTTTAAAACTCGGGCAAATTTGCATAATATTGCTCTGAAAGGAGAATAGGCTAGCGCTGATAATCCAGCTGCGGAAAAGTTTCAACTTGAACTGAACGCAATTATCAAAGAAGGGGGATATTCTCGTAAGCAGGTCCTGAATGTCGATGAAACTGGCTTGTATTGGAAGCGGTTACCCAAAATAACATACATTTCCAAGGCTGAAAAATCTGCTCCTGGGTATAAAGCTAGAAAAGATCGACTCACACTTCTTTTAGGAGGAAACGCAGAAGGAGATTTTAAATTCAAGCCTTTTCTTATTTACCAATCCGAGAATCCAAGAGCCCTTAAAAATGTGAATAAAGGTGATCTTCCAGTTCACTGGCGTGCTAATAAAAAAGCGTGGATGACTGCCGCTTTATTTACAGATTGGAATGGTAATTGCGCTGTTCCCGAACTAAAAGCTTATTGTTGCTCTCAAAACATTGACTTTAAAATCTTACTTCTGTTGGACAATGCTCCAGGGCATCCAATATATGCAGATGATATTTCCGAAAATATAAAAATTGTTTTTATGCCTCCGAATACCACCTCCATCATACAGCCGATGGATCAAGGTGTGATATCCAACTTTAAGTGCTACTATCTACGGCGAACGTTTTCTCAACTTCTAGAAGCAACTGACAAAGAAGATAAATTATCCATACCAAAGTTTTGGAAGGATTACAATATCCAGATGGCTGTCGAAAATATTAGTTTTGCATGGGAGGAAGTTAAAGCGACTTGCATGAAAGGAAGCTGGGGAAAGTTATGGCCAGACTGCGTGTTTGAAAACAATGTTCTGATTAACGATGTACCAACTGTTCGCGAAGAAATTGCTAAATTAGCTATGGAAAGAAATGTTGAAGGAATGGAGATTGAAGATATCGACGAACTGTTAAGGTCACACGATGAAGAGCTCACAAACGAACTTTTGTTAACATTTGGTATTGAACATGAGTTAGAAGATGAAACTGATCCGACTGATACGCAAACAGAGTCAAAAAAGCTAACGACTGCGCAAATTGCAAAAGCAATGGGGCTGGTAGACCAGGTGGTGGAAATTTTTACGAACAATGATCCCGATGAAAATCGCAGTGGGAAGGCAACTCAATCTCTTGCTGACGCTATACAGTGCTACAAAAATGTTTACTTGGAGAAAAAAGCAGTTTTTAAACAACAAACTTTGGACGCGTTTTTAAAAGAAAATGTAACTCAACCGAAGAAAATATAGGCGATTAAAAACCTTTTTTTGATTTTAATTTTATTATGTACATTCCTTTTTCTGAGATTCAGCTTTAATAAGAAGCATTGAAATTGTTGAATCATGTATATGAAATAAATTTCCATATGACTAAAAAAAAAATTACACATTTCTTCTTCAAAAATTGCATTTTTCTTTACTATGGAACGAATTAAAAATATTTTGCAGTAAGTATATGGAAAAATGTATTTCGATTTGCGTCGTTTCGGTTTGCGTCGCCTCTCTCCGGTCCCCATTAACGACGCAAACCGAGGCTCTAGTGTATTTCTATTTTATGCTCAATCACAGGAACGTAGGTAAAAATTCATTTTCTAGGGGTGCGTGAAGAGTATAACAACTTCGGAATAGACGAAGTGTATCTAGTTTTAATGTAAGTCAATATTGCCTACACTTGTATCCAATGTAAGTATGCCAATGGAAATGCAGATGTTTTTGGATTCAAATATTGTATGTATCTTGTGTGTGAAATTGGCTACTGAATGACACAACAATTTTTAAGGGATAGTGAAATAAATAGAACAGACCAAGGAAACATTTCACTCTTAGAAATCCTGCCAAACTAATGTGAACTGATAATTTCAGTAATCAGGTTGTTTTTGAAAAAATGGAAAGGAAGGTTTATTATTACGGTATATATGTATGTATATTATTGTCAAGTTCTATGCCCATTAAATCCACCACTAACATATGAATGGACGCTACTTTCTATTACAAAGAGGAGCAAGAAAAATTTTATGTTATTTCGACTTTACCGGTTGGATAAGCTTTATCAGAACTGCGTAAAATATCACCGATAAGTGGAACATTGAAGGATTTTTGCTCTCATAGCATTCGCTATAAAAGTTCCCTTCTCCTTCATTGCCCATCTTTGGCATTTTAAAATAAAACAATGTTAATCCTCTATGCTCCAAATAGATTTAGATGGAAATTTATTGTATATTGATATATAAATCCCAAGTTGTTGGAACAAGTCCTTATGACGAGTATATAACATTTCTGCAAGGCCGTTATTTCTCCATTACAGCGTGGATTTATAAAAAGTAGGTCTACAACCATTAATCTCCTAGTTAATCGTGGTTTCATTAACAGCTTCCAAAATCATGTTATTGTATTGTTTGTACTGATTGTTCTAAAGCCTTTGACTCTGTAAACCATGACCTTCTTTTGTATAAACTTAATATTATGGGCTTTCCACTAAATTTTCTTAGTTGGATCAAATCCAACTTGGTTAAGCATTCACAAAAAGTCCACGTTACTTCCTGACTTCCTCAAGGTAGTCATCTAGGTTCTCTTCTTTTCAACTTATTTATCAATGTCAATGTCATAAAACTTTTCCTTTCCTTTAATGATGCTGCTTCTCCTCTTAGACTGCAAGAAGATCTTAACTTATTGTATTCTTGGTGCTTAACGGAATCCAAAATCTAGCTTGCCACCTTACTCTGATAGGCTCCTTCTCATCAGTCATCCATTTTCGGTGCATCGTAGGATAACTCTAGAGATTATTTTTCTTCATAAACTTATAGTTGGGACCATTGATTCTCCCGTTCTCTTAAATCAGCTTAATGTTTGCATACCCAGTCGTTCTATTAGAAACTTTGTCCCTTTAGCCCTGAATAGACGCACAACCAATTATGCCATACATGATTCTTTTCCGAGTTTTATGTACTTTAGATAATAAATTCTATTACATCCTCTCGCCTGATATTTCACCCACAGCGCTTAACTTCATCATCCTTCGCTGCCTTCGGTATTCGGAGCACACTACAGGCTAGATGATCTGGACATCCTATATTGGTTTACCTATCCTGACTGTTTCTATTAATGTCTCTGACCAGACCACAATTGGCTGTGAGAAGGGCGCATAGCATTAAAAAAAATTCCCCCATCGGGTCTGAGATGTTCTGATTCAAATATTATAGCTTTTTGCCGCGTGGGGGTCCTAATAAGTAAAACATATGCATACGATATTGATAAACATTGGCACGAGACCAACGGGCGAGTTAAAATACTACAAACAGATTAGATAGATTTCTCCAAAAATCTAAATAAACTTATTATTTATGCAAAGTATAATCGACCTAAGTACTTAACATCATCTTATCCTTGAGCTAATAGAAAGAGAATGAAATCAACCAAAGTTCAAATATTTTGCGGTATAAGTCCATGAAAGCAACAAAATTTCAACTCCTTTTTTTTTTTTTGTCTTCTCACTATTCATGAAATCGATTTGATATACTACTTTGTACTGTAATATGTAGATTCCTAAGACAAGATAAACCCAAAGGCAAATAAAGAAAGCAAAAGATCAAGATCACGATCATGATCAAGAATGTATTTACACAGCTTCACAGCTTCACATAGACTGAGTGACTGAGTGAGTTTCTTTCAAAGTTCAACGCGCCCTTACTTTATCATCCATCTGATTCTGACTTCCTCCTTTTTTAATTACTTCTTGTGGTCTCTCTGATTGGATTGATTGTACAATACAAGTCTACTACGAATATACATATTCGTAAGTAAATAGTAGCACAAGGGAAAAGATACATTTATGTAAATATTATGGAGCATCATTGAATCAAAGTTGAGTTTAAGTGAAAACAGGTTTGATTTTGGGTGATATGCATTTGAATAAGAGGCCGATCAAGATCGAAGTTATTGTACTTAACCCTAAATTATCATACCTACTTATTGATCACATACATATATGTATAACAGGGCGATTAGGAGAAGGACCTCAGAAGCTCTATAAATTATGCAATGCATAAGTATTTTAAATTGTCATTGGGAATGAATGGGTGAATCGTTGAAATTATGTTTGCCCTTCAGTTCTTTCACTTTTACTATTACAAATATGTTTTATAAGGTGTTAGTTAGAGTTCACGTTTCTCTGGAGAGTACAAGTATTGTGTAAGAAGAATCAAAATTAAATCTCATAAATAAAAAAAAACTAATATATCAGACATTCAAATTACTTATCTAGGCTAGGCTAGTATGGTTAACGTGGGTGGGGTTCTTCAAAAGTCCAATTTAAATATATTGTATGATGCCAGAACAATGCTAATAGAGGCACTCTTCCCAATAAGGAACACAGACAGCACACCTCCAAGACATTGCACGAGAGGCCTAACAAACTAACATCAGAAAAGTCCTATGAACTAATTTTGACTAAGCATTTAGAGATCCCCAAAAGCGTTTCTGTGGACACAAAGGTTAGTTCTGGTAAACCGCATTAGAAAAGTATTGTATCTTAATTAAGGTTGAGGTTGCATTAAGTAAAACTTTTAATCCAATATACAATAATTTTCATCCTCCAAAAAATATTTAGTAATACAATTTAAATCAAATAATTTTCAATATTTTTTTAGAATTTGAATTGTGAATTGTATTGTTTTGTACCAAGAAAGTGAAATAAATTGCATCTGCTTCTGCTTGCAGTAGATCAAAGTTGAGAATGAAAAGATTAATGAAAGATGATCGCATTCGATTGCAACAGATTTCTAAATATCCTGAAAATATTTATTTGATTCATTATCAATGTGCTGTGTGTATGTTCAATGACTACCGCTTGATGTGTCCTTAAAGATATGGACGACTTACATAAATGTAAATCATAATCAAACTACAATATTGTATATAGAACCAGCAATAAATGCGTGTATGTACTGCAATACAAATATTGTAAATTATACGACGCACGTACACAATCAGGAGAAATTGAGAAAAATCCAATGATAGATACGAGAAGTACTTAGTAGGATACACAAATAGGTAGCCAGTCATATATTGTATGTAGTTCATTTGTTTGATTCTGTTGCTGGCTCTGGTTTCTGTCTGCTACACTTTATTTTGAGCATGTCTAATCGAGTTTGCGCTCAATCTGGCGACAACGATTAATCAAAGTGACATTTGCGCATTTCTCAAATGCCGATGAAGACGAGGACGACAAAACGACAACGTCTCTAGGCCTTATGCAATGTGACAGGACATCTTTCAATTTTCAGAGAGTTCAGAGTTTTGCGCGCCAAATGCCACACATTCCATACCCATTCATTCATACTACACACATATACTACATACATACATACATACATACATACATACCTACATGTATCCTTCCTATATCGTGAGCTGAACTGAACTGAACTGAACTGAACTGAATTAAATTTCAGCCTTGCTCGTGATACGAAACTCAAAAGAGGACAAAACAAAAACAAAAAATAAAAAAAAAAAGGGAGCAACAACTGCAACAAAAACACCTTGTCAGCCTAATACAAACACAGGACGATGACGATGACGATGACGATGACGAGAACGACAAGGATGTTGAGGCCTACAAACACACCAAAAAAAATTAAATGAAAAAGATTTTTTATACGCAAAAATGGATTGAAGCTACAACCAAAAAATTACCGAAACAGGGGCATTTGGATAATGAATAAAGAAAGAAAAAAAAAAAAGGAAGGAACCGAGCAAGGACATATGAGTATTGTACACATGTACATATTTACTTAAAAGCCAGAAAATGATGACGGCGACTTTGTAGAAGAATGAAATGGAAAATCGTTCAATTCCTTTTGCGCATGGATTAACTTCCGTTTACTTTAGTTGATTTCTCCTTTCTTGGGATTTTTATTCCTGTCGCTCCAATTATTAATGCTATTATGATTATGTGTCTGTCGGTTCGTCGGTGTGTTTGTCTTTCGGTTTGTTCTATTGTTTGTCATTCCTAACTGTGTAGTAGATGCGAATGAGTATTGAGTTTGTATGTAAGTAATAGAAATATAGGAAGGAATCTATAAACTCTGATGTTACACATATATGATATATAATATAATCTGATATAGTCGTCTGTAATGCCTAGAACAGTATCACTATCAGAAAGCCAAGAAAGTAAGCATATGTATTATATTTATGTTCTATGTATGCCATGATCAGCTTCGAAAGGGGATATGGCTTCCCTTCCTAGCTCCTCTGTGCTGTGCCAATCGAATGGGGAAATTAAAATTGTATATCGATACATACATAAGTAAGGAAATCTGAAATGTAAATATTTGAAAATTTTTCATGCCTTCTAGCTTTTGCCAAAAGAACTCTGCAAATACTTAGCATAGCATGTATAGTGTCAGGTCTCTTAAGAGGACTTTGTAAAGTTATGAAAAACTTAACACAACACACACACACACATTGAGTATCTTAATGAGCCACTTTGATGGTTTAATTTGAATCAGATTCCCATTTTCAGATCTGTAAATCCATCATCTAAGAAAATCTTGGAATTCTTAGAGGTTGCAGTGACAATGTGACTAGCTCCCATCCTTCATCCAATCTTATCATATCTAAACTACAATAAATCATAATATGAGTATTCTTTAAGGAAACTTGAGGTACAATATATTTTGGCTTTAGGGACACTTCAATAATTTAGAGACTAATCGGAATACACACATCAAATCGTTCTTCAAATCGCTCTCATTTTGAGAGAGCGCAAGCTTTTTGTCGTGTCAATGGAGGATGACATTTTTGCGTTTGATCATGTGATTTGACAAAATCAAAATGTTTTGATTTATCTTCAAATCTCTCTCTCTCTCTCTCTCTCTTTCTCTCTCATTTTTGCATTGGAAAGCTATTTTATGTGTCGATGGGCAAACCAACTCATTTTTATGAAATCTTTGTTCTGAAAGTACGGACAACGCTGTGTGCGGACAAAGACAAAAGAATCGAAATGTGGTGATTACGAAATCAACATAAAAAAAAATCAACAAAAAGTATCAAAAAAAATAAATAAATAAATAACAATAAAATATTTAATTTTGGAAGTGTTGTTGCTAATGAAATATTATTAAAATATTTTGTTTTTATTTGTTTTATTTTGTGATTTAGTTTTTTTTTTGTTTTCTTTTTATAAATTTTGGTTTATTGCTTATTTTTCAAGTAAACATTTAATTTAGCATTCCAAATGGAAAAGAAAAGCAACAAAGAAAGGAAATTTTTTTTGCCTTTATTGAAGCATATCAGGCATTGCCTTCTCCTCTGTGGAAGACAACAAGCAAGCCGCATATTCCTTGGTGGCACTCACTCGCTGCTTTCAATAAAAACAAAAACTAAAAGCTTTCCATTTCAAGAACGAAATTAACAATATTCGATGGGCAACGAACGCATCAAAACACAATAAGCTTACAAGCACAAACAAGCCGCATATTCCTTTGGGGCAACTCACTCGCTGCTTTCAATAAAAACCAAAACTAAAAGCTTTCCATTTCAAGAACTTTCATTCTTTGATTTGATATGTGTATTTTTACATTTAGAGTGATGGATATACTTGTATTTGCTTAAAGATTTAATGACAACTGGTTTTAAAAAAATGCCTAGATAAGCACACACATCCAGATACAATATACAATATATGTATTGGCACAACAGTACAATACACTTCCACTTCTCAAGGTTGATTCATGTCAATATAAATATTTGTTTGTTATGGGGTTGTCTAAATAAAAAGAAAAGAAAAGAAAAGAATAGATTATTCATTATTTCGAAACAAATCAGATGCCTCTTCCTATTGCAAATATAGAGGGATCCATCCAGAGAGTTCGATTACTCAATCTATAAAAATAAACCTTAAAATGCACCTTGTTTTCCTTTGAACAACTCAAACTCTAAATCTCAGCAAATCTTCTATCTCGATACACCTCACTTAAATACGAAAATCCTTTCAAGAAACACTTGACTTGAATTTCCCAATTATGTTCCTGTTACTGTTACTGTTAGTGTTACTGTTAGTGTTTATTGTATATTGTATTTTTGTACTTGAGTAAAAACATTTACTCGTATTTGTGGCGTGTGCGCAGCGGTTTTCAATGGCACTTATCAAATACTATTTAACTCAACTCACCAATACACACACACACACACACACACACACACGTATGTATGTTCATACTATATAGTAGAGAGGAACTGAGACCTATTGAGTTGCATTGAGCTGAGCCTGTGACCCACGCACACGCGCAAGACACTTCAGATGCGTTTCAATAATAAGTAAGCAAGCGTTTGAAGGATTCAATGGAGTTCCTTAGTCAAGGCAAGGCAAGGCAAGGCAAGTTGTCCGTCGATCTCACTCACTCACTCTTGCGGTGGTAGCAGATGTCGCAGATGCCCTTTATAATAAGTATAAATTATTGTATTTGAATACGAGTGAGTATGTTCTTATTGTATTGTATATAATACGTCGTAAGAATTTAGGTTGCTGCTTTCTGCTTTCGGCTTTCGGCTTTCTTATTGTATTTCGCTAAGCCTGAGAGGTTTTTGTATCCTTGTAGTCAGTCGTCGCCTTTACTCCAAGCATTCATTAATTTTTTTTTTTTTTTTGTTAATACAATACTTACAAAAGCAGGAGTATGCAGGAGTACAAGTAAAGATGCATTTATTTGTTTCTTTTGTTGTTGTCCGTTTTTGGCATGTGTCTTGAAAGATGCCAAGCCAATTTTGTTGTCGAATAAAAGGGCCTAAAATTAATGTGAATGTGAATGTGAATATTATTTTACTTACCCTTATGCAATTCTACCTATTTTGTTTTTGAAGCCAAACAACTCTGGAGACTTCAAGTCTTTAGTTTATCTGTGTGCTGTGCTCCCCTGTCCCAATTTGTAGTACAAATTAAGTGACTTTCTGAATTTTGATATTTATTTTCTAATAAATATTACAATTATTATAAATGGGCTAAAATCTATGAAACTGCAACTGAGACAAATCAAATCAAAGCATTCAAATTTACATTGCCAACTGCCAACTGCCAACTGCTCTTCATGGGCAGCTGCAAATTATTATACAATACAATTGCAATATAAGTATCTCAATTGACTCAAGTAAGTACAACGAAAACGAAGAACAACAAAATGAAATACATACAATACTTATGTTTAAAAAAGTTAATTTATATATAGAGAAAACTAACTAAGTAGAAACACCTCCAGTCCTGTCCTATTTACAATAATAGATAAACAATGAAATGCCATAAGTTTTTAACATACATAAGTTCATAACTAAAGACTGGAATGGAATGGAATACTTGGTTCTTAAGTTCTTAAGTTAGTCTGACAGAATTCTATTGAAAGTAGGCGTGGGAGCATTAATACGTAATATTTATTATAAGTAGAAATAATCCTTAGTAACGTACATTTTCCATATGTTACATGTTCCGCGAGCGAGACTTTTTTGCATAATTTAGTTTTGCTTCGTTAATTTTTTTCATTTTCTACTCATTTCATTTCATTTCATTTGATGTCAGCGAAGTCAAGTCATGCCACTACCAACTACCAGTTTATACCATTCTATCCACCAACAACAACAAGTGCTCAACTCACCCATTTTTATGTACATATTTACCTATCTATGTATTCTCTATAAAATGTAATTGAATTCAAATTTATGGAAATAAGTATAAGGTTCACATTACCCACACACATTACACGTTCACAATTTAATGGCACTTTTCCAGGGAAAAAGTTTATTAAGAATATACAAAATACCAAGTACAAAATGCATAAAAATATAATAAAAACAAAAAAGAAACTTCTAATCATTTGGTTTTATTTAGAAAAAGTTTTCAAAGTCACTTAAGAATAATTAGAAGTGACCAGCCAATCATATGTACAATATCTGATCTGTTCTTCTTTATAAAGAAATGTTGAAATTCAGCTATGCCAAAGTTGATATACTCTTTCTTCACGCATCCCTAGAAAACGTTTTTGCTTATACTCCTGTGACTGAGCATTCAGAAATATATATTTGATTATAGATTTAACTTATGTTTAGGATAGAGTCAGTATTGATACTACATTTCTATATTGACTCCGAAATATTTGTATGGGATGAGCTATATGATCCAGTAATCTTAAGATCTTAAAAGTAACATGGTTGGTGAATATGGGTCAGACAGACACTTATAGTGTCCAAATTTAAGTAAGCGATAACACAAAAAACAAAGAAGTTCTTCTTAAATGAATAGTTTGTATGGGAGGTACCCCTACCCCTCCTAGTGGTCAGTTTCGGCTGGTTCCGACAAATGTACTGCGCCTATCTTGGAAACTAATAGTGTCCAAGTTTCAATTCGATAGTACAAAAATCAAAAAAGTTTTTCTTATAAGAACCTAATAAATTCAGTATGGTTTGTATGGGATGTACCCTCCCTCTCTAGTAGTCCGATTCAACTTTCTAGCTAAAAAATTGAGGAACTAGTTTGCATACATTTATACAGACAGATAGACGGACCTCGTCCAGCTGATCAAGAATATATACCATATATTGTACTGATGTCTCTTTCTGTCTGTTACAAACTTCATGATAAACTTATATGTAATAAATAATATTTATTCACTGCATGAAGAGTATAAAAATAAAATACTGGGGAATGATTTAAAGAAAGAGGGAGGCATGTGTCACTTACGGACAGCACAAAAGGTGGATTATAAAAACTTATCACCTTGAACAATTTAAGGGTTGCTGAATAATAAATTTATTGTGTCTTAAAATAATAAAACTGCCTACTTAGGAAGAGTCTACAAGAAAAATATCTTATGGATCTATCACTTACTATGTACATAAATACAATAGTAAATGATAGATGTTAGTTATGTGCTATGTGGTTTGTTGTTATAAGGATCAAAAGAGAAGAGAGCCAGGGATTGCATAATACTCTAGTTTCTTAGCAATCTAATAAGTTAAAGACATCATGTTGGTTATTAGCTCGCTCCTCCTATATGAGAATTTTAACAAATGAAACGTTCCAGATTCTTCAAAATATGTGCGTTATATATAAATTTAATTTTTTTTTTTAATTTTTATCATTTGTTTTTTATTTTGTTCTCGATTTGAAAGTTTTTTTTTTAAAGAAAAACAAAAAAAAAACATTACAATAACAATAAATTATCAATATAAAAAATAAATTCAAAACAATTTAAAAAAAAATATATATATATATATTTGAAAAAATAGATAACGAAATTGAATTTATGGAAAATCTGAAATGCAACTTAGTTGAAATCATCGTCCCTCCCTTTCCTCCTTTGTATGTATGGTATTTAGATCGCTGATCCCTTTAATTTATGGAACTGTCACCTTCATTTCTCATTTCTCATTTCTCACTTCTCATTTGTCATCATAATCACTTGTGGAATTGTGTCCACTGTCAGGGCTGATATTTCTTGGCTCTGTCATTCCCACAGATCGTCTGCTGCTACTGCTGCTAGTTACGCCAAATAGTTTCTGTGCCGATTGCCGGACACTTGTCGATATTCTCCTTGCAATTTGCCGCTTGCGGCGCACTCCTCGTTGACGATGCAACTGCTGATTAAATGGAGATGAAGCGCAAATTTCGCGCTCATTATAAGCATGACGCGGCATTGGAGTAAATTCTGTGATGGTAGTGGCAGATTCATCAGGACGCCAATACTCACTAAGATCGCTTGCCGGATCATATGCTGGTCGATAAGTCGGCGAAGGTGATGCAACCGCATTGACCACTTCTGGTGTCTGATTTCTACGTTGCATACTAAATGGGCGGTGACGTCTTTGCTTGCGGCGGTGGGTGGGTTCCTTGCGCGTGCTAGCCAATATGGCATCAATCATACGTTCCAATGTCACATCACCCATTTTTGTAGAGTTCAACGTGGAATGTTCTGATAAAGCCGCCACAGAGATGAAACCATCGTTTACTATAGTTTCAGTTGCTGTTACTGTTGCTATTCCTGGCTCCTGGGAAACATTCAAAGATTTGTCTACCCAAATATTAGCCGTAGATTCGTTTAATGGTGGTGGTGGTGGTGGTGGTGGTGGTGGTGGTGGTGGTGGTGGTGGTGGTGGTGGTGGTGGTCGTGATAGTGAAGGCGGTGTTGTTGGTATATTATCATCCAAATATCGCGGCTTTTCAAAATAACTATCGGCTACTCCAATGCCACGAAGCGCTAGCAAAGGACCCGGTATGAGGCCACAAGGAGAATACTCTGCATCAAATGTTGGCAGCGTGGAGGCATAGTGAGACGGCAATTGACGTACTGGAGTCGTATGCACAATTGTGCTCGTACTTGTGCTTGTGCTTGTGCTCTGTATTGACCGATCAGGCATTATATTGCTCAGATCCTTTAGACTATGCATGCTCTTAAGGTCATGTTCTATAGCGATGCTAGAACTTATGCGTGGCAGTGGCGTCGATGTGAGTTGAGTCAGGCAAAGATTCTCTTTATCTGCGCCATCATAGGAACAACGTCGAAATGTCGAAGACTTCCGCTTCAAATTCGGATAGTTCCGTTTCATGAGGTAGCAACATTCCTGCTGTAACTTGATCGGCGTCTCACACAAATCCTCATCATATTGTTCAGGCAGATACGAACGTCGTGAATTCTGCACAGTCCACTTAAGCATTTGGATGCGTCTTCAAGAAACCAGAAAACGAAAAACTGCAAAACAAAAAACAATTCATCATAAGTTAACTAGATTCCTCTTCATATGGCGATAGAGTAAAGGTAAAAATCAAGTTATCATTTTCATACAAAACAAGTTCGGCATTGCTAATCTTGAGAAGGTGAAGGAGCTTTTGCGCGCGCTTTTTTTGCTTTCCCTCGCCACTGGACTGGATCTCTCCTTTTGTGCCTCAGTCTGCGTGGTCTCCTACTGAAAATGGGTGTTTCTCTTTAACACAAAACCAAAATCCAGACAATTGAATAAACATAATGGAAGCAACAAACAAACAAATGAACGAACGTACGATAAACGAAAGCAAAGGCAATGCCAAAAGCAAAGGAAAGAAACGAAACCGCCTTATTATGACTTCCAGCTGCGCTAAACACTCAAAGGCGCGAATTCGAGATCGAGAATAATGCAATCAGGTTTATATACTTGTACACACAGATTCACATCACTGATACACATGCATACCATATATGGTCCAACATACACACACAATTTAGCAATTAAGCAAAAGCAAAATATGATGATTAACTTGCTTAAAAGCTTCCACGACTTTTTGTCTCTTTCTGTGCGGATGGATGTGAATGCTTATTAGAAATTCCTGTTCATTTCAGTTCAGTTCAGTTCACCATTTAAACCATTTCATGAATTGTGGCTGATGCACTCACTCACTCTCTTAATCAATCACTTACTCAATCACTCACCGTTCACATCCTTACTTACTTACATATTCAGCTCTCTCAATCACTTACTCAATCTACTGCACTCAAGTGCCCTTCATGCACTTGAAAATCATAATTCCAACAAAAAAAAAAGAAAAAGAATATTATTATTCAAATTAAAACTTTTGATCATTTCGCTGTTCGAGTGTAAAATCAGCAGCAGTTGAAAGCCACTTTTCGGTTTCGCTTTCGATTTCGTTCATTTTAAGCTCAAGTGCTTTTGAAGCCTTTCTGTCGTGCTCGCTCTCATGCTTTTCGCAGAGTTCGTCGTTCACAAGGTTTATTAAATTCAACTCAAATCAA
Organism: Amiota minor; assembly: GCA_037043295.1. Taxonomy (NCBI): domain Eukaryota; kingdom Metazoa; phylum Arthropoda; class Insecta; order Diptera; family Drosophilidae; genus Amiota; species Amiota minor. The sequence goes on from JBAMAW010001648.1 coordinate 302,922, forward strand.
AGTTGCAATCATTTGGAAAAAACAAAAACATATTCACATCACTTCAAACAAACAAAACAAAAAAGCAACAAAGAAAATTACAAAAAATTACCTTAAAAAGCACACAAATTAAAAAAAAAAAAAAGTGAGAACTTTTTGAGAATCATAAAACTTTTAACGACTTTAAATGTTTCTCAATTCGCAAACTGAATCGCAAATATGCAGCCACACACACGCAGAGACATACATTTCAACAATTTTCAACTTTCGTATTGCAATTTGCCAATGACCGGTAAAAACAAAACGGAGCGCTTAGTAGTACTTTCCTTAATAGTTGAATTTTGATTGAGAGCGAGAGAGCGGCCGAGTAAAGAGCGAACTGTGGCTCGTAAAGTAGCGAGTAAAGAAAAGTAGCGAATTATGATTTGAAAAGTAGCGAGTGATCCACAAGAATTTGTTTTTGTCGCGGGTGTGAAAAGAAATGGACGTAGCAATCGACCGACAATCACACCACTTCATCCACAACCAGAGCCTTCACACAGAACTTTAACGTTCTTCTACATTAACATTAACGTTCAAGATCTGTTAACCTATTAGCTTTCAATTTTTGTTATTGAACTCTCATTGCAGTAATCATCGTTGATCATCAGTTTCAGTTTCAGTTCAATGATTTAACTAAATCAGTAGACTTAAAAAATATTTTCATATTTTTACTCTTCCAATATGAATGGGCAATATTTGGTCTTATGCAATTAAATTGACAGACAACCGAGCAACCAATTAGTCAGAGACCTTCATTTCAAAATAACATTTAACCAATTCTTCTTCTTTCAACTTTTTAACGCTTCAAGAATTCAACTGTTTAACTTTCAAGCATTTAACTATTCAACTGTTCAACTTTTTGATTGTTCAACCTATCAGCCTTTCATTTTTTTGTTCATTCATCTCATTCAGTTTCGATCATACGTTTTTCATTCAGTTTCAGTTTCAACTCGAGATTTAACTAAATCAGTAGACTTAAAAAATATTTTAATATTAAATTATTTAAAAAAAAGGGAAAAATGATTACTACCATGGAATTTTGGTGAACCAAAAAGATGGAAGGAAGAAAGGACGAAGAAGGAGATTTTGTTCTATTGCTTTGTTACAACATACACATTGGATAAGTTGATACTCGTACACAGATCATGTCCTACCCATTGATGTAATTTGAAAATTGGCAATGGGAAGCAGCAAACCAAGAGTAAGAGGTTGAAGCCATGGCAGAGGCAGAGGCAGAGCAGAGGAGAATTCGAGTCAAAGGTTGCTAATAAATTTGCGCTTAAAGGTAAGGAAACCCACCGCAGAGAAAGCAGAAACGAAGAATTGCAGAAGAGAAACGAAATTGCATGATCTTAGTTCATGAGAAAGAATAAGATGAGATAAAGTGAAAGGACGAAAGGACAAAAGGACGATAGAAAGAAAGGTAGATTGATCCATAGAGTTCTTTCCTTCTTAACCAATAAATTTCGAAACAATTGCGCAATTTTCCACAACATTTTTCAAGCTGAAATCTTTGCAAAACAAAAGGAGAACTAAGTGAATAAGTAGAAGTAAAAGTAAAAGTCGAAGTCGAAGTATGTTAAGCGCAAAGGGAGAAATGAAAGAGAAGAATAATAAAATAAAAGGAGATCTGGGTAGTAGCATCATAAACAAAAGGCTAAATTATTAGTGACAACACACACGAACACACACACACACACACTTCTGTGTACAATCTATGTAAGTTTTGTTGTCCTTTTTGGCGCTCGCGGATTGTGAAAAGTAAAAAAGGAACTCAACAATACAAAAGAAGACATTTTTATTTGTTCAATTGGCTTCTTTCTTATTATGTATTAGTTAATCCTTAATGGGAGAGAAAAGAGTTTCTTTTCCCATTTCACATCATCAATAGAATATTCTTGATATTTCTTTTTTGTTTTATATTTATTTGTCTCCAAAAATCCAAAATCTGAACAAACATTTTAAGTCGGCAAAATGCGCGTGCGCCCAGCTGCAGCTGCAACAAATCATGGAATCATGGAATCCTTGCAACACAAGGCAGAAGACAGACAGACAGACAGACAGATATCTCAGATCTTTCAGATACAAAATGTTTACCTTTTTCTTTTTTTTTGTTTTTGTGTTGTTTTTACCTTAAAAAGTAAAAACAATTTTCTACTTTTACGTGCATTTTATTGTACGAATAATCATTGTCAGCCAGAATCTTGTCTGGGATACTTTATTGTGATGTGTGTGTGTGTGTGGTGAATGTGGAACAAAGCCAAAGGAAAAACATAAATTAGATCAATTGTATGAAGTGTAAGGAAGTAAGACATGTGATGGACTGACTGCTGCAATTGTAATTTTCTAATGAATTGCTCAATAATTGCAAAACATTTCTTAATGAAACCAAGAATCAGAAGAAATCAGTAAGTGCGGAAACGGAAACTGAAACTGAAACGGAATCGAATGTAGAAACAATCTGGTCTAGAGTTTTTTTTTCTATATAATACCAGCTCAGCTGAATTGGTCTCTGGTGGCTCAGTAAGTATCCTTGTTTTCTATGCATATATCCTAATACATTTTTTCCCATTTAACCTATGTAGACCAACGAAATCTATCAAATTGGTAAGAAAGATTTTTTGACATTGTTTGGGTTTTTCGTTTTCCAAAATTAATAGTCGATCTTTCCAAACTAGTTCTAGATCTAATTCTTCCTGGTATTTTATTATCCAAACTACTGAATTTACACTAAGATGTTTTCAATCCTTAGAAGCACATGGGTGCGTAGTCGATATTAGCAACTTTTATTATTTCCCAGTTAATTGCAATTTTTATATTGTACAAATATATCATTTCAATATCAATATCATATCAATAAATAGGTAATTTTTTTATATTACCATAGGCTAATTATGTATATAAAATGAAGAAGGCATACATATGTGGTGATTGGTCAAAACCTTGAAAACTTATCCTAATCAAAATACTAAAGACACACATTATTTATTCTCCTCATTGTTCGCATTAATGCTTACTTAAACTTATTAAAATAATTACATGTAGAAATTACACCCACTCTCTGGTCTCTTCAAATACAATATGTTGGTGATGTATATTGATGTAGCTGAGAAGAGCGGAAGCAACTTTTTATAAGTGTCGATCGAATATGTTGAGCCTTTGATGGTAGAAACATACATACATAGGTACGAGTGAGTATACCATGCGAGAGAGAGAGCCAGTATATTCTATTCATTAGAGTTCTGTTATGGCAAAGCGCACGCACCCTAACTCTCTCTCTCTCTCTTAGAGAACTGGTTTGCGTGCGCAACATGTTTCTTATAGATGATGCGATGCCTTCATTCATCATTCATAATATTCTGTTGTATCTGAAGGAATTGCTTCAGTCTTGAATTGAGTTTGCACGTGAGCAAACGTCGGTGGAGTTCGGAGTTTAGATATTCAAACTTGACTCGTAAAAAAATATAATTTTTTTTTGTGTGGTTTTTTTTTTTTGTATTAAATATTTTGTGTAACCAAATTCAAACTCAAAAACATAAAAAAAAAAAAGGTAAAGAATATTGTGAAATGAGAATTGAATAGATTTATGAATGAATGAAATTAAGTTTCAATCAAAAGTTTGTGTATGTGGAATTGAGCGAAAGTAAAGTATAGAAGTCGACAAAATTATTAAAATATCTGAAAATATTTCTACTTTTCAGTCTTTAAGCTTTTGAGATATCAAACAGAAATATTAGACTTTTTAATATTTAAAATTAGAACATTTCTAGTAAAGTCTTTGATTTGAATTGATTTGATTTGTTCCATGAACTTTTATGTAAAATCGTGTTAAAGATTGTCTAATAAAATAATATTAGATTTTAAGGTGCATAAACTACCTGTGAATATATATATAATGTCATTTTGTGCATTCCTTTTTTTTTTTTTTGTAGTTCCTGAAAATCGACAACATGCTTAAGTGGGCTGTGCATAATCCGCGACCATCATATCTCCCTGAACAGTATGTTGAAGACTTCTCTGTGACATCGACAAAGTTACAACAAGAATGCAATTACCTTGTGAAACGAAACCATGTGGATTCAAAGCAGAAATCATGGACCTTTCGTTGTTCACATGCCACAGACAAAGAGAACCTTCTTCAATTAACATCAACGCCACTGTCTCGTGCAAGTTCCACAGGGACTGTGGGACGTTTACCCAGTTCACATTGCTTAAAGCGCGTACATAGTCTAAAGGATCTGAGCAATATATTGCCCGATCATACGACCCCAGTACGTCAATTGCCGTCTCACTATGCCTCCACGCTGCCAACATTTGATGCAGAGTATTCACCTTGTGGCCTCATACCCGGTCCTTTGCTGGCACTGCGGGGCATGGGCATACCCGATAGTTATTTTGAAAAGCCGCGTTATTTGGATGATAATATAGCACCACCACCAGCATTGAATTTATCTTCGGCTAACATATTGGAAGAGAAATCTTTGAATATCACTAGTGTGCAGAGCACAGAAAATGTTTACCAGGAGTCAGCAACAGTAACAGCAACAGCAACAGCAACAGGAAATTCAGCTGACGACGGCTTTAGTGCTATGGCGGCAATATCAGAACAGTCAACATTAAGCTCTACAAAAATGGGTGATGTAACATTGGAACGTATGATTGATGCTATATTGGCCAGCACGCGCAAGGAGCCCACGCGCCGCCGCAAACAGAGACGTTGCGCCTACACCCCAGCATTGGTGGTACGTCGTCACCATCGCCCATTTAGCATGCAGCGCAGACATCATTCAGTAATCAATGTGGTTGCATCGTCATCTTCGTCTACATATCAACCAGCGTACGATCCAGCTAGTGATCTTACAGAATTCGCTCCAATGCCAAGTTATGGGTATCAGGAACGCGAAGTATGTGCATCTTCTCCATTTAATGAAGGTGGAATGAAGCAGAAGCAACACTTGTATAGGCAATGTGGCATGCGTCGCAAGCGGCAAAAAGCAACGAATATTTTAACAAATATCCTGCAATCGAATCAGAAGTCTGGCGGAACATTAAGTAGCAGAGCGGCAGTACGTCAACCAAGGCATGGCAGTCCCGATAGTGGCCACAACTCAACAAGTGACTTCGATGAAGATCCCAACAATGAGAACAATGAAGAGAAGGATCAATGTGAAATTGTTCGAGATAACAGTGTCACAGTTCTAGAACAAACAGCAAATTCCAAGGACATGTGGATGACGGAACGTGTGAGCGACATTGAATGCCTACGTCACACCTTACTGGATGTCACAAAGCGTCGGCTCAGCTTCTCTCTACTCTCTCAAAAGCTAAATAGTAGTTAGACATAACAAATCCAAAAAAAAAAAAAATCTAAATTTTACAATATCAATTTAAAAGAAAAATTGTTTTTATTATGAATATTGCCACACTATAGTCTGATGTTTGTAACACTTGAAAGAATACCTCAGGGAATTGGAAATGAAGGTGTTTTTATTAATTCAACTTAACATTATTTTTTTTTTTTTTTTGAAATTATGCTATAAATTTTTAGAAATAAAATACATTTGTTTGGTAAATCATTTTGTATGTTATTTTTCCGAAATTCCGAAAATCATTTACCACCATATTAGGAACATTAAACCGCTTATGCTAGGAAATTATTTGAATGCATTTAATGATGAACGAAGTCTGTCATTATAACGACTGCTGTAAAAAGTTTATTTCCTGAAGAACAGATGTATGGATGCAGAGGTCCTTGTGTGTGCGTCGAGATCCTGACAAACCAGAGGTTGTTGCTGATTGTCCTGCGAACCTTGGCTTGAGGGATCCAAATATTCCTGCGATTTCAAGTAAACCATAGCTGGATATCATATTTCCAGAAAGGAGAAACAACTTGTTTATACATTAAGACATTATTTTCCAAACTGAGTTTGCTCCTTTTACACAGAAGCCACTACTTATGGTATAAATATTTTTTTACACAATTAAATCTAGTTAATTTTTTTTTTTTTTAAGTTCACTTATCTTGTTATTGATATTGACTAATAAGATGATCTAATGCTTGCTTAATTGCTTATTACTAATATCAGTTTCTGTAAGAGCGAACACCTGCACAGAAGTGTTTGATAAGTTTCTGTGAATATTTCGTGACCTGGAATTTAGAACAAATTTATATTTATTTCTTATTGCATTTCCTTTACCATTTGCTTCTCATTTGCTCATACAAACAGGTGAATTTCGTGAAATTTTTACTATGTAAAAATTATTTTGTATTTGATGATATTATTGTAAATATTAAGGGTAGTTTACTTGTTCTTGTGTCTGGTGTCATGTTTAAAAAAAAAATGGTTTCAATTCTTTTACTTTTCTTAACATACCAGAAATTCAATAATATAATAATAATTAAAGAAAAAAATAGCTTCGGACCCCTCCAAAAATGATGTAATCCCATGTAATTGGCATATAAATTGTGTTCAAGAAAATTCACAGAGTCTTATTGAAATTTATTTGAAAATTTCACATTCAAATTTCTAGAATCAACGATAAGTTAGTAAATTAGTATTATGGTGACTTACTCTGAACCGTTAACAAATGTTTTCAGTGCGTAGTAGGTATGAGAAAGTGTCGCCTCTATAAAACTTACATATGTGACTATGTGTACTAAATACAAGTGGCGGCAAGGCTCTTTCCATGTTATGTTAATATGCACGTGCACTCAGGCATAAAACTTTCATTTCATTCGTAACATGGTAGTACATTTCTCATAATCATCATCATAATCATCATCATGATCATCATCATCATCATCTGATCTGGTCGAATATGTATACTTGAATATATTCTAGGAGTATTTTACCTACAGTACAAGTGTTCATTTACATTTATTTATTGTCATGGGTTTGATAGGATCGCTGTCATCTTGACGGATTGAGATCATCTAAGACCGCTTAAAACAAAACTACTTGTATGTAAATCATGTTCTTATCATATTTGCTCTAGATCCTCATCATCTTTGTGGTAGATACATGTTTCACCCTAGTCTTTGCAAGATTTTTAGTTTTGAAAAACCTCTTAGAATTTGTTGCTCATTCCTTGTCGTTGGACATTAGGATAACATCGTGGCTATTTGCATACACTAAATGTAAATAGCATGGATGTTCTCCAATTCAACAATCAGGCAGCATCAGGGAAAATGGTGAAATTGTGAGGATGCGGATGTGTATGCATCCAACCCCCCCCGAAGTCAATATCCATTGGAAATAAAAATGGTCACTCTCATGAAAGTTGGTAGCTCTTTGGTTGTCTCCTTTTTTTTTTTTTTTTTGTTGCTTCAGGACCCAAATGGAACCCTATTGCAGAGACTTCGTTGTCCGTTCGTCCGTCCTCGGAACATATCTCATAAACCACAATAGCTAGAGAGTTGAAGTTTTCACAGAATGTGTAGTTCTATCCGGGCATCAGCAATAAAAATACTAAAACTTAAATATTCCAAAAAACTTAAAGGGGTCCCCATATAAGAAACATTTTGGTTTCTATGGCAGCTATACGATTCAGTAATCCCACAAACTTAAAATTTGGATGGTTAGTGGCTATACATTAGAAACTTATATTGTCAAAATTTCAGTTTGATTGGATTACTAGGGAGGGTACCTCCCATACAAACCCACCATTAAAATTCAGGTTCTTATTGGAAAAACTTTTTTATTTTTTGTTCTAACAAATTGACATTTAGACACTATAAGTTTCTGATATAGGCGCTGCACATCTGTTGGAAGCAGCTAAATCGGCCAACTAGGAGGGGTACCTCCCATATAAACCCCAATCTGGAACGGAACCCTCCGTGTACGAGTCTGACTCGCACTTGCCCCCTGTTTTTTTTTTTTTCTTGGTGATTGTCAAGGATTTTGTTTTTTCTTCCCTTTTTTTTTTTGTTGTGCGCCAAAACAAAACATGATGATGATGATGATGATGATGATGATTTTAACAAATCTCAATTTGTAAGAACTATTTGCATACACTTCAAATTGTTCCAAACCATGTATTTTCCATACATTTTCAGTTCCATTTGTTTATGTAATCAAAAAAAAAAAAAAAACAGCTGTTCACGATGCAGAATCACTTGTGTAAAAGATACTCTGCATCTGGTTCAAGGGTCCTGACGCAGCGCCTGAAATTGTTATATGTTGTCTATAATTTTTCGCTTTACTGAATTGATTACAACAAAAGGTTGTTAGTTGACTATTAAACCTGCTTAGGAAATAAATTCTTGGTATCTCTTATAGTGAGTAGTGAGTGATGAAAATGAAAAACAAAAAACCCCCATACAAGTTTAACTACTATGTATAATTTTTGATCAGCTGATGTGAGGTTGTGATTTTGAAGAATTGTAGTAAATTTAAAATTACGCACCTTTAACTTAGGAAACGGTACCCGCAACTTGTATCACCTTTTTGGCAAAATCAGTCATCAAACCTTATAGTGAACATTGAATAGCATAAAATTGTTTATTGTATAGAACTTTACTAATTTTGAGTAAATTTACTCAAACCAGCATAACTTCATGTATGTATGTGTGTGTGTATGTATGTATGTACCATAGATACAACATATGGGTTTGGGCATGTCCCCTAAAAACCATTTGCCAAAATTCTCAATTTCTCAACAATGAAAAAAATGAGAGGGTAATTCGCGTGTAATACAAGTTTAGACTTATGCTACTAGTACTTATGGATGTGGATTGTTTGGTTGTCCTACGTTGGATGGATGATAGCTGACATTCGTCAGTTGATATTTGTTTGACAGACGCGACTGGGTAAATTTGAAACAAACTTTAACAAAACGTCATCAGGACATTGATCATTTCGAAGCTGATAAGAGAGAAAAGAAGAAGAAAGAAAGAGGCAGACCATAGTCATTGTAGTCATAGTCTTGTAACACGTGTTAAAGCGTCAGATGTATGTGCATAAGTACATATAATTCCAATGCGAATGCGAATGCGGGTAAAGGTGCACTAACTTTGTCCTCAGTACAACAGCAATTTACAACAATGTATGTACATACATAGGTATATATATCCAAATGTTAGTCAAAATGACCATCACCATCACCAACCAACACCAACCAACACCAACCATCATCACCACCATTACCATTATCAGTAGCACACAGCTCACAGGAACTCAGGAGAAATGTTAGAGTGAGTAAGTGAAGTGAGTGAGTGAGTGAGTGGTTGGTGTAAGTGTTATGGGTTATGGGTTCGAATCGAAAGTGTCTCGTGCCCCCTTTTTTATTTGCTCATGTTGCGCTTGGTTTAACTTGCGAAATTAAGCGGGTGGAAAATATTTTCTTTGTTTTTATTATTTCTGTGTCTTTTCAATTATCGTTGATTTTTCTATTTAATGAAAAATTTTCACAAAATGTTTTCTGTGTTTCCAATTGCTGAACAAAACGTTTAAAACACAATTAGAGAGACAGAGAGAGAGACAGAGAGAGAGAGAGAGGGAGGGAAAGATAGTTTAGGACAATCGAATCGGGCAAATGGGAGTCTCTTAGCGATGCGACGAACTCATTCATAAGTACAATTAGTAATGACTTTTTAAAAGGGTTCTAGGCTTATTGTTTAAAGAACATAATCTAATACTTATGACTCTATTTGAGTTTATTTGAAAATATTGTCTGAACAATAAGATAATACACCCATATACAATATAATATAATACAATATTCTCTATGTGTAGGTATATACTCGTACATATGTACATCTATTAAATTGAGAATGGAATGGCATGGAATGATCATCAGATTTTCCATTAGGGACTTGATAACTTTGAACGTTCTCCGTGAAAGCAGCCTTAAACCAATTAACCAATTAACAAACTGTGAATGTCAAAATATTTAATAAAGTCAGCATTTTCATCATAATGAAGTACACAAACGAACAACGTTTCCAAATAATTAAAATTTACTACCAAAATTCCGAGTCGGTGACTGCAACTTTAAGAGCATTAAAGCCAATTTTTGGTCGTTATAATCGTCCCAGTAGACAAGCAAACTCATAGTCTAGTGAATAAATTCGAGTCTACATATTCGCTGTTGGATATTCCCGTGCCAGTTGATCAAAGTGGTGAGAATACTGCTGCCGTGCAAGCGTCCATCTCAAAACAGAATCAAAACAGTCGATTCTACTATTCTATTCTCAAGAATTGGGCATCTCGCAGTCCATACTATGGCGAATTTTGCAAAAGGATCTTGACCTACACCCCTATCAAGATCAAGTTAGCTTAAAAACTAAAGCCTCTCGATCATATGAAGCGAGAAACGTTCTCGAATTGGGCTCTTGAAATGTTGGAAGAAGAGAGCACCAAATTCATCGCAAAATCATCTTCAGTGATGAAGCGCATTTTTGGTTACAAACAAACAAAATATGCGTCATTGTGCGTCAGGTGATAACTCTCATGTGCTTCAAGAAACACCACTTGATCCACAAAAATAACTGTATGGTGTTATTGGGCCTTTTTTTCCGTTGATGACGCTGTAACAATCGACTTATTGACATTCAAATCCTATTATATGGAGAAATGTTCCTGTCGATTGGCCGCCTAGATTATATGATTTAACACCTCTAAACTTTTTCTTATGGGGCTGTGTTCAATCATTTGTCTACGCCAACAAGCCAGTGTCGTTAGAGGAGCTCAGAGCCAATATTGAACGAGAGAATGTGTGGACGAGTCATTGAAAGTTGGGTTCAACGAATCAACCGCTGCAAACGTGCTGGTGGTGGACATACCTATGAGTGAAGTCCAATTCCATAATTTTGAAATTTTCGAAATATCTTAAAAGATTTGCGGTTTATTTAAAAAGAAAGTTGCCAAGTACTTAATGAAAAACGCGTTAGAATGTTCAGACAGCGCGTTGCGTTGCGAGTTTACCAGTTCCGTTTGCGAGTTATGAACACCTGCTTTAAGGGTTCCGGACAAAATTAGTACCAAACGGAATCATATTACTCCGTCCGTCTCTCCTTGGACTATATCTCATGAACCGTAATAGGTAAAAAGTTTAAATTTTTACCAAATATGTAATTTTATCCGGGCTACAGCAACAAATACTAAAAGTAAAATATATTTAAAAATTTAAAGATGTCCCCATACTAGAAACATATGTGTTTATTCAGTAACCCAAAAATTTTAAAATTATCACGATTAATAAAAATGAATTTTCCAGAGGTTGTCTTCAAAAAACCTGTTTTGGCCGACACAATGGATAGGGTAGACAAAAAACACTTTAAACATTGATTTATGTATTTTCGCACAACCCAAGACACTGTTTTTCTTTCAGTTTCTTTTCACACATATTTTCCACGGATACTTTGATGGAGAAATATGTAATTAAAAAGTATTTCTGTCGGGCATGTGCCAGAAATCGCTTCCTCCTTGTGCAATTTTCGTTGTGGCAGTAACCTCTTTTGAATTCTCCTAATTTTGTAGAGGCTTTTTGATTCAAATTCCTCATTATGTGAAGCTATAAACAAAAAAATTACCATGAATTGTAGCTTATTGTTTTCCTCAATAATTTGCATTTAAAGAATTCAATAGTTTAGTTGTTTTTAAGTGCATAAATTGCATTTAAAACAAATCTCTTTTTTTGCTTCAAAGTAAAATGAACCAAGGAAGTAGAAACACCCATTGCTGGAACGTGTTCATGTTTCTGAAAGACGGCAAATATTTTACACCAACAGTATCTCAACTTTGCTCAACTATTAACAGATGTCGAAAAACTGCACAGTTCAGTTTAAAACCAAGTCTTTTTAAATTTTTTCTGCCGTTTTAAGTCAGCGGAATCACGAGTCAATTCCATTTTTGCCAAAGATGAGATTTCAATTTACTGTAAACAACACAAATATCGCTAAAATCTAAACCATTGTCATTTATTTCCATTAGAATAAACCCGGAGCAATATGAATAACATCGTAACTCGATTAATAACACAGGTCTGCAAAAAAAAATTTTTTTTTTGCTGCATGGGATATTTTTACTGAATTATATATTTTAAAGATCACAGATTCTAAAAATGATTATCAGAATATCCCATCACGTATAGTTAGGTTTTCTCGGAGTGGCCATTCAGTTTTTGTCCAATGCAGGTGTCTGGCTCTGCTGTCCCATAAGCACAGAAAGCAAGGGTATTTTGTATAACCTCCCTGTTGACCCAACAACATGGTTAGTATTTTGAAGTCTCCGCAAACCATCCATTGATGTTCTTGATATTTGATTTTCTCAAGAATCGTAGCCAAGTCATTATAGTTTTCTTTCATGTGAACCGAATGACCCACAGGAAGAGATGCAAATACATTGCCATTATGCAGTAAGACAGCTTTGAGGCTAGTTTTCGAAGAATCGATAAATAGGCGCCATTGTGATGAATGATATTCTATTTTAAAACTCCTCATGAGTCCATGGACATCGTCACAATAAACCAGATTGCTCTCTTTGGAGAAAAACTGCGTGAAATCCTTCTCTCGATGCCTGTACCACGAAAATGAAGTCCCAGGTGACAGCAATTTTTTGTTTTTCAGCCTTGATCCTAGCAGTTCGGCTGCATCTTTTGAAAGTCCTAAGTCTCTTACTAGGTCGTTCAGCTCACTCTGAGAAAACAGTTGAGGTCCCTCGTCAACAGGAAAATACGGGCTAGATTCGTCCTGGGAAGCTGATGTGTCTGATTCTTCTGACTCACACAGGATATCATCTAAATTAGAAGGTGGCTGTGGAACTGGTATTTCAGGGCCATGGGGTACTGGACGAATAGCTGAATCAAGGTTAGGATAAAATATTTTCTTTTTATTTTTTGTATTAAATCCTTTTACATCTACTGTGCAGAAGTAGCAGTCGGTTGTATGACTTTTCTGTTCACGCCATATCATAGGGATGCCAAAATGAAACGAATTTTTCTTGCCCTTAAACCACAAGCGAAGATCTTCCTCACATCTCCTGCACACTTTATGTGGAGCCCATGCTTTGTCTTGATCTCCAAGTTTACATTTGAAATATGCAAAATAAACTTTTTTCACGAACTCACTTATGTTTCTTTGTTGTTTTTTCACTGTGTATTCACCACAAATGTAACAAAAGCTATCTGGAGAAATAATACAACTTCTATGAGCCATGTTCCAAAAAGAATAACACAAAAATACAATATAATAAGATAGCACAGTAGCGTTCGAATGCTTGATGTGTACTGATTGTAGTATTAAATCAACTTAGAGCGAGGTACTGAATGAAGCTTGTTGAAACATGTTCTAATTCAAAAGCAAGTTGTTTACGAGTATATTTATTCTTAGTACTCTATATAACAAGTCAAAACATGCTCAACCTCACCACTAATAAATTTATTTAGCCTTTCGTATTAGTAATATTAATTTTACGCTAACTACGAACCAAAACTTGAGAAGGGAAAAAAAAAATACTATGACGTGATGGATTTTTTTTTGTATTTTTTTCGGTTTTGCCACGTGAAAATCTATAAGAAAATATATAAAAACCCTATGCAGTTTTTTCCATGCAGACCTGTGTAATAATAATAATATTGTATATGTGCATATGTGCTGGAAATGTCAGGAAGATAATGAAAATTAAATCATGCAGCCATTTTGTCGGAATCCTTTTGGAGACTACACTGGCTCATGCCATTTGGCAATGAAGACGAACTAAAGGAAGGGGCTTGGGAAAAACATATCTTACGATGGAATACAAACGATGTATTTAAGTATGTCAGCTTATCTGTCAGAAGTCTATCATTATATGTAATTAAGTAATATTTTGCTGTAAATGCAAATTTAATTTCCAAGTCGAACTTCAACTCAACTCAACTCAAGTGACCCTTAACCATAATTCGCACAAAATCAAAAAAAAAAGAAAAAAAGAAAAAAACTTAAGAAAAATGAAAATCTCTAATCTAAATATTATAAAACAAAGTCGCTTTTTTCCTATAACCGCTTCAATCTTTAAAAATACGCAACCTATTTTGATGCGGTTTTTTTTAATAGATAGAGGGATTAAAGAGGAATGTTTATATTTATAATAACATCCATTAAATAGTGCAGAAATACTGTTATTTTTCACTATACATATACCTATATGCCTATCTTTAAAATTAATGTACTGTCACTACAATATTCCAGCTTCTCATTGTTTACACAGCAAAGTTTCTTCAAATGTGATTTTAGATTTTTTTTATTTGAGTCTGATTATTACTATCAAGAAATTAGAAAGTCATGTCTGGAAGATGTCGTCGTTCGAACATAGGTCGTAGTACAATGAATGCCAAAAGATTACGTTCAGCTAGAGATGAAGAATCGTCAACGGAACGTGAGGCTCGCCTCAGTCAGGCTCGGGATAGATATAGAGTTGAGAGAGAGAGAGAATCATCATCACGAGTTACTAATTCATGGGTGAATAAAGAAAATTCTGCCATGAATTACGATCCTTCGATTTCTTACAAGGACGATCGTATAGTATGTCAGCGGTGTGTGAACATTGCTTGGCATTGAAATTCAAGGAAAACGATTATTACTCTTTTTTTTTTTATGGTAAATGTTATTTTGAGTGAATCCTAAAATAAAAGTGTATACAATTAAAAAAAAACAAAATTCTTACTATGGGAAAGCAAACATCTAGTGGCACTCGAAAAATCATATTGTCTTGCCTGTGTGGGAATCATGTAGACGATCGGAAATTTTTGTCTCCCCATCTGATTCGGTAGCCATTTTTTCCAATTCAATTCTTTGGTTGCCGCGAATAAAATGGGAATCCTCAAGTCAAATTAGAAGAAATTCTCCCTCCACCTGAACCACTTCACTCTCTTCTTACGGGTTATCATCTATATATATAAAAATGCACTCAAAAAATAGTATGACCCTGCAAAACTCGAGAACGGCTGAACCAATTTTGATGAATTTGGTTTTTTTTTGTTGTACTCATGGAGTTACAGTAAGGTTCTTTGTTATATTTGGATCGGGGTAGGTAGCGCTGTTGTCCACATATAGATAGTTTTATGCCATTTTTAAATTTTTTTTTTTTATTTGGTGCAAAATATACTGAACCGATTTTTTTTAAAGAACAAATGATTCTTAAAGTTGCTTAGGTTATAATGGAAAATTAAAATATATTGTTAATTATTAATTATACATTTTGCAACAAAGCTTTTTATAAGAAACACCCAATAAACGCATAGGGAGTGTAGCAACGCACGCCGGTTAACGCTAGTAAATTAATAAAATATACATTTTTTTTTTGTTTTTTGTTGCTTGTGTTTATACAACAAAACATACATATGTTTATTTCATTATTTATTCATTATTCACAGATTGATTGTTCTATTGTCGGATTTAAAAAAAAAAAAAAAAAAGAAAAAAAATACAAAAACAGAGGACGATTCCCATTTAAAAAAAAAAGAAAGAAAAAAAATACAAAAACAAAGGAGGATTCCCATTTTATTCGCGGCAACCAAAGAATTGAATTGGAATAAATGGCTACCGAATCAGATTGACTGTTCTATTGTCGGATTTAAAAAAAAAAAAAAAAAAAAAAATACAAAAACAGAGGACGATTCCCATTTAAAAAAAAAAAAGAAAGAAAAAAAAATACAAAAACAAAGGAGGATTCCCATTTTATTCGCGGCAACCAAAGAATTGAATTGGAAAAAATGGCTACCGAATCAGATGGGGAGACAAAAATTTCCGATCGTCTACATGATTCCCACACAGGCAAGACAATATGATTTTTCGAGTGCCACTAGATGTTTGCTTTCCCATAGTAAGAATTTTGTTTTTTTTTAATTGTATACACTTTTATTTTAGGAATTCACTCAAAATAACATTTACCATAAAAAAAAAAAAGAGTAATAATCGTTTTCCTTAAAAAATTTGGCTATTCCCCGACTTATAGAACGAAACAAAAAAATAAAAGTAAAAAGTTTTCACTTTTCTTTGACTACACTTTGAATTGAAATCAACTCCTAAAATATAAGCCATGAATTCTGCATAATAACTTTTTATTTTGTATTCATTAATATATAATTATAAAACTTTTAATGCAAAAATCTCATGTGTTCACTTTCTTTTGACGCTGTGTATACAAGCGCAGGCAATTTTTTGACAAGGGAGGTTATGCAAAGTGCTACGAAATCATCGATATTGAGACAAACGAAGTCTATGCCGGTAAAATTATTTCCAAGAAATTCATTTTCAAGCAAAATCTAAACGCGCATATACATATATCAAGAGATGGACATCCACAGGGATCTAAGCCATCCGAATATTGTTAAATTTAATGGTTGCTTTCAGGATCTTCACTATGTCTACATTGTCCTGGAACTCTGCGAAAAAATGTCAATGATGGAATATTGCATCAACGGCGCAAGAACATCACGGAATATGAATGCCGTTATTATGTGTACCAAATCATTCGGGGCGTCAAGTATTTGCATGATAATCGAATTATCCATCGTGATCTGAAGCTAAATAATCTATTTCTAAATGATTTACTTCATGTGAAAATTGGAGACTTTGGCTTAGCGACACGCATTGAGCATGACGCATGACTCACGCATAAAGAGTGAGTGTGGCACACCCAATTACATTGCACCCCAGATGATAACCGGGGAGGAATATTCATTTGAAGTGGATATTTGGGCAATTGGTTGTGTCATGTATACGTTTAAATTTTAAAATTTTTTTTTTTTTTATTTGGTACAAAATATACTGAACCGATTTTTTTTAAAGAACAAATGATTCTTAAAGTTGCTTAGGTTATAATAGAATATTAAAATATATTGTAAATTATTAATTACACATTTTACAACAAAGCTTTTTATAAGAAACACCCAATAAACGCATAGGGGGTGTAGCAACGCACGCCGTTTAACGCTAAATATTTTAAATAAATATTTTAGGAAGAAAATAGAAAAATTCTTACATTGCAATTTAATGGGTTTTTTTTTTTTTTTATTTTTTTTTTTCTTGTTGTGGAGAAAACTCAATTCGCTAATTCGCTAAATCAGTCAACATTTTTGATTTAAAAAGTCTTCATCTCTAGAGAAGCAATTCAGTAAAATTGTGCATTTCGTCGTTCTTTTAATTTTCTTAAGTCTAATTTTGTTTCATACTTTTGTTTTTATTTTTTAATCTGATATTTGTTTTTGTTAATAAAATAATTTCAAAGCAATTCCCCGAAAGGTAAACACGGAATAATCTTGGGATTAATTTTTTATATTTTATTTTTCTTGCCTAATAGTATTTTTTATATTTTTTATTTTTAAATTCAGTTTAAATATTAGATGAACCTAATAAATATTTATTTATTTATTTTAATTTCGAAGGCTTTTCTTGTTGGCTAATTTTCATTTTTGGGATTTATAAGTTTTTTTTTTTTTTTAATTAATTTATATATATCTTATATTTTTTCAATATAAATATGCATCTGCCAACTCCTTTATAACCAAATATGTATCTCTTTTTTTATTAAAGGCTTGGAATTGCTTCTTTTGAAATATGTTTCCAGTTCAGTTTTTATTTTTAAATTCAAAGAATTTTCACTTTTTCTTGTTTTGTTTTTCGTTTTGTGCATTAAATATTAAATAAAAGCAGAGAAAATTTTTTTTATTTTTATAATTAATTTATATATATCTTATATTTTTTCAATATAAATATGCATCTGCCAACTCCTTTATAACCAAATATGTATCTCTTTTTTTATTAAAGGCTTAGGCTTCTTTTGAAATATGTTTCCAGTTCAGTTTTTATTTTAAATCCAAAGTTTATATGTTTGAAGAACGTCAATATAATAGAAATATAGGAACATTGTCATATAGTATTTATTTTAAATTCGAAGGCTTTAAATTTCAGCGGCCGAAATATTTATTCATCACAATACAGCAGAGACGAGACCAAAGAAAAGTCAAAGTAGTGGATTTGTCCGGGTAAACATGCACCAAAGAAGAAGATTCATAAGGTGAATCTATTGGCCAACAAGGCTATGGCGCCAGTTTGCAAGTGTTGTTATTCACATTGATTACCTTGAAAATATTAAAACCATCAATGAGAGAATATTGCTTGGAGCAGTTGGACATATTCGATATTTATTTCAAGCAAAAGTGAATTGCATTTGATGAAGAAACAACTGCTTTTCCACCATGATGTACTATAAATTAAGCTACGAACTATCCTGCCCCATTCAGCAAATTCTCCACAATTTAGACTTCTGCAACTATTCCCTATTACCAAAATTGAAGAATTGGCTTGCCGTTAAATGCAGAAGTCATCACTGAAACAAAAGCATACTTGAAGGACGTTGATGAAACCCCATTATTTGAACGGCGGCTTAACATTTAGGAAACAAGATTGAAACATTGTATAGAATAAGAAAGAGATTATATTGAAATAGAAAAAGAAAATTACGAAAACATAAATGTTTTGGTTTTTCTTGTTTTTCCTAAGGACAATGAAGTACCGTGGTTTTACGTGCTCGCCTGTCTGTAAGAAGACTCAAGGACACGGTGCCAAGCACATGGATTGAAAGTCAATCAACGTCCCCATGGATAAATATCCGCAGGTACCAAATTAGAGTCATATTAAATTTGGAATATGACTCCCTCCTTGGTGGGGAGCGAGGCCCACCTTAAACCTCTGCTGCTCTCTGGGTCACAGCACCCGGTTGTATAACGCAACTCCACGTCGAGTTATTACTCTACCCGCATTTGGGTATTAAACCATAGCCACAAGGGGGCCGTACCCGCTGGCCAGGACGGAACAAGTTCCGTGGGCTCCTGACCACCCGTGGTACCAGAAAAAGCCTCTGGTCAGACTTCGTACCGAAAGGTACTACCAATTCGAACCCCAAAAAGTCCATGGGTTGGTGCCCCATTATGTTTTCATTCATGTAGTAGCCAAGAAATCCAATTTATAGAGGATAACCTGGATCACAAATTATAAATGATAATAATGTTCCCTTCAGGAATATGAATTCTATACATAAAGATATAAAACTCAGAAGAATTTCCCGGAGGGGGGTTTTCCTAAGGACAGGGACTCCTTGAACAATCCACGCATTTTATCGAATGAATATTGTGTTGTGTTGCGTTGTGACTTTTTGAGTAATTGGTTGCTTTCGCTGAAAATTCTTGCCTATATCAAATTTCAACTCGATAGCTTAAAAACTAAGCTTAGACGAACGGACAAGATTGATGGTTAAAGCTAATCATTTTCATTGTTTTCAATGTCGAAACATCATTCTAAATAAATCAGCTATGCTGAACTACTTCAATTTGTGTAGAGGACATGTTCTAGTTCTAAGTATAACTTAGCCATGGCAGAGTTTTGGAGCTATGGGCAGAAAGAACTAATTTCTATGATGAATTCTTGTATGTACACACAGCGTCAAAAGAAAGTGAACACATTAGTGTTTTGAATTAAAAGTTTTATAAATGTTATTTTGAGTGAAAAAAGAATATTCTTACCATGGGAAATCAAGCATCTAGTTGCACTCGAAAAATCATATTAGAATTAGGAGAGAAAGGCAAATCTTTGCGTGAAATTGCCGAAATTGTAGGCAGGGGCCTTAGCACAATAAAAAAAATAATTGACAAATATACCACACATCGTCAGTTAGAAGATTTGCCGTGAACTGGGTGTCCAAAGCGACTTACTGATACTCAAGTTAGAGCTGTAGTAAGAAAAGTAAAGGCAAATCCAGCCTCAAGTGCAGTCAAAATTTCAGAAAATATTACCCAGACATCAGACAAATCAGTAAGCGCGAGCACGGTCAGGAGAGCCCTTCATAAAAATGGCCTACACGGAGGAATACCCCGCAAGAAGCCATTCAAATCAAAGGTAAATCAAAGCAAGCGCGTGGATTTCGCCAAAAAATACATTAATGTGGCTCCAACTTTTTGGGAAAACATTCTCTTTACTGATGAGAGCAAATTTGAAATTTTTCATGCCAAAAGGACATCAAAAATATGGCGTACCCCTAATGAAGCCTTTAAAGAAAGTTGTGTAACCAACACAGTTAAGCACGGTGGGGGCTCAGTTATGGTTTGGGGCTGTATGGCGGCATCTGGAGTCGGAAATCTGGTTTTCATTGAAACAACAATAAACAAGATGGATTACTTAAACATTTTCCAAAACAATGTCGCCCCCAGTGTCGAGAAAATAGGCCTGTCGGGCAATTGGATCTTCCAACAAGATAACGATCCAAAACATACAGCGAGAATTGTGAAGGAATGGCTGCTGTATAGGACCCCTAAGACATTTGACCATCCGCCACAATCTCCAGACCTCAATCCAATTGAGCATTTGTGGGAACACCTGGACAGAAAGATCAGGCAGAGGACGATTTTGAGCAAGGAAGACCTAAAGAAGTGTCTAATGGAAGAATGGGTCAAAATCTCTCCTGATATGACAAAAAACCTTGTCCAATTGATGCCAAGGAGACTTAAGGCGGTTGTGCAATCTAAAGGGAAAAATACAAAATATTAAAATTTAAAAAAGTGTAATATTTAAACTTAATATTTGCCACTTTGCATATGCTGTTCACTTTTTTTTGACGCGTAAAATTTGGTCTTTTTTTAATTAATGTGAATTATTTTTGGTTGCGTATTGATTATGATTACACTTTAAATTGAAATTGACTCCTAAAATGTAAGCCTTGAATTCTGCATACTAACTTTTTATTTTGTATTCATTAATATTGGGCGTACAAATAGAAAACCGCCGTTTTCCCATAGATGGCGCCAGCGCCGCTAATCGGTCGATAAGTACGATCAAAAACATTACATAGCCAGCTGAGGTATCGGTCAACAACTCTACATAATCTCGCTTGTGTATTTTGACTGTGCTTTGTCCTGTTCGTTAGCGAAAATGATAAAATTCGAGCCTACAAAGGGACATTTGCGGGAAGTGTTGCTTTTTGCATATCATTCGAAAAAAAATGCTACTCAGGCGCATCGAATGATTGTAGAAACTTATGGTGAAAGCTATATTAGTGAAAGAACGTGTCGGGAATGGTTTCAAAAGTTTAAAAATGGCGAATATGGCGTGGAAGACAAGGAACGTCCCGGTCCGGTTAAAAAGTTCGAGGATGCAAAATTAGAGACTTTGCTGGATGAAGATTCGTGTAGAACGCAACAGGAACTTGTAAGTTTATTGGGCGTGACTCAGCAAGCCGTTTCTCATCGCATAAAGAGCTTAGAAATGATCCAGAAACTGGGACATTGGGTGCCGTACGAGTTGAATCCGAGGGACATCGAACGGCGTTTTTGCATGAGCGAACAACTCCTCCAACGGCAAAACAGAAAGGGTTTTTTGCATCGCATCGTGACCGGCGATGAAAAGTGGATACACTATGACAACCCGAAGCGGAAAAAATCGTGGGGCTTCCCGGCCATACATCAAGTTCGACCGCAAAACCGAACATTCATGGCTCGAAGCTGATGCTGTGTATCTGGTGGGACCAGCTCGGTGTAGTGTACTATGAACTCTTGAAACCAGGGGAAACCATCACAGGAGCCCTCTATCGGACTCAAATAATACGTTTGAATTGAGCGTTGAAGGAAAAACGCCCGCAATACTCGGAAAGACACGACAAGGTGATACTTCTACATGACAACGCTCGGCCACATGTTTCCAAAGTAGTGAAAACATACCTGGAAACTTTGAAATGGGACATCCTACCCCACCCGCCGTACTCTCCAGATATCGCCCCTTCCGATTTTTATTTATTCAGATTGATGACGCATGAACTGGCAGGACACCACTTTCGTTCTTTCGAAGAAGCCAAAAACTGGATTGATTCGTGGATCGCGTCAAAAGACGACAATTTTCCGACGAGGAATTCAAAAGCTGCCAGAAAAATGGGAAAAAGTTGTGGCTAGTAATGGAAATTATTTGGAGATTGAGTATGTAACGAGTTTTTTATAATAAAGCCTCAAATTATGAAAAAAAAACGGCGATTTTCTATTTGTACGCTCAATACATATATTAAAAGACTCCATAGACACCTTGAAGTGCTTGCTGCTCACTTACTGGAAAAAAAAAAAAAAGAAAAGAAAAGACGAATGAACGAGAAAGAGAAATACAATAACATATATAACAATGACATAACTAACTAAATAAATAAATTATACAAATATAACACATACATATCTATCTATCTATCTATCTATCTATCTATCTATCTATCTATCTATCTATCTATACAATAAAAGCAAGGATATGGGATATGCAAGGAAGATTACTAAGATTAAAAAAAAAAGAGATTGGGTAAATGTGTGACTGAGTGAGTGAATGAGTGAGTGAGTATGGAAGAAGGGAAATATGTGCTTGTACTTATAAAGTGTTTGTTTAATAACCCTTTGATTTCATTTCGATCTACCGAGAGCATACAATATACAAATAGTTCAAGTACTGATATTTTCTCGTACCAATCAAGAGTGAGTTCATTCGATCGATTGAAAGATGATCAAATGGTAGCAACAACAACAACAACAACAACAACAAAGATGGCTAGACATCGATGGGTGCGAAATTTAAATTGTTCCAAAGTTAAGTTATGCTGAAATGGGATCAGGTAAACTGATTGCACAATTTTCCGCATTTGGCAAGTAAATCATCATCATCATCATCATCATCATCATCATCATCATCACCATCACCTTCAATAGATGAAAGATGAAAGGTGAAGAAGATGTGTGACAGTTCGTTTCATTGATTTGATCGTTTCTTTTGATATCATAAGCAAAATATTCATTCGGATTTATTTTGCAAAGCAAAAAATACGAGTGTCTACAAAAAAAAAAAAAAAAAAAAAAATATACCTATGTTTACTGCACTCTCAGTCTGTTGAATAGCAACGCAACCCCATCTTTTGCATCCTTTTTTAAAAAAGTACATCACATTGTATGACTAACCTATTCTTCCTTTTTTATTCCTTTCAATATTACATCGATTGTCTATCAATCGCCCGAAATAAGAACAACAATCCAAATGAATTTCTAAAGAAAGTTTTACGCTTCGTTAGATCTTCATTCCCTGCCATTCTGCATTCTCTTCTCCTTTCATTGAGAAGACAATTGTTGCATAAAAAAGGATACTTTTTGCAAGCCTTTTGCAAGTGCTGGAAATTGTCTTTAATTAATTTATGCAACAAGAATAATATTTTTTTTTTTTCACACACACACACACACACACAAACTAAGTTGTCAAATCTTTGGTTATAGAAGATGATTATGGTGAGGATGGTGATGATGATGATTTGCATTTCCTAAAGAAATTTGCATTTTTATAAATTGTAATACATAAATCATCGACATCAATAGATTTTAAGCATCTCACACTTCACTTGTGAACTATTCGTTTTACCACATGAAATGAGATCAATCAATAAGATCCATGAGATTCCTTGGTTCAGAATCTTATAATCTCTAATGTTCTTATGTACAGAATAACAAAGATATTGTATATCATATTCATATGCCTAAGCCATATGCCGTGGACAATCATACATATACATATATGATAATGCAGCGAACCTGTCTAATTTGTACAATCGCTTTACAATTGAAATTAGGAAAGGAGAAAGGGCAACACAAACGCTAAGGACATTAAATCTGAAACGTTGGTCAGAATGCATGTCAAACATTTGAGAGACTCTTAAGACAAAGTTTTATAAACCAATCAATTTCCTTGCAAGTTTCTCATAGTTGAAGGAGAAAGTTGTAAGTCGTATCGAAACAGTATAGAAAAGACATGAGAAAAAGACAACCGGAAAGGAGAAAAATTCACATTTTCAGGTTCAAAGTTCAAAATTTTTCATTTCTGAACAAAATGTAGTATGAAATGTCATCATCAACTCTTTTCTTTATTGAAAGAAATGGAATAGAATAGACTGACTTAGTTCAAAGAATGCATATACAATATTTTCAAAGCCACTTTTCACTTTCTGATAGAATTTCAGTAATACCAGATTCTGGATCATTGAAAAATCCATCTTGGTTCCTGCAAAAACAGAAATTGCAAAACGTTTATACAATACAAATTTAGATATATGTAGTAGTAGTTCGCATGGCTCTATGAATGAGAGAAGCTGTTCTTGCTTAAAATGAATAAAAAATTATCTAAGTTCTACCTTAACCCAAAAAAAAAATTAACGGCTTAGCTCTTTCAGGCATAGGCGTCATTGGGTCTTTCTTTTTCGAGAATGCGAAAGGTCGCGCCGTGACTGTCATTTTTTGTGGCATGAATGGAGCTCGATGAGCTATGGTTTCAACAATAGGGCGCAAATTGTCATACCGCTGCGCGGAGCATCATCTATCTGTGTATAAGATTCAACAATGATTAGTCGTTTCGGTGATGTCCTTTGGCCTGCTGGACTTTTTTATGTCGACAATCCCCAAACAATTGATCACTTGAAACAGAACATTTGCGCCAAAATTTCCCAAAATTTACCAAGAGTCAGTGCACAATGTACTTGAAAATTGATGTTTTATTGGTCTATTGGTTTGATTCAAATAAATTTTCATACTTAATCGGAAAAACCATTCTATAAAAAGATGACAAATTTGTTGAAAAATATTGTATTAACTTTTGTCTATTAAATGATCAAACTAAAATTGGACCAATTGATATAATAGTAATATTAAGGCACCTTACCCCTTTTACCTTTAAAGTATTAGTACAATAGTACAAGTTTGAAGTTTTATTAGATCACAAATATACCCAATGCAATCTTAACTACAATAAATCTTGTGTTGTAAAAGTAATCTAATTAAGGGGAAAAGTTGGTCCATCAATCATCAATCAATCACAGTTTCATTGACAAAAAAAACTTATTCCATAATTAATATGATTGTGAATTGGGGTAACGAATTGTAGAAGATGGTAGGGGGTAAGTGCGCCACTAAATGCTAATGATTAAGCCAGAAAATTCTTATTTGCTTTAATTTCAAGAAATACATTACATATTATTATTGATGATGGTTTTGTTTTTGTATTATACTAAACTGACTGGAGAAGTCAGGACATTTAATTGTCTAATGTATGCCAAAAGTTTTCCTTTTTATTATTTTATTATAGTTATTAGCGTTTGTACCTTTTTCCCCATTCCTTCCTTTCTTCTTTCCTTCCTTCCTTTCTCTTAACTCAAATCTATTTTCCAAAGGGAAATGATTTTAATTAAAAGTCATACGAAGCCACAGACATTGCGACTTCATGAATAGGTGCCCATTTTCTTGATTTCGGCATCACTACTTACTTTCAATGGAGAGTATAAAAAGTATGTACATCTCACTAATAACCAAAATCAAATATCATATATCAACTTACATATCAAAACACAGTAACAACAACATCAACAGTCAAAAACTTCAATTGTAAAAATAAGTAAGGAAGACTTGAAAAGGAATGGAAGAAAGAACGAAGAAAAAAAAAGTGACACACAACCAGCCAAAGGATCTTAAATTTCATATTACATGCAATCACACCTTTTGCTCGTGTGAAGGGTGAAGGATGAAGGATGAAATGAAGGGACCTGGAACCTCAAAACCGTATATGAACACGAAATGGAATCCAACAGAAAGAGGCAGCTGCCTTAAGACTAAGGCAACATTTCCAAAAAAAATCATTCTTAAAACGCGCCGAAAAAATGATATACGAAAAAAGTTATTCCTTAAAGAAATATGCATATTTATGTAAATTTTATTATGAATAAATGTTAGAAATATTCTTACATACTCGCTCATACATATTATTGATGTCTACGCTATGGTAAGATCTGGTGAGGTAGGTGAAGGTAAGGTAAGGTAAAGGATCGAGCCTTGAAATATACATAAATTGAGCAATAATCGAATGTTGGCTGGTTTGCATGATGATGATGATGATGATGATGATGAAACTGATGAAATCATTACAGCAGGAGGCGGCAGTAGCCCAATCAATACATTTGTGACCTGAGAAATCAATGAAGGCGTTACCAGAAATTGTATGTGACATTAAGATGCCTCAAGGAGAGACAGGGAAAGAGAGGAAAATCATCTAGATAAGATCTATTCCATTGTTTTAATTAGTATAGCGAGGGAATTCCATTGAAACATATTACTTCGCCCCCATTCCTCTGAATACTAGGAAACTAAACTAACTATATACTTACAAAGTATCTTAGGACTGTTAATGCTTATAACCATAATACGCAGTGGGATATCTCCTCCTTGAGAAATCCAATAAACTATATTCATATAGTTGGAATATAAAATTCCTTATCAAACCATGATGTCAAACATTCCAGAACTTAAGAGCAACAAAAAGTTGGAATTCCTTAGTTTCAATTTAAATGAAACGATTCTGCGGCAGAGCTCTCTCTCTCTCTCTCTCTCTCGCGAGGGGAAGCTGTCCACAAATTCATTTGAGAAATACATGTCTTGGCTTACTAATTATTTTAATAGATCATATGATATCGTGACTTTTGACTTTGAATATCTTCTTTGGCGTACACCAGATCGTATAAAGTGCTAAAACAAAGATATATACAAATTTTCAGCTCATAGCCTAGTATTTTTTAAATTATTTACCTATATTACAAGTATATTATTTCGCTTATTGAGGCTTTTTTGACTTGAGGGATGTAGTAACAGTGTTTTACGTGCTCACCTATCTGTGAAGACTTAAGAACACGGTGCCAAGCACATGGATTGATAAACGTCAATCAACGTCCCCTTGGATATATACGCGGGTCCCAAATCCGAGGTACTACCAATTCGAACTCCAAAAAGTTCATGGATGGCCCAAAATTAAACATAGCTCTCTGGAATAGAATGCAGGTTTAGTGACCCACAAATGGCACAATATAAAGCTATACTCATAGATATAGCTTTCTCACTGTTGGGAGCGAGGTCTATTCCTACCACTTCCGTCAACTGGCAGCATTTGTATGATCAAGATCAGGCGAGCATATGTCAACACTGTCTCAAGGACTTTAAGTAAATGGGTAGTAGGCTGAGACCGCTACAGGCCAAACGCCCGTGGTACCAGAAAATATCTTTGCTCAGGCAACGTAACCAAGTTACTACCAGTAAAGCTAAAATATTCTTGATCTGTTGATTAAGCTATATCCGTCTGTCTGTCTGTCTGTATGTATGCAAACTAATCCCTCATATTCTCTACCCATGTAAATTTCAAGACCTTAGGATTCCTGGATCGTATAGCTCCCAAATTCAAATTTATGTTCCTTTTTGGAGTTTTTCTGTTATCAAATTAAAATTGGGATAATATTATTGTCTAATCTATATTCACCAATCGTATAAATTTCAAGACCCTAGAATTACTGGATCGTATAGCTCCCATACAAGCCCAAACACAAATTTAGGGTATTTATTAGAAAAACTTTTTTGTTTTTAGTATCTGATCCATATTCAACAAGCGTGTAAATTTCAAGACCCTAGGATTACTGGATCGTAAAGCTCCTAAACAAATATTTCGGTCTCAATACCCTCAATACCCTATGACCTATAATATAAGTCAAATAAATAATCAAATATTACTGAATGTTCTAAAACGTATAGAATTTAAATTTCTTTTTACTTGTTTTTTTTTTCGTAAATAGTTGCAACGCCATCTATTGATAAATTTTAAAAAAAAAAAGCTTTACTTTGAATAATATAGGGATTTATGTATTGTTCTAAATGGGGAAATTTCAAACAGGAAATTTGAATTTGTGCTATCCAACACTGCTGTATTAATTTCACCATACCATTCGACCAGGGCATCATTCATTAATTTAAACTGTCATACTGTAAAACCATAATACAATAACAGAACAAATGCTACACTTGAATGAATTCTGTTACTATATTTGATAAACATACACAAGTATATATTGTAATAGATAGTATATAGGTGTATAAGGAAAGGATAACTAGGATGGTATAGGTATACTCAGCTTGAGTTAGGGGACTTGAGGGATGTGAGAAGCAGTGAGAAATGTTCTGTGTAAACACGATCAAGCGACACCAAAGAAAAATGGACGATAGCTTCAATCGAAATGTCGTGCCATGTTAGAAACAAAATGACGTACCTACTCCAGTGTTTCCAATTTTGTTCGGGGCACCTGGACGTGGCTCATCAAAAACCGACCTGCGGCCACAAACAAACTCGTTGAACCAACTCGACGGTCGCCATCGAAGGAAAAGTGACACCATACACAGCATCCAATCGATCTTTGATTTCGCTGCGCGTTTTCCCTTCCAAAAACGCGAATCGAATCACCGCACGATATTGCTCTGTTTCCATTTTTGTAAAACTGACCGACATGCTCGCTTCCAAAGGCTATCAAAACAAAACTAATGAAGGGAATTGACTAAAACTTTGACAGTAGGCTACTAAAAGATTGTACTGCACGATGATAACAAATGTAATAGCAGCGCCATCGGGCGGCGAGGCTAAGTACTTGTTGATTGACCCTCGTATAACTATTACATAAGAATTCACACATCCATATGTGCAGATGTGGAACTTCCATTCATATTTCTCACCTGGATTAGTTTTCTACTTTTTCTTATTAGATCAACTGATGTTTCATAATGTTCTAAATGGGGAAATTTCAAACAGGGCAATTTAAATGATAAATTCCGGGTACTTTCTTGTCTTAAGGTCGATTATTGTAAATAATTGGAATGATAAGATAAGATTAGTATCTCTAAAATGTGGAAATTCTTTATTAATAAGTACATTTCGGCTCCACGAATCAAATCATTTCTACATAAATTTGCACTCCATATAAACTTGGAGAAACATACATAGAGGTATTATGGGCTATTGGCTATCGAATTTTTGTCGGTGCAGAGATACTGGTGAAGTATATATCGACTAAGATTGTTGCATATTTTACAATAGAATATTTCTTTCTATTGATATGTGAATTTGGTTAGATCTCTCTGCATCCATTCAACCATGTTTACCATACAAATTTTGCTTAAAGGTATTTGGTCATAACCATAACGAAGGGTATTTATTATAGGATTTATGTATGTAGACATGTGCTACACAATTTAATTTGATATTTGTCATTAAGGACATGATGTGCAGTAGAGTTAGGAAAATGTATTGTAAATGAGAAATGACATTCATCTTTTGTTTTTTGTATTGCGAAATTCAAAAGCAGACTTATTTCTTCAAACAAACCAATTGCAATTTAAAGCCAAAATCCTTTTTTGTTCGTACGTATGAAAACTAGAATCCCTAGATAAATAAATACCAGGTTTCTTTAGTTTTAATACAAAAACACGCTTAACAGAAAAAAAGGAAGATTTAACAGTTTCATATTTCATCATTATTATGTACTACTTCATTTATGCCAAGATGTAGAAAAATACTAGAGGTTCATTCATTTTCATCCATCCATTCATCAATGTAAATGAGAATATCTTCTTGGTGAAACATGTGCAATTTCTCTGGTGGCAACAGGTAAAAGTGTTGGTGATTTACAAAAACAACTTAAATATAGATTAAAAACTATTGGGCACACTTTTGATGCTGGAACAGTGGTGAGATGGTGAGATGGTGATTTGGTGAACTATAAGCATGCATAACATTTATGATGATGGACAGAGTTGATCAGAATTTATCGCACCTTTGGTATGACTAATCCTATTATGCTAATGGGAAAGGAATACAATTACAATATTCATATATTGTATTGTATTTATAAAATGAACAGGTCAGGTTAGGTTAGTATATAAGGTAAGGTAAGGTAAGGTAAGAATGGGTTAGCATGGTTGTAAATCATCAGCAATAGAATTTCTTTAAAAATGATTCGAAAAGCAGGTAAACTTATGTTTGTTAAAATAAAGCAAAGGATTTATGATATTGAATGTGTTAAAAAGCATGACAAATTCTTTAAAGCAAATCTACAATAATATAATTTGAATAATTTTTGCCGCATATTTTCATCAACTCCTATATTCACATATTTAGAAAATGATCTGCAAGCATTTGGCCACCTTTGGTGATCATAACAAAAACAACAACAACAACAACAACAACAACATTTTCAATGCTGATGCATTTCTTTGGAAACTGAAATTTTCAAGAAATTAAATCATATATAGAAACGCCCATAATCGAATATACTGTTGTGCGTCAAAGTCAAGAAAATTGCAAATTTGTCAAGGAGTGGAAATTGGATTGGATTGAGGCGTCGGTCGTGAATTTTTAAATTTAATAGACAATGAAAGAAAGAAGGAAAGGGTGCATACCACACGCTGTACATTGGAAAAGGGATCGCCATATGAATTCGATCCAGTTATGGTTCTTAGTGAATGAATCCATAATTATAATTTACAGTTTCTAAAGCAACATTCAATTATTCAATAACATCAATTGTTTACTTTTCATCCATCGTTCGATTGAGTAAATACTCGTAGTAGTATGTACTTATTTCATAAGACAGAAACAGAACAAAACAAAGCGAATCGAATCCAATCGAATCGAATCGAATTGCATCAAATCGTTGAGACGGAAAAAGAAGGTGAAAATGATAAGTATGTATGTATATGTCTCCTATAATCAATTGTTTATACTTTCCGAATAATCGGTAATACAGAAGTAAAGATTATAAGGTATAAAAATTTAAGTCTAGAAAATGATATTTTGTTACTTTAAGCAGAGACTATCAATTTATATCTAGACTGGATTATAAACAGTTGAGTTTGATTCCAACAAAAATTTATTTGTCCGATATAAGTATAAGAATCCAAATTTAGATTTATATACAATATAATAATAATAATAATAATGATAATGATAATGTACACCTGTATTAAGAGGTAAGATTTAGCGCAAAAGCCATTGCTTCTGATGCAAATGATGATATTCCCAAGAACTAATTCACTGCACTATTATTAGCAAAGATATTAGAATTTTAGATATAACATTCGATTTGGATGGGTTATCCTAAGTAAATAAGAAAGAAGTGGATTCGAGAGCCTCATGGAACCTCAACAATCATTTTTAAATCATTATACTATCATCTATCTAAACATATTATACGAGAAAGGTCATTCGCCGTGTCTGTCTATCTGAAAGCGGTTAACTCAAAAAGTACCCAACGTATTTTCATACGGTTTTTACCAATGGATGTAGTGATTCATCAGAAAGGTTTTAATTCTATAAGTCATTAAGGTTGTGTGTAAACTCGCTGATATATCAAGATGATTGTTGAAGATGCCAAAAAAAAAAGAAAAATCATGTTAAACACAAGACCAAAGTGTCAATAATGTCGTAGACATCAAAAAGCAGTTAACGTCATGATAAAATTTTCTTTATTGAACTTATGGGGTCTCGGTAGGTGACACGGCTGTCGAGATACTGTTTCTAACATTTAGAGTTCTTCGATAAATAATCAAAAAAAAAAAAAATTTTAAATTTAAATGGGTCCTCATACAATATGCTCTATGCACAACATTGCTACTTATTGCTCTTTTGTCCACAGTTTTGTGAGCATTGACAGCTGTGAGTCCACTTAATATGGCAACTCCTGTTCTTATTACTTAGTGATCTAATTGGCTTTAATGGGTCCTTGGCATCCTTGAAGCACTAAGTAACAAATGTAACCAAACCTAAGTCAATAGTTTAGTATATCTTGATCAGCATAGCAGAAAACATCTTATGGTACAATAGAATAAAACTGAAACTGAAATACAATATCTATTATGATTCTTTATCTTGTTGATGTCCTGTTGGAATTATCCTTTTCAAATATCCCAATGAGAGAGTATCTATTGGAATTTATCATGCAAAGAATCTTTAATGCTAACGAAACGATTTGCATATTTAATTGCGACAATAATTGCCTCAAACGCACAACAATATCCATTAAAATGGGATTTTTATTCTAAGGAGTTGTCACGATAATATTTTTTTTCTTTTCTTTTTTTCTTTTTTTTTTTTCTTTCATATTTTTTTATATTTTGATATTGTTGTTGTTGCTGTTGGTAATATTTTTTCCAAAATGAACAGCAACAACAACATTTAACTTAGAACTTGATATCCGACCATACATAGGTAGATAGATATTTAAGTGTGTGAAGAAAAAGGGTTAAATGCAAATTAGTTTACCTAAATCCGAAACAGCAGAAAAGAACCCAAAAAGGACACTTTCTTGTGAAGAAAGGAGAAAGGTAAAGACCACGTTGACGACGACAACGACGACGACAACAACGTTGAAGTCGCCTGGCTGTCAAATGCTTGACAGATCAGTCAATCAATCAGTGAATCAGAAGTTAAATAGAAGGGAAAAAAGATGAAGGGAAAAAGATATCAAAGTAGGGAAAAAATACTCATCTGGGACAACTGAACCCAAAACGCCCAAGAAATGTTGTCACAATTTATGTTTAATATAATATAATCCGTTGTTTTCTTTAAATTCAAACCTTCTTGATTTACTTTGTTGTTGTTAATGTTATTGCCGTTTAAATTTCAATTTTGGAAAGTTAAAATATTGAATAGACGTAACGCAATACTACATTTTTTCATACATATACCAAAGTCAATGTTTGATCACGAGATTTTTCGTGAAATTTTTATTGTTTATATTCAAATTAAAAATTGCATATCATAGGTCAGCGGAAAATATTGTCTTGGGCAGGGTTCGAAAACACGTGGAGCGCACTTCGAGACACCACTCTATGCACTCGGCCATGGAGGCTCTGGGAAGTAAGTGACAATTTGGGCAGCTGAAATTCCTTACGCATATTTTGGAAAAGATATTTCTTTTATTATTATTTACACTCAATACAATTCGAGGTCTGATATGTACCATACATCTCCAAACAGTTTAGGATAGGAAACAAGCTAAGGATTTGCAGCGGTTTTTAACTCAAACTCTTATTTTTTACAAATTTTGGTCGGATTAACCATGTCCTATAACCTATAACATATGGAACACTTAAGCAAAAGTGGTTCAAATATTTTGAGACTCCTCATTTAGATCCTTTTTTAAATTTATACATATAAATACTCATGTGATACAGATCACATATGATACATAGATCATCTACAGGATAAAATCTCCTTCATTTCAAAAGAAACCAGGAGCATCATATCATCATATGTAGATTTATTAGGTTGCAGTGTTAATCATTTCCTTTATGCTAACTTAATTTTAATCTTCCATTCATTTGTAATAATATTAAAAGTGGACAGGATTTTGAAGAATTCTAGAAATTGTAGTATTTAATAGATTAAATTAAATTAAATTCAATTTTAAATTTTCTATTCTCATACAATTTTTTTTTTATCTTTGGAGGGTGTGCTAAGACCATAAGCCATATAAGGAAAATTAATTCGCCTTTAAAGCAGCTCTTCGCCGATTGATCAACGCTTTTCCCACTTCTCCCACTGCCTTTATCTTTGTGGAAGCCAAGCTATCCAGCATTTTGGAAAGGATTTAGAAAACAACAATACAGCTAATTTCTAAGCTCTACACGATACGCAACCGACTGCTAGCGAAGGTCTTTGTTGGCATCTTCAAACAAAAGCTGCATTATAAATGGGTTTCTAATATCATGGATCTATATTTGCCACTACCAAAGCTTTCGTATTTTATAAAGCACATACCAGGTTTGGCTCATGATCAGCCAAGCATCAATACTAGTCTGCATGTAGCAGCTAAAAACGATACTACCAGCTCCAAATAACTGGCGTGATTCCTAGTTCTGAAAGTTACCACCGAAGCCTTTGCTTTATTATTGCAATACAAAATAAAACGGGAAATTTGCGATATGTTCTGACAGCCATCCTCCTCAATCCTCATTATTAGCCATACAAAATCGAGAGCATAATGATCCCACAATTCGGGAAATCCAGAAATTATGCACGCCATCATTGTTTGGGTACCCAGACACCAAGGTGAAATGAATTTGCCGACAAGGCAGACCAGCAAATCAATCCTCCCCATCCTTCTTCTTCACCCCAACCAGCGCAAAAGATTTAAAACACCTGGTTACTCATCATCTTCAAACGAAGAAGTTGTCGGGATGGGGACTGTTCCTCCACCGGTTCTCTACTATCAACGAAACTTGCTGCAAAATCGACCTACCAACCAACTTAACCAGAAGGGCATGCGGAGTTTTTATTCGTCTGCGTATCGGACACACTCAATTTTCACACCAACACCTACTCAAAGGATCAGTTCGCTCTCCATGCCCTCTTTGCGAGGCCGTTCTCACTGAAAATCATGTTCTGGACTGTGGCCAACATTTGGGTTTGCTTAAGGGTCTCCAACTTTTAAAAACTCCCTCACCCTTAAAATAAAAAATAAAATTAATTTTCATTAAATCTTGAGTCGAAGGCCCCAGTAGATAGTCACTACTGAATTAGTATTAAGTTTATACCTAACTATGATAAAATAAGTAAATAAAATATTTTTTAATTATTTGTTTATTTATAATAATTGTAATAATAATAATAATAATAATTTTAATAACTCTCAATTTATACAATTTTAAATTTAAATTTAATTTTATTAAATTTATTCTGCTTTTTTCTTCCTTTTATTTTTCTTTGTTTTTTTTTTTTTTTTGTTTTTAATTAATTTGGTTTCATGCTTTTTTTCTTGTGTTTGATTTTATATTTTTTTCGTCTCTTTTCAATTCTTGTTTAGTATAAATATAAATAATATAAATTTTTTATATAAAATATTAAGAGTAATGTGTATATAAAAAAAAAAAAAATACTTGCAAGTTTTCAAAAAACATTGTGTAGAAATAACTAAAAAAAAAAAAAAATAAAAAAAAAATTGATTTAAATATAAATTACAACATTTGCAGCATTGGTGGATCCTTTTCTGATTCCTCTTTGCTTAAATTCATTGGCGTCGAACTGTGCGCTCACGTCCATTCTCCTCACGATGCACCGTGATGCCATGTCGTGGAGGCGATGTATTGCCGCTGACAACTGCTCCACCAGCGCTACCATTAATGATGCGTGCTTTGCGTGAACGCTTGAACTTGGCCATGTCCTCACCGAAGACGTCACCAGTGCGTAGGGCCGAAATGAGATCGTCAAATTCACCTTTGTTGTCGGTCTTGATGGGTGACTCATTGCCGGCGGCACCATTTGTTGACTTTAGTCCCAGGTTGCGAGCTACTGATCTCATGAGGCCTTCTTTGCTTTTACGCTCGATTGTGCGCTTCTTTAGCTCGGCTTCTTGTTTTGCGCGCTTCTCTTCTTCCTCCTGGCGTCGTCGTAAATTCTCGTTATCCTGACGTGCCTCAGCAAAGGCTGTTAAGAAAGTATCGAATATCCCAAAGAACTCATCCGGTTGAAGGACAGAACCATCTTCTCCGAAGAGGCGCACCGCACGATCGAAACGCGTTTTCATATCTTGGAATTTATCCTCCAGCTCAGCAAAGCGCACTGATGCTTGAGCATGAAACTCACGCATGACTGGAAGAAAGCGATCACCTTGCTGGGCGGGTCCCGAAGAACGATGGAATTCAATTTCACGTGCTACATCTGCCAAACCAGTGCGCAACATTTGTATATCCTTGTCCATTTCGCCAAGCGAAACCTTAGAAGCTTCTCGCACATAGGGTATATCATCCTCCAGCTTAAGTAAATCCTTGAACTTCTTTTCGATCACCTGTACTAGATAATGCAACAAAGTGGTGCCTTTGGCGGCACTGGACTTGGTGTCTGCAAGTCGATTTAGCGATGCCAAACGAAAACCGGACGCATTGCCACGTGCTCCTCGATTCATATAGTTGCCTAATTTTGGACGATTCAAAACAATTAAAATCTTTGCAATAAATTGATATGGAAGGATTTAATTTACCTAATGCCAGTACCAGCTCAAGGAGCTTACGCAAACGACGCGAGCGCGCTACCTCACGTGACGCTTCCATGACACTCGTAATGCGCGGTATCAAATCATTCACCGTCAGCATAAAACGTTTCTTGTAGTGAAGGCTCTTCAAGCGCTGCTCATAGTGAGGTATCCTGCAAGAAACCAACAGAAAAGCAATGAATAAAGCAAATGGAATATGGGTATGGTAACTGCAGGAAATACGCACTTGGAAATCTCGTATAGAAAGCGATCAGCGCGAGCCAGGGACTCAATGTCCTCGCTGTGCTCATCTAGGAGGGCGCGCTCCTCAGCCGATGGTGTAAACTTTAGCAACTGCTCAACCATATCGAGCGCCAGTTGTTCGTTGCAATCCATGGAAAGTATGGCTCTAAAAACAATGAACAATTCATATGATTATGGTTAATGGTTAATGGTTCCAGAAGTGTGAAGTGCAGCAAGTCATTGTAGTTTATAAGTAGTTTGCACTCACTTTGATATCTCTTCATCGCTCATCTTTAGCTTACTCAGCAAAATTGTGCAATTTTGCGCTCGGCGACCATCGATCACCGAAAGGATCTTATTGCGTGGTTTGCCCATCAAACGTAGATCCTCTATGGAGCCATCATGTTGCTGTAAAAAAAAAAACGATTAAATGTTGAGTAAGTAAAATTCAATTAAATTTCATTCAATGTCGTTGGCTTACTCACCGAGACTCCATTCTTTTGGTAGGCAGAGAAGAGTTTATCTATGCTCTCTAGTTCCATATTGTTGTAAAGCTTTGATTCGTCCAACTCGCTCCAGACGGTGCCTTGCAGTTTCGCATCTGGTAGCTTGGACCAATTAAAGCTCTTTAGTGGATTTGTGGGCTGTGGCACGTTCTTCTTTGGCACCTCTTGCTTGGGTGGCGGTGGCGCTACAAAAATGCAAGCACAAGCGGATTAATAGCAAATAATTTTACTTTATTGAATTGTTTCTATTTACCCATTGATGGCATCATGCTTGGTGGTGGTGGTGCACCTGGACAAGGCGGCGGTGGTGGAGGTATCGCTGCAGCCACTGATGCCACTGGTGTTGGCGGCATTTTCATAGGGGGAGGTGGTGGTGGTGGCGATACAGCACCATTGCAGCCCGTTAGGCCAGCTACCTTTTGGTCATCTGGTATGCTGCCTTCTGTAACTAAACGCTCGAGACG
Organism: Amiota minor; assembly: GCA_037043295.1. Taxonomy (NCBI): domain Eukaryota; kingdom Metazoa; phylum Arthropoda; class Insecta; order Diptera; family Drosophilidae; genus Amiota; species Amiota minor. The sequence continues at coordinate 340,014 of JBAMAW010001648.1, forward strand.
CGCACGTTCCTGTTGTTCGGTCATAAGCCGATGCTGCAGGTCTTCCGCTTTCATTTCAGCATTTTGGGCACGTTGTACCGCCTGTGAATGATTTGAAGACTCCTTTTCAAGGCGTTCACGCATACGCGTAAGACCCGTTTCCAAGTCCTCTTTCTCTTGCATACGCAAATCAAGTTCTTGTTCCTTTTTCGCCAAACGTGACTGTATGTCAAAGTTCTCACGTTCCAGTTCATCGGCACGTTTGCGCGCTTGCGTCAACTCCTCCTCTTTGACAAGAAGGCGAACGATTTTGCTTACGCTGATTTCGAGTGGCGCCACATCGGGATCATTCACTGGTGATTCAGCAGCTAATTTCTCAACTTTACTGGGATCAGCATCAGGATCAATCAGATCACTATTGGGACGCCCTTCAGTTTGCAATACAATTTGCTGCACGACTCGATCTACCATTAGCCAGTGCTCAGTGCAATGACCAGTATCTATAAGAGAGAGAGAGAGCGTAAATTTAAAAAATGAAGACTAATTTTTCCGAAATTTCCACACTTACATGGCAATAGCAACATGTGTTGCAGCAAGGACAACATATGCGGATATGCTGGAGAATGGCTCAGCTTTCTACGCAGCAGGTCAAACATGTTGGTAGCACTCTTCGTATCCACATGTTCTTGATTAAATTTGCGCGCTAACTCCTTTTCATCCTCGGCTCTCACCATTTCAAAAAAGTCCTGTAAATCACGGAAAAGAAATTTAGTAACAACTGATTTGGATAGTGAAATTCTCATCATTCAACTCACCAAATGCCGATCAAGCGTTTCGTTCTCATGTTTACGCAACTTATCAATTACTGGCTGAATACCAAGCATAAGAAACTCATAACGTAGATGAAGTCTGAACTCCAGATTCTCCTGTCCCGGTCCATAGTTTAATACCGCATTAATGAATGACATGATGGCGGTCTTTAGGCTGACATCGTCGCGATACGCAAATGTAGATCGATCTAAATCGTTAACAATGCTTTGGAAACGCGTACGCTCCGCAGCAAACTCTTGGAAATTAAGCATTGCCTGCAATACTTTGCGATGGCCACCTGGCACCAGGCACACAGCACCGAGTATCTCAAGTGCTGCAATCTTCGTTTTAATATTATCAGCTGCCAGCGAACGTGCAATTGTATCTATGGAAGTTGGATGCGCTAATACATGGGCACGACCAGTTGAATTGTTCATCAGAGCCTTGATGCAGCCAATGAGACTAGTGTGTAGTGAAGTGTTCGCCACGCGTATGTCCAATTTCAATAGGAGATTTAACAAAGATGGCAATCCTTCTAGTTCTACGAAGCGCAACACAAAGCTATGCGTCGATGTTCGCAGTGCGGTCTTCAATGCGTCAACAAATGCCGTGTGACTCTCGATGCGCGCATTGTACTCATGACTGGGTGAGTCCTCTGGACTACTTATGCTCACATGCAAAGCGAGATCCTTTAGACGTTCGATGTAGTGTTCCGCTGTTGGCGGCTGTGTGATGGCAGTTGTATTTCCGTCGATCGTGTCAATTGGCAATTTTCGGGAACAGTAGATTTGCCATTTCTTTTGCGGTGGCAAACTAAGCATGGCTTCCTTGTTGGGTGCTGTAAGATCAAGTTCCTCGACAAGTTCTGCAAACTTTGTGTCCAATTCATCAACCGAGGGCATTGGTTGAGTAGGCGTAAGCGTTTGCAATGTAAACGCACCTTCAACAACACAAATTTCTGGTGGCTCGTCATCCTAATTGTAAAGAAGAAGCAATCAGTAAATTATGTCATAAATTAGATAAATTACTACCTATGCCCGCGACTTCGTACGCGCGGTACTCGAAATATGTTTGTAATACTTAAGTTCGTGAAAAATGGTTTTTGGTATACGACTACCCCGCGATCCTCCCACTTCCCTTTGCAATAAACCAAAACTGTTCAATAGCCTCAAACACGAAACAAAAACAACGAAACACACTGTCTCTTTTTTGTCCTATTTTAAATGAACATAAAATACAAGAACGAAAAGAGCAAAAAGTGCGTACTCAGAGAGGCAAAATACAACAATAACAACAACCAAAACATTAAAAACGAAATGTACAAAAGTTTTTATGCTTGGTCTTGCAGTGGTTTTCAAAAAAAACTTAATACTCAAAAATATTATATTAGAAGTTAAAAACTGAAAAAAATAAGAATGCAACTCTTTTCATTAGCATTCATTTTATTATTTTTAAAAATAAAATATTAAAATCGGCTTAGTACAGTGTGCGCTAGATAAAAAAATGTTAAAAATTTGATAAAAAAGGGCATGTATCTCGACTGCAGCGCCACATACCGGGTCCAACTAAAGCATAAACCATCTTGGTAACCCCATAAGTAAAACAAAAAGAAATTTATCAAAATTGGCCGAATTTTATATATAGAGAGATTATTCCCAGTTTTATTCTCTATACCACAAGATCCGTGTAAACCTAACCTACTAAGTATATCCATTATACTGTTAATACGTAAGTAAGTTTCTTGAGAGCCTGCTGAGATAGGACAAGTCCAAATGTATTGGATGTTTATCTGTAAAGTGTTTGACAATTATACAGAAAGTGTTCCACTTTATCTTCTTCCACCTCATTCGGGTCATTGTATGATTAACTCAAATACACTAGAATGTCTTCCAATAAAATATCTATTCTACTAATCATTATTATTTTTGTTTATGCCAAAGGCAGTTAATTTTCTTACTGCGGCAATCCTGTGTCTGTGAGTTCAATTAAATATAATGGTGTAGTGCCCTATCTACAATAACAAATTCCTAGCCACATTGGTGTGATCCGAAAACAAGTTGATTTACAATTGTAAATTGTAAATGCTATGACAATCGGTTGCCGTTTTAGAGAAATTTTCATGTGACTCTGTTTCGAGAAATAAATATTGTTTGTATGTTTATCACCCTAATAAACTTTATTACCTTGAAACAGCCACACCAACCACGTCGTCCTCGGAATGCAGGCATCTTCTTTTGTTGCTGATGACGATAAAACTTTTGTAGTGGCGTCTCTTTATGTGTCTCCGCCGCTGTTTTCACGTCCTTACTATCAATACCACTAACACCACCACCTGTTATGCTGGCGCTACAATTGCTGACACTTGCTGTACTACCGCCACCGTACTCGTATCCAAAAGTATAACCTAATATGTTATTGGTGTAGTATGATCCGTTGGTTTTTGTGTTGCTATTGCTATCGACTTCTCCGTTAACAACAACAACATTGCCTTGTTCTTCAATGGACTCGTTATTGTTGGTGATGTTGCTGTTGCCACTGTAGTGTTGTTGCCAGTAACGCTGTATGCTATTCAAGCAATTCAGTTCCGGTAGACGCGATTTCAATTGACGAAAATCGAAACGTTGCTGGAAACTTGCTGAGGATGTATCACTTGTGGCACTATTACTCAGACTGTGACTGTTGTTATTGATGCTGTTGCTGTTGTTGTTGATGTTGTTGATGTTGATGTTGTTGCTGCTGCTGCTGCTGCTGCTGCTGCTGCTGCTGTTGCTGCTGCTGGTGATGATGCAGTCGATGTTGCTGCTATTGATGTTTACTTTTGTTGTACCACTGTTATTGTTGTTGATGTTGTTGTTATTGTTATTGGTTGGATCGCCAATAACAATGATACTAGTACATTTTTTTTCATTAGCCAATGAGGAATCTTCCTTTGACTTTACTATCGTTGTGCCTGTTCCTATTGCTGTTCCTCCTACTACTATTCCTAATCCTAATCCTGTTGTCGTTGCTGTTGTTGTTGAGGCAGTGACTGTTGTAGTAGTTGTTGTCGTCGTTGCTGTTGTTGTTATGTTATTGCAATTACCACCTTTTGGCTTCTCTAGAGTACTCTCAGGCGATGATTGTAGTATCTCTTTATTAGCACTTAATGTATCGGGTTCATTAGTGCAGCCAATCGGACATGATTGCAGTGTCTAAAACGGAGAAAACAAATATAAAAAAAAAAAAAAATTCAACAATTAGTAACATGTTGTGTAAGAAGATATTGTTCAAGTAATGGTTTTATAAGAAAGATATGTCCTACATACAATATAATATTGCATCGAACAATATTGAAACTACACTTAAGTTTAATCATGATAAAATGTCATTGTTCTCATTAACCCTCCGATTAGAGAGTCATTCGTTGCCCTTATACGAGGTACAAGGCCCACACACAGGGACCTTCTTTCTATTTGTATGGGAATTTTGTATTAAAACGCCATTAAACAACCAGGTAACAAAAAGTAAGGGTAAATTCAAAGAACTCGTTTGAAATGTTTTCAAACAATAAAACAATTAAAAACAAGCCAAAAATCTAATCACCTCTAAATCTCAATAAAAACTGAACTATTGGTTGCATCGCCTTGAACTTTTTTTTTAAACAATTCTATATAAAATTTCCTTGGAATACATGTGGGTGTCGGGTATACTTCTCATGGACCATCAAGGAGTAACTTCAGTTTGAAAATGAAAAACGGACCCAGGGACCTTCTCACTCGTTCCCGTACTAAACACCTCTAAATCTCAATAAAAACTGAACTATTGGTTGGATCGCTTTGAACTTTTTTTTGATCGATTCTACATAAAATTTCCTTGGAATACATGTTTAGGTCGGGTATACTTTCCATGGACCATCAAGGAGAGTATTGAAAATGAAAAAAGTCTCCTAGGACCTTCTCACTCATGGGAGGGTTAAGCAATATAGTTTTCTACCACCTGATTAGATCAATAGGTTCACATTTATTAAGTTGAACTGTTGAAACTCCCAATAAAACCCAAGAAACCATTCGTTTGCATAAAGCATGGAAAGAGTAGACTTTGACATGATCATGATTAGATAAGAACATTTTGGTCTTTCTGACTACCATTTGTTTCTATCAATGAGTAAGTTTAAATTTATGTCTTCCCAAATAATGGAAAATAAAAACACAAAAAAAAAAATTTATTTTACTTTTACTTCTACACCCAATTGAAGATACATTTTTTTGATCATAAATTTCATACAAAATATTTGTATGATTGCGCATTCATACAATATTATGTTCATTCTACTGAATTATTATTGTATTTATTGTAGGTAGATCTCTGTTTTCTTCTTTCTACTCTGCAGTAGTCACGTCTTAACAACAATACTAACTACAATAGACCTGACCTAATTTTCTTCAAATGGGAAACACTCATCATCATCATCGAGAGCATGCAATCACTTCTTGAAGCGCTCAACTGAGGTGTCACGCTGACAAAACTCTGCCAACATAGTGTTGGAATGCATTGAAAGCATCACGTACGCGCTTATTCCAATTGGAATTTCAGTTGCACTATCAAGCAACATTTTGTTAGATTTAAAAGAAGAAGGGCTTGGCCTATTGGATTCTTGTTACTTCTCTTACTTACTTTTAAAGTAAACTGAAGCATCATTAGTCACTCCACTTTCACAAAATCTTAAAGCTAATACAACTTATCTTTTGGAATTTGGGTTTACTCGTATATCATATTTCTATACACTATATACATAAATAAATAAGTTGTTTGTTGTTGTAGTTGTTGTTGTTGGATACAGATTGTACAGGTCCTTTTGGAGATTGATCTACTACAACCAAACTAGTCATTTAAGTCACATCTGATAATGACTTGATTCACAGTAATATTGTAGCAAGGGAAAGAAATCTCTCTCTTGGTTCCCATGAAGATCAAATATTTGAACTCTTCACGCGGTTTGTCATGAAGTTTGTAACAGACAGAAGAGAGACATCGAAGATCCCATAAAGTATACAAGGTAGGAATCCACTATACAAATATTTGCACAAATTGTTGTTGTTCTAATCATAATGCGCTCATAGTTTCGAATTTCTTTAGTTTGTTTTTAAACCAATTACCGTTTCATTGTTTTGTCCATTGAACATCGGCGTCTATTCACATCAAAATATTCACAAGAATGAGAGAATCAGAGAATTTCATCATACACAAAAAAAAAAACAAAATTAGAGTAAGAATTTGAAGAAAAATCAAAACGTTTGGCACAAGCCCTCAAACATGGCCATCTCTCTCTCTTTTCATAATATTTGCGCAAATATTTGTATAGTGGATTCCTACCTTTAGAATCAGTTAACTAAATTTTGGCTTTACCATGGACATTGAAATGTTTCACTCTTATTCTATACTAGCGTTAACCGGCGTGCGTTGCTACACCCCCTATGCTTTAATTGGGTGTTTCTTACAAAAGCTTTGTTGTAAAATGTGTAATTAATAATTTACAATATATTTTAATATTCTATTATAACCTAAGCAACTTTAAGAATCATTTGTTCTTTAAAAAAAACCGGTTCAGTATATTTTGCACCAAATAAAAAAAAAAATTTTAAAATGGCATAAAACTATCTATATGTGGACAACAGCGCTACCTACCGGATCCAAATGTAGCAAAGAACCTGACTGTAACTCCATGAGTACAACAAAAAAAAACCAAATTCATCAAAATTGGTTCAGCCGTTCTCGAGTTTTGCGGGGTCATACTATTTTTTGAGTGCATTTTTATATATATTGATGATCACCCGTAAGAAGAGAGTGGAAGTGGTTCAGGTGGAGGGAGAATTTCTTCTAATTTGACTTTTCCTTGTAAGCAACACATGCCTTTCGATTCGTCCTTGAATTTCAATGCCAAGCAATGTTCACACACCACTGACATAGTACCTATTGATACTATACGATCAGGACGATCGTATAAGAAATCGAAGGATCGTAATTCATGGCAGAATTTTCTTTATTTACCCATGAATTAGTAACTCGTGATGATGATTCTCTCTCTCTCTCTCTCTCTCAGCTCTATATCTATCCCGAAACTGACTAAGGCGAGCCTCACAGTGACAGTAGTGACAATAAATGCTTTTTCCGTGAATTATAAGACCATGCCTACTACAATAATTTTAAAGGTAGGCATATAGGTATATGTATAGTGAAAATAACAGTATTTCTGCAATATTTAATGGATGTTGTTATAAATATTATAAATATAAACCTTCCTCTTCAATCACTCTATCTATTAAAAAAAAAACGCATCAAAATAGGTTGCGTATTTTTAAAGATTGAAGCGGTTAAAGGAAAAAAGCGACTTTGTTTTATAATATGTATAGATATAGATATAGAAGATATAGATATAGATTAATAAGATTTATCAAATAGTATCGGAACAGTCTCGGAATAACTTTGTTCAAACATTGCTTTATTGAATTAAATATTTCTTGTTTTTGCAATAAACTAAGTCATTGATTTGATGAGATCTTCAAACTTTATAAACTCTAACCATTGTAGCTAAATTTTCTATTGTATTAGAAATTAGAACTAATAGCCATTTCGCAGAGAATCAATATCGGTGATTTTGACACAATCATTTCCACAATGTCACTGTATCCAAAAACAGCTTGTTTTTTTTTTTTTGTTTTGATTAAAGACACAAAAAAAATACATCAATTAGAACAAATTGCAGTTTATGCACACCATTCTTGTAAATCCCTTTGCCATTCCTGCTATGTGTTTTATTAAAACTTTAAGAAAAATATTACATTTTGGAAATCTGATGATGATCAGCTTTTTTCAAATGGGCGTGCAACAAAAAAACCACATAAAACCTTGGCAGCACTTTAGCCAAGTGCCCAAAAAAGTGGCAGCATTCCAGAGAGTGATCATTCTAATTTCTAATTTCCAATCAACCATTTAGATTTGTATATAATTCTACAACAACAACAACAACAACAACAACTCTTCAATTTCATCATTTTCCTTTTGTGATTGACATGAGTCTATTATGCTTGTATCTATGTATCTATTAAACACTGATTTTGACTCTTTATATAATAAAACAGAGATTTCCAACTTTAAATTTAATAAATAAGAAATTTTATGTTTAATGTGTGATGACTTCATGGATCACCATCTACATCTACCTAAGTATAAGAGCCATTAATCATGGTACATAATGTACCCAGAGGAGTTCATAATTATAAATTAATAAATTTGTGTTTATTTAACGAAAAATAAATAAATATTTTGATCAAATATTTTTCTTTTTTAAATTTATGCTTTTTCTTTTTAATTAACGAGTATTAAGTATGTAAATTGTTTTTCTCTTTAATTAGACCCACGCAAATCTCTAATTAATTTGAAATTTACTAATAAACTAAACTGAAAACAAAAACCCACTTATAAATCTCCATTCGGATATCTTATGCCATGAACCCTAGAAGTGGAAAATGTTACAACTTATATTGATCGAACTCATTCATATAATAAAATATAATATGATATTTACGCATCTTTAGAATGAAAGCAGCCGCAAGGCCACTGAACAGCAGGCAGTCGCACCATTGACCTAATTTTTTATATTTGACGGCACACCTTAATTCAGTTCAGTTTAGTTCAGTTTAGTTTAGTTCAGTTCATTTCAGCTTGATAATTTGATCATTAGATCATTAGTATCTTGCAGAGGAGAATAATTAGTTCATTTAATTTTTCTGATTTTCTGTGCTCTATACTCTTTGGGCATGGGCATGGCATGTCTTCACTCTTCACTCTAACCACTCTAACCACTGTAACCAAAACGAATTTTTATGGAATTCATACGCAATTCATTTTACCGATCTAAAGTTTTCCTACAAATCAAAAACTCTAATTAATCTAAAGTATTTTCATTTTAATTTCATCTTTTTCATCATCCCATCTACTGAAATGTATGGTTGGTTATAAGACATTATGCCTCACATAAATATATACTGTATGTTTCTTTATCAGTCAAAATTCCAATTTCCTGCAAATTTAAAAAAAAAGCCGGTAAAATTGAATCGATTCACCTTTGTTTAGATACATACAAGTTGTTGCGTACAAGGGTAAAAAACTCAGTTCGATGAAAGTGAATAAATTGCTTACCTGCAAAGAAAAGAGAAATAAAAATTATAGTTTAGTGAGTTTTCTTTAAAATAATACAAATAATAGTATTAATACGTAATAATTATAGATATTGGATACATTTTGTAGGACAAACTTTGTACTATTTTGCTGTAGTACATATATACTTTAACATTAACACTAAATAAAAATGCATTCAGTTTCATAGAAGGTCTGACACTGGTCTGACAAACTTCCGGATGTGATTAAATTGCTTATTTGTTATTGCTTTTCAATTTTCATTTAATACTATATACATAGAAGTATTTATTCAAGTGTCAATGAATATTGTATTATCCATGATTTTGCCATGATATTTTTATTATAAGTATAGTGTACGAGTATGACTATATATAGTAAGTATAACCCATTATTATGAATTAGTATTATGCCAAAATGAGGATAGATATCTTCATTACTTTTACATTTTTGTTATTAGAAATATGTTAAGGAAACTACTATGATCACATAATCAATGTCAATCAAAACAATAGAACCAAAAGGATCGGTCAATTGTCGGGGATGAGGGACAAAGCGATATACTACCATGAATATCCACTTGGCCTCTATGCCATGTTAAAACTCTTTTAAAGTAGACCAAAATGTTTGGTCTAAAATCACAAGCATTGTACAATTTATTGTGTATTGAGCGAAATCAAAAAAAATATTGGGCGTACAAATAGAAAATCGCCTTTTTTTTCATAATTTGAGGCTTTATTATAAAAAACTCGTTACATCTCATCTCAATCTCAAAATAATTTCCATTACTAGCCACAACTTTTTCCCATTTTTCTGGCAGCTTTTGAATTCCTCGTCGGAAAAATTGTTCGTCTTTTGACGCGATCCACGAATCAATCCAGTTTTTGCCTTCTTCGAAAGAACGAAAGTGGTGTCCTGCCAGTTCATGCGTCATCAATCTGAATAAATAAAAATCAGAAGGGGCGATGTCTGGAGAGTACGGCGGGTGGAGTAGGATGTCCCATTCAAAGTTTTCAGGTATGTTTTCACTACCTTGGAAACATGCGGCCGAGCGTTGTCATGTAGAAGTATCACCTTGTCGTGTCTTTCCGAGTATTGCGGGCGTTTTTCCTTCAACGCTCAATTCAAACGTATTATTTGAGTCCGATAGAGGGCTCCTGTGATTGTTTCCCCTGGTTTCAAGAGTTCATAGTACACTACACCGAGCTGGTCCCACCTGACACACAGCATCAGCTTCGAGCCATGAATGTTCGGTTTAGCGGTCGAACTTGGTGTATGGCCGGGAAGCCCCCACGATTTTTTCCGCTTCTGGTTATCATAGTGTATCCACTTTTCATCGCCGGTCACGATGCGATGCAAAAATCCCTTTCTATTTTGCCGTTCGATGTCCCTCGGCATTCAACTCGTACGGCACCCAATGTCCCAGTTTCTGGATCATTCCTAAGCTCTTTAGGCGATAAGAAACGGCTTGCTGAGTCACGCCCAATAAACTTACAAGTTCCTGTTGCGTTCTACACGAATCTTCATCCAGCAAAGTCTCTAATTTTGCATCCTCGAACTTTTTAACGGGACCGGGACGTTCCTTGTCTTCCACGCCATATTCGCCATTTTTAAACTTTTGAAACCATTCCCGACACGTTCTTTCACTAATATAGCTTTCACCATAAGTTTCTACAATCATTCGATGCGCCTGAGTAGCATTTTTTTTCGAATGATAAGCAAAAAGCAACACTTCCCGCAAATGGCCCTTTGTAGGCTCGGATTTTGCCATTTTCGCTAACGAACAGGACAAAGCACAGTCAAAATACACAAGCGAGATTATGTAGAGTTGTTGACCGATACCTCAGCTGGCTATGTAATGTTTCTGATCGTACTTATCGACCGATTAGCGGCGCTGGCGCCATCTATGGGAAAACGGCGGTTTTCTATTTGTACGCCCAATATGAAAATGAAATGTGACGAAAATCAAAATTTCACAATGTTATTATTATATTAGAGCTATTTAGGCACAAATACAATACAATATGAAAGTGAAATTTCTAAAGTAATGGATGGTCAAGCAATAATACAGAATATTGTAAAAAAAAAATTCAAAAAAATCTAAATGATTCACAGAAGAAATCCACACACACCAGCTCTTCCAGCTCTTCATTCAGGAATTCAAAGATTTTCTTCAAAGATGAGTCTGCAATTTGTGTTAGTTCTACATGAAAAATGTTTGCCTATATCTAGGCAATTTCTGATCCAAATTATACAACTTATTATATTATATATTCTCATCACTTAAGTCTGATACACTCACTCGTAGGTATTGGTACAACCTTTGATTTGTTTCATGCATATAATCATGACATTTTCAGCATGTGATTATTATATCAATATACGAGTACAAATAAATAGTAATGTATGCCATATACAATATCCAAATTAAATCCAAAATCAATAATCAAAAGGCTTACACTTACTAACTGAAGCATCCATCATTAGCATTGTTTTCATTTCTCAACTTAATCAATTTATAATTGTTTATTTTTAAAGAGTATTTAAGCTTCTTTGAAATAAAAGTTAATGTTTTTTTTTTGTGTGATGTTTGTTTTTTGTTTTAAATTAATAAAAATTAATAAATCAGTTTTAAAAGCTAAACATGCGACAAACTTCTCAATTCGCAGAAGAGGAGGGGCTTTGACAGGGCAGTGCGCTGCAGTGTTTTAGAACTCAACTTCGAATGAACAACAATTTAAACAGAAATACAAAGTACTCTCGGTGCCGGTCGATCGTTATTAATGTTAATGGAGTTCACCTTCACCAACGTTGCAGGCAATGACAAGCCAACGTAAAACAGAACAGAGCAGACCAAATCAGACCAGACCAGACAAGACTAGACTAGACTAGACTAAGTATGTAGACTAAATCTCAACTCGACTGAACCACCACCCAGACACAACTAACATAACTAACTTAATGAGATCAAGTAACGATCGAAGGACGCCTATGGAAAACAACATTCTCGCTTGTACTCGTCGTTGTACACATGGTGCTATAAGAGTTTCAAACCACTTCCATAGATGTACATATAGTGTTAAGACTTTGTAATAAATATCGTATGTAGTATAACACCCGCAATGCCAGTCAAAGTCACTAAACACCATTAGTTTGACTTCATGCAACCATTGTCTGTTTAGTAGTATCTTTCATCAATATTATTTATCAAAATTTAATACTAATACGAGCATCTAAACTTTCCAAGTATGAGAGATGATAAATGGAAATACTCGTACTTAAGAATGTTAACATATTTTCCTACTAAACTCAAAAAATCTCTCTATACGCGTACAATATGTCATAACCTTAAACAACCTAAAAATGTTGGAAATGTATTGAAGTTCACTTGGGTTTTGTTGCCTTTACTTTTGCAAAGACAATTGTAGTCTTTTTTTTTTTTTTTTTTTAACTTTAGGAAAGACTCAACTAAACTGAAGTTGTTTCTTATTTGTTGGTGTTGGATTTCCTCAACTAAACCAAGCCTAAATCAAGTTTCCAAGAATGCGGAATAAATGTCAAACTGCAAAAAGCAAAAAGTATTAGCACTTTTTTTATTTTTTTTTTATTTTTTTTTTTATTTTTTTGTATTGTAAGTATTTTTAGTTTTAATCTTTGTACTAGTGGAGTAGAGCTCAACTATAACATAAATTCTTTGTTTGTTGATTCAATGGTTGAAATTTTTTTTATTGTCAATTGGGTTAGTTTGTTGTCGGTTGTGCAATTGTGGATGGGGAAAAGGGTTCTGGTGACGATAAATTTTTAATTTTATTAGTTAGCAATAGATAAAAAAACAAGTCTACAATATTATGTATGTATTTACTTAGATTCTGGATATCTGAGTATAGATAGAAAAATAATCTGTATGGACTCACTTAGTTATCTGTTTCTTCTGTTACCCAAACTATTAGTCTTAGTACTTAGTTTTTGAGATATGGTACAAATATATATGTATATAAATAGAATTTCAAATTAAGCTAAGAAAGAATGAGATTGGTATTTCTACAGATAGAACTAAGCATGCATCAAAGACTTATGAACGAATCTTCTCAATTCATCAATTGTTTTATGTAAAAACTTCTTTTTCGAATGCCGATTGACTCCTGCTTCTGAATTCTGAATGAAAACTATTAAAAATTCTTTTAAAAACTTTAGTAAATCGTATGAAGATTGCTGAGTTTGTAAAAATTGACAACAAATACTTATGTAACACACATTTTATTGTATATATAACAAAGTATAGGCATTAGTCTCTCTAGCATCACATCCCAGTATTAGCATATAGCACAGAAAAAAATTTAATTAGTATACCTCATCCTCTTATGGACAATATGGAAGTGAATTTTCTTTAGCGAATGGAGGTAAATTCAAAATCTTAGAAAATGAAATGTGACGAAAATCAAAATGAGAAGATGTTTCGGAGATGTAGTAGTAGGGAGACGCACAAAACAGTGGGCTCGTCTCCAACGTAGAAAATGAATGATTATGCATGAGTAAGAGAGAGAGAGAGAGAGATATAAAATGTTTTACTGATTGTGTTTAGTACTTAGCGAAAGAACATACGAACAAGTGGCCGAATGACAGAAGAATAAAATAACTTTTTTGTATTGAAACAACACTATAACACTAAAATATTCTGTATTATGTCTCGTATAGTATTTGCTTAAATATCTCCAATATAATAATAACACCGTCAAATTTTGATTTTCGTCACATTTCATTTTCATATTTTTTGGATTTACCTCCATTCGCTAAAGAAAATTCACTTCCATATTGTCATTAAGAGGGTGAGGTACACTAATGAAGGGGGGTATTCAATAAAAAGAAATTTCACTTAAAAAAAAAACAAAAAAATATTCCCAGTGCAGGAACCGAATCCCACGCACTCGGTGAGCAAGTCCTACTCTCTAACCACTAAGCCACGGAGACATTTCAATTGTATTTGCCTGAATAGTTCCAATATAATAATAACAATGTCAAAATTTGATTTTTGTCAGATTTCATATTTTTGCATTTACTCCCCTTCGCTAAAGAAGTTTCACTTCAAAAACTTTCAGATTTCCAACACTACATATTCGGAATAGAAAATGGAAAAATCACTTGTACCGGAATACAAACCAAAAATAGTAGGAGGGGACAATAAAGCATATCGCATAAAATATTATTACATCATTCGGATCTATGTGGATTTGGGGGGTTTACAGGTTTAGAGTGAAGGTGGAGTCCATTATCATCCGTTTGATGAGTTAAACATATATGGCTTCAAATTGTTCCACCTCCTTTAGATCTAAAACAGACACTTATAGGGTATTTTACGCACAAACCCCATAGCTTCTCAATGGGATTCAGGTCAAGTGAGCACGCAGGCCAATACATGAAGTCAATGGAAGTAAAAATACTTTTGTTTGTCGCATGAACATCAGCGGTGTTCCGTTTTTATTCATCTAACAATGACAGGAGGCTACTCTCCAATATATGTCCTAATGTATTCTGTGCTATTCATATTGCAGCTTACAAAGCACAATGCCACTCCAAATCATGTTTAAGCCGTAAGTTGTTTTGGAACCCATCTGGAATAAGTTTCCTTGTACTGTTATGGGCAGTTCGAATACTAGCATGGACTTCTTCAGCTATTTCTTCAACACTAATACGCCTGCTGCGCGTTTCCGAGCTACTGAATGACCCTCGTAATATATGTATTGTATGTATATTGTATCGAGTCCCAGATGAGACTATTTTATTATTATTATTATTATTATTATTTGTTGCTAGTAAATTGAACAGATCTAACAATTCTTGTGGATCGAGGAACTGACTTGAAGTGAAAAAGTTCACTTATCACCTCCGATAGTTGAGCTTTAGGACCTGGTTTTATTTTTTTTGTTTAAGTATCCGGGTTTTTTAAAAAGAAAACAACAAGACAACGTGTGCGACTAATATAGTTAGATATTTGTGATTAATCTAGACCTGATTGTTCATTAGACAACTGCATTCCTCGCTGCATTTTAAAAGAAAATGCTTGAAATCTCTAAGAAAATTAACATTTTGTCGAATAGCATTTTTGTTGATGAAGTTTTCTTAAGCGGGTGTCGCATAGTTTTGAAGATATGGTTGCAACCAAGCCAAGTATTTCCACAAATTTTATCGGTATTTTCTTTTTCTTTTATGAAAGAATTTCAATTGATAACATGACATGAGTCTTTTGTAAATTTTTCTCTAAATGTAATCAATTTAGATTTGGTGAGACAGAAAAGAAACATTTTTTTTTGGTGTCGTTTACCATAAATTTGATAAGCAATAAATATATATGATAATCATAGATGAAAGCGAAATTAAGCGTTTTCAATTCGCGACACTCTTTACTCTTCAGTCGCCATCTGCAACCTACCATCTCTAACAACCACCTCTAACAACATCTGCCACCTGCGTTGATAAAGACAAACAAACACCTTTCTCCAAATTTTTTACTTTTGTTTTTATTGTTTTTTAGTTTTTGCACATTCGACAATTTTTGCATTTTGTGTTTGTTTTTTCTTAGTTTTTTGCACAATTTATTAATAAATTATTTCTGTTTTTTTTTTTTGTTTTGTTTTGTTGTTTTCGATTTATTTTTTTGCAAAAAAAATTTTTGGAATTTTTATTTTTATTAATTTTTGGTTTCTTCTTTGTTTTATGATCGCGCGAGCAAACAAAGTGAATTCTCATTAGAAAAACTTTTTTGTGTTTTGTACAATCGAATTGAAATTTGAACACTACAAGCTTCTAAAACAAGCGCTGTAGATTTGTTAGTCAGAGCCATATCAGAGTACTAGGGTTAAAATCTCCCATACCCATTAAAATTCAGGTTCTTATAAGCAAAATTTTTTTGTTTTTTGCATTATCGTACTGAAATTTCGACACTATAAGTTTCTAGCCAACGTTCATCATTCAAACATGTAAATTTTAAAACCTTAGGATTATTGGAACGTAAAGCTCCCATACAAGCCCAAATTTAAATTTATGTTCCTTATTAGAACAACTTTTTTGCTTTTTGTATTATCTATCTGAAACTTGGAGAGCATAAGTATCTGACTCATGTAAATTTTAAGATCCCCGGATTACTAACTAGATCGTTAAGCTCCCATACAAATATTTCGTTCTTAGTTTTGAGATGCTGCATGTGTACTGACTAGGTAAACCCTAAACATATGTAAATCAAATCAAGAATCCTATATATCTGAATGCTCTGTCACAGAAGCATAGGCAAAAACGTTTTCTAGGCGTACGTGAAGTTAACCTTCTTTTTACTTGTTTGATATTGAGGTGTTGAGTTAAGTTTAGTTGAGTTGAATTGAGTTGAGTTCTTGTTATTCATATACCATATACCATATACTGCGTACTACTACTACTTATTATTATTTTTTTAGCCACCATTGCCGAGCTATCTCCTGGAGTTGGGATGTCTGATGTGTATAAAGTATACAACATAGGACCAAGCACGCTTCCTTGAGTGACCCCTGCTCTTATTTGTCTTAGCGTAGAAGATTCATCCTTACATTTAACGTAGAAATAGCGAGAGTCAAGATAGCTTTTAATGATTTGAAATAGATCAGTTGGAAATACAGTCCTAATTTTACTCAGTAGGCCGTCGTGCCAGACTTTGTCGAAGGCCTTTTCTATGTCCAGAAAAACACCAACACAGAACTTTTTTTCATCAAGGTCCTTTAAAATTTTGTGAGTTACTCTGTGGACTTGCTGAATAGTGGAGTGACTTTGTCTAAACCCGAATTGGTGGTCAGGTATGATTCTGTTCACGTCTAGTATTGGTTGTATTCGGTCAAGTAGGAGACGTTCAAATACTTTAGAAAGTAAGGGCAATAGGCTGATTGATTATGATTATTATGATCGATTTTCAATCGTCTGCCTTTAATACATAATAATTTGTTAACATAATAGAGCAGCATTTGATTGGAGAGGAGACATGTTAGAGTAGTTAGTAGTATTACCTCTAAAACTGAATAATAACAATTATTTTCAGGGCAACATGTCATCATCATCATCATCATCATCATCATCATCTAGATCGTCATTATTTTCATCAATTTTTTGCAATTAATTCAAGGTTTCATACAAATTTTTATTATAGTTTCTATGTACTTTATTTTGTTATGGTTAATTGAAGTCTATTGTAGGAGTTTCAAATCCATTTAAGTAATTTCATTCAAACTATTCAAAGTTTAGACCATCATTTCTTAGAAACTAACTGATGATAAGTTGTTGTTGTTGTTGTTGTTGTTGTTGTATGATCATCATCAAAAGAAGAGAGGTGGTCATTCATTTCATTTCATTTCATTTGTTTACTTAGTTTCTCTTCTTTGTAAACTCTATTCTTCAATAATAAAAAAAAAAAAAGATAATGCAGGTGTACAAGGTTTTTTTTTTTTTTAATACAATACTATAGACGCGAGATCTAAGACATATGGTACATACATACAAACATATGTCTTCCTGTGATTGTCTTAGTTAAACTTACTACTATCTACATAATATGATGTATACAAAATTTGGATTGATGTATTTCATTTCACCCACCTCTTTACTATCATTTAAAATTATGTTTTTATTTTCTGTTTTCCGTTTTTTATTTTATTTTTTTATTTTTTTTTTTTTTTAAATAAAAAAAAACCCCCCAAAAACATTTTTAAGATATTTGTTTATTTTATTTTTGGTTTTTCTTTAGTTTTGTGTTTTGTGTTTTTTTTTTTTTTGAATTTTATTTCTTGCTTTCTTCTTTATATTGTAAATTGTATATTTTTTTTATAGTGCTTTCACTTTCGATTTAGTAATAAATAAAATACAAATACGTGTACACATATTCGTACAAGATACAAGATGCATACGCGAACACAAACACAACACACATGGATACAAAAGCATTTGACCAATTTTTACAAACATCAACAAACAAGACATCAAGACACCACACAACACACAACACACACACATCATCGGAGTAATCAAATCTTGTTGCTGTTGCTGTTGCTGTTGCTGTTGCTGTTACTGTTACTGCCCAATGTTGTTACTGTTGGTCAAGTTTTGTCTGCCCGCCTCAATCAACCTCGGGCACTTTGCAGCACTTCTTCATCACTGTCTCTGTCTCATCAATATTATTATCTTTATCTGTCTTATGTCTTATGTCTGCCTCTCGTACTTCACACAAAAATTCAGCCAAGAGAAGAGAAGTCAAAACTGAAATCGAAATGGAAACTCAAGCCAAAATATGTATTTTATTATACTGAAGAGAAGGGAAGAGCTGATTCCCCTGCATACTTTTATTATTATTGGATGATGATGACGACGAGTTCCCCATTTTATTCCAATCAACTCTTCCAACCCATCACCCGGCATTGCTAGCAACACCACCAGCATCAGCATCAGCACCAGCACCAGCAGAAACATTTCTTTGCCACACTAACTTGAAAATTTAAACTGAAAGTGAAAATTTTAACATAAAAAAAAAAAAACAAAACAACAAAAAAAAAAAACAAAAAAGATGCCGGCGATGAACTTCGCCGCATTGCCGGATGCCACAGAAGCAAAGCATAGCAAAGCAAAGCAAAGCAGGTTGATGATGGTGGTTAATCAGAAAGAGATGAAAACATCGCTACAACCATACAATGTTCGTCTGTCCGTCCATCCGTCGGTCAGTTCGGTTGTCGCTTTATAATTTATACAAAAAATTAAGAGTTGGCAATTTGTCTTTTCTTCATCCGTCCTCCGTCCTCCGTTCACCGTCCACCGTCTGTCTGTGCATTTATAATACTTTTCTTCTTCCTCCTTCTTTACCACTTCAACTTAAACATAAACTTTCGATCAACCCAATTAACTTCCTATGTTATTCAGCACTTTGAGTTGTTGTCTTATCCATCATCATCATCATCATCATCATCATCATCATCATCATCATCATACCAAAATCAACCAATCCACTGATTGCCATAGGTCAGGTCAGTGTGGAATTTCAATACAAAAACAAAATGTTTATTAATGTGGTGTGATTCTTAATGGAATGGAACTGAATATGGAATTATTGATTTTATTATGGGACTCGAATAATTATTTTGTATTGAAATTCATATTGGATTATTCAATCCAAATTCATGCACAGGTTTGTCGGTGCCCCATGATACTTTAGAAACCGAGACTTGAAGATTCCAACAATCCGAGAGGAGATCATCAAGCTAATCAACAGATCTCACAACTCATTCAATTAGAGGACTATGATAATCAATTGGACACATGCAACACCATCCTGGATCTTTCCAGACGAGTGGATCCAATGATAAATTCATTTAATAACATGTGATGTTTTCCCTTATTCAAATTCATTTAATGTCGTCTTTTGAAAGACAGACAAAAATACAATAAAATAATCATATAAATTTCTTTCTATGTATTTATTTATTGGTTGGAAGATCAATATAAAACCCCGCATATTATTCTGTAAATCCAATCTAATCCATACATGTGTATGGTCTTATGAGAATCCAATTGCATTAAGCCAGCCACTCACCACACACCACCCACCACTCATAATGAAGATTTGAAATTTTATACAAACTGTGGTAGTAGGAGAGTATTTACCAAAATATTGTTTCCCCCTTTTAAGGCAACCCCCAAGGGGTTGTATTGTACTTAAAGTATAAGATATAGTTGGACTTACCCAAAACCCAAACAATACATTAGAATTCTTTACTTACTTGTTCAATTTTTAGTGTGCGGTTTTGTGGTTTTAAGTTTTTATTTTGATACACAATACTCGTAGTTATTAGCACAGCAATGTTACTACCTAAATGGCTTCCGTATTAGATTGTGATGGTATGCATCACTAACTAACTTTGTATATCTTTTGACAAAAGTGAAATACATACGAGTGTATATTCTCCCTTTCCCTGTAAGATAATCTCAGAGATTCCATAAATCCTTAAGTTTCTTTCTTAATCAGTAAAGGAGTGAAGTTCAAATGAAATCATCAAATTTTCATTTTGAATATATGAATATTTACCATATATTATATTGAACAATGTTAAAGCTTTACTGATTATTATCCGAGGCCTTTTAATGCCGAGTAAAACAGTTAGTTGTTGGATACTTCCGTAAAAACAACTTTTCGAGTTTCATTTTTATGACCAAGAATAAGAAAATTTAGACTTTGTGATGTGCCGATTCGTGACAGGGTAACGTATTCGGATTCATTGGATTTGTACTTGTCCTCCGATTCGGATTCGTTGGATTCGTACTCGCCCTTGGATTCAGATTCGTACTCGTCCTAGGATTCGGATTCGGATTCGTACTTGTCCTCGGATTCGGATTCGTTAGATTCATACTCGTCCTAGGATTCGGATTCGTACTCGTCCCCGAATTCAGATTCGTTAGATTCGTACTCGTCCTCGGATTCGGATTCGTACTCGTCCCCGAATTCGGATTCGTTAGATTCGTACTTGTCCTCGGATTCGGATTCGTTAGATTTGTACTTGTCCTCGGATTCTGATTCGGATTCGGATTCGTACTCGTCCCCGAATTCGGATTTGTCAGATTCGTACTCGTACATGGATTCGGATTCGTACTTTGGATTCGACTATCGCGATTACTTTTAAGATCCGGATCTTCGAATCCGAATCCAAAGATTCGTGCATCACTACTGCTTACACACAAAATTCAAGAAGAAGAAGAAGCAAAGCATGAATAACGAAAACACAAATTTGTGTGGGTAATTTTAGGAAAACTTAATCCTAAAATAAAACATATTTTAATTTAAAAAATCAAAAAAGTAAGTATGCCACTTGATTGTTTGGGACAAATATATTATTAAAAAAAAAAAAAAAAAAAAATATTAAAAATGGTTCAGTATAGATGGCGTGAAAGCGTTACATACAATATAAACAATTTTATATAATACAATGATATCAATATTTCAGTGTTGTTAAGGTCTCTTAAAGATTGACCTGGTCAGGATCATTTAGACTGAACTATTGTAAATTCAAATGGTTTTATATTATTTAAGACTAGAGAAGACTGAGTCTGAATTTCTATGTGTGACATTGTGATACTCTTGTAAAATAACATTTTAATCAAATGTGGATATGTGTTTTGGCAGCATTGCCAACTCAAAATACAAAAAAAAAAAAAAAGTAAAACCCACAAGTCCATGTACATATGTATGTGTTAATGGGCCTTTAGGCCACTTTAAAACTTACAACACACAACAACATAAATATATACTCTTACTATAAGTAATATTTACTGGCTCACACTCAACTCAGAGTCAGCTCAAATTCACCTCAACACCCAATCGATATTTTCGACTGTCGCTCTACTGTCACTTTGACTAGTCGTTTCTCATTTAATTTATTGTAATTGACAATTTTCCACATTACAAAATTGGAAGATACTCGTACTACATACAATACAGATACATATATACTATGAGTATACAAGCGATTAAACCTGAGGCTGAGACTAAGACTGCGACTGAAGGAGCTCTGACTCTGACTCTGACTCTGACTCTGAGACTGAGACTGAGTAGTAGGTTCACGCTATGCCCGTCAAAATATGCTGTCTAAAATATGTTCATATACCTGTGTGAGTAAGCGTCTCTGTGTGTCTATCTAAAGTGGACTTGTTGTTGACCAGAGCTAAGTCATATCTATCTACTATAAAAATATAAGTCTGTCTATATGTGCAATATATAAAAATATTTGATACGATTGGAGTGAAAGTGAAGTTGCTGTAGGATTATTGTGTACATGATATGAACAAGGCGCGTGTGACCACGATTAAGATGACAATTTTATCTATTTTTATTTGAATTGAATATGGAAATGCATAATACATTTATATTTAATAGTAGATTTAAATTAAATTTCAGTTTCTTTAAGAAATATTGCACCGATCGAGGGAATCTCAATTAAAGATTATACATAGTAAGTATGTATTTGTAAAGGGATTGTGGTGATGTCCTTGTCTTTATCTTCAAGTTGTTGAAGGTGATTTCATCTAAAGATTTTTGTGTTGTGCTACCCATAGAGATTCATTAATAAAATATCTCATCTCAGTCAGGAAGTACTATTTCGGGTAGATCAGATCAGATCAGATCAGATCAGATGAAGTGAGAAGTGAGGTAAATATTAAGAGAAACCATGAAAAAAAAAAACAAACAAATAAATAATAAATAAAATACAACATTTGATGAGGTCAATATTATTATGTTTCCACATTGCTTGACTTATTGACATTTGACAAAATAACTCAATCAATCAATCAATCAATCCATCAACCAAACACCCTGATTGACTGTTAATGTTTGTTGTTTTCAAAAATAAATACTAATATACAATACCAAGTCAATATTAAGATAAACTTATTGTGGTCAATCAGATAATTTATTAAGGTATCGTAATTCCCTGTTCCATGTCTCATGCATCGTTGTATCGTTGTATAGGAACTGAATAAGGAATGTAGACTACATAGGAATAGGAAAATTGATATTGTCAATAAAATCAAGTAGTGTCTGCCAGTCAGTCAGTCAGTTCAGTTCATTTCACCCACACTTAAAAGCCACTTGTACAATTGTTTGGCAATTGTGAATTGTGTGGCAAGCAGTAGCCTCTCGTGAGGAACCGGTCGACGACAGGTGAATGATTCTGGTTTAGCTGGTTTAGTTGTTGGCCAACCAACTAAAGTCGATAAGTTTGCATTTGACATGAGCGGCTTAAAATCTATCCATCTATCTTTCCTTTCAAATTAAGCACATCTACTACTACTACTACTACTACTACTACTACTAAGTAAATACTATGTTAGTACTCAACTGTAATTCATTTGCCACAATTTTTATCACCACCATCATCACTAACATTCTACATACTCGTATAATCTCCATGTCATTTGAAATTTGAAATCAATTTTTACGCATTATACAGCACAAAACAGTTAATATTACTGTTTCTCTACTTCTTCTAATAAAAACTCTCCACTCCACTCCATTCCACTCCATTCCACTGAAAAGCTGATTATATTGTATTAAACAAAATAAAAATTAATGTTAGAATTTTATGTCAGTTCAGTTTAGTCAGAAAAAAAAAATTCTTCTAAAAAATAAGTATTGTGGTAAAGACACTCAAAGAATATAAAGATTCAGATGGATTTTGGCAAAATTTTTAACATTTGAACTCACAATTAAGACAATTTTTTGTTTTTATCAAAATTATTTCAAGTACATTAATTGTATTTATCATTTTACTTCAAATGATGATTCAAAATGACATTAGAAAAGTTAATACAATATATTTTAACAATCATTGAAGACCCCAAAATATAATTTGAAATATATATATACAGGTCCATCATCCAACTTTGGGCCACTCCAAATCCATTCAAATCCACTGGCTAAAGCCTTAGCAACTTATCGCCCGTGGAGAAGATTAAAAAAAGCTTCATCCTGGGGAGCTTAAATGTCATTCTATTATATATTGTAATTTATAAAATTACTACTCCAGTGGACCTTAATATTTCCGATGTGCGAAATCAAACAATCCAGGAAATTAATGTATAAAAATTTAATTTTAGACCCTTCCAATTCCTTCCATTCAAGTTATGTCCTATAAAAACTCTATGATCATGATGATGATGATTATATTGGATTAAACAATTTCAAACACAAAAAATAGACCTCTTTGCGATATCATGCGTAACGTGTTCACTTTAGAAAGCTTATTTTCGAAATACCACTAATTAATTTCATTACTTTTGTTGAATTACCTATACTAAGTATATTTGTATACGTGATATTCATCCAACACAAATGGTCTTTACAATGTTTCCCCAAGGCTTTTAACATAATTACTAACCATTAATTTTAAATAAAACATTGCTAACTTCTTCGTAAGTATTTTGTTAGTTAAATACAATATTATTGTTGTTTTTGCTCATCTCATCGTCATCATTATCATCATTATCATCATAAAGTTATAATAATGTTTAAATTTGAAGGCAACAACTTTACAGTACAAGAAACAGAAACAGTTTTTAATTTAACTAAAGCCACAAGAACACGTTTTTGAACCGGCATTGTCAACTTTAATTTTAGTTAGCCAGTCTATAAGAATCATCTACATTAGTAGATACTTTTCACCACCAAATTGATTCGAATGATCAATCCAAATTTAATTTATCTATTGTGTGATGCTTTTCGATAAATTCTAGATACTAGTATCTATAGTTTATAAAATACCTACGAGTTAATCTTATAAATTTCTCTAGAAAATTAACATTACTTTTAACCTCATTTTGTGTAGTGGATTCTGCAGGTTTGTTGCTGTAAAACTTTGTAGATGATTTGTTACTTACTACACAGTAACTGACAAACAGACTGACAGACTGACCAACGGAGAGACAAACAGGAGGCATGCAAATCGAGAAATGATCAAACACCACAACAACAACAACAACAACAACAACAGTCTACTCATCGTCTGTCGTGGTATGTAGAGTTTGTAGGAATGAAGCAGGAGTGATTTTAGATACACAGACTAAACAAAACAGTTATCTATGTATCTAGATGTACTAGATGAGTAGAGCGGTGTAGTGTGCTGTGGTGTGGTGTGGTGTGGAGTGAAGTAATGTGTTGTGTTGTGTTGTGGTGTAAGACTTGTTTATGTAACTGCATATGCAAAGTACAGGTGAATGCGATTCATACTTACATATGTATGTTCTGCTCTGTCAAGTATCAACGGCATAAAAACATACACGACTCGTAACCTGTAATATTATAAGTCAGATTACGGTAGTTGACGTCATATCATTTCATTAAAAAATACTCATACTCAAACCGGCTGACTGTGTTAAATATATTGTAGAACCAACAACCAGGCAACAATTAACACGCAATCTAAATAGCAAGGCTGCTCATTATGTTTTATGAATTATGATGATGATGATGATGATGATGATGATGATTATGATTATGATGATATACAAAATATAATCAGTTTTTATTTTTTTTTTTTATATTAAAGTAATGCAAACAGAAGACTTAGGCGACAAACCTTTGCCCATTTTGTTGGCCATTAAGAATTTTTGTGCATCTAATTGATCCAAACAAAATGGGGTCTCCCAACATTTGACAATTGCAAATCATCCAGAAAAACAATTAATTGAAACTAATGAAAGACATTAAGCAATTAAGATACTCAAACAGAGGTTAAAGACCCCAAAAATTCCAATTTGTCACTAAACAAAACTACTGAGTATCTAAATAATAAAACTGTTAACTGTTATACCTAGGTATGTATGTTATGTTACAGTGTATGACCGACAATATTATTCCATATCAGGATAAACCCGTCCAAGCGACCATCATTATTATCATCATCATCATCATCATACAAGATACTCGCGGGTATTAGGAAGTTTGCCATGCCATGCTATGCTATTAACTTTTGTCAACTACTCACATACAAGGCAACACTTCAATCACTTAAAACACTTAATTAATATGCGGCCCACAATACGCACATGTTGACCCAGTGAAAACAATAAGTAATATACAATACAATATATGTACTACTACTGTACTGGTTTGTATGTATGTATATCATAAAAGCAAACAACAAACAAATAAAGAAAATAATCCAAATAATAATAATAATAATAATAATAAATAAACGTATGCATTTGATTTGATTGTTTTTGCCAAACGATACTTTCCAATAATTACAATACTTGGATTATAAGACAAGTAAATTTTTAAATTGATTTTGATGTCTTGTCAATACCCCAAAGTGATTCATTGAGAATCGATTTTGCGTTTACACCGGCGATTCTGATTATTGATCAGCTGTTTTTTTTGTTTGGATTATACACACAAATGAAACGTTGCGGGCACGTTGCATTAAGTTCAGGCATAAAATTTTGGGAGAAATGCACTACATTAATAAAAATAAATTTGTAGTTTGTGCAAGTAGTTGTTACAATTCCCTTTTTCATTCCTGCTACGTACAATGATTTATAAAAATTTTAACAAAACATTTACATCAACATCAGCTGTTTTTGTTTTGGTTTGAAAGAAAAATGGAGCGGAAGTCTGTCGACCCTGTTTCCGATTCCATTGTCGAATCTACCAGAATCGATTCACATTTTACAACAAAAACTGGCATTTTTCCATGTGGTTATTGTCCAATTCAATGGTCGATTCAATAAAGAATAAATAAATAATAAATTCACTATTAGACTAAATACTTAATACACTTCATATTTGTCCATGGTTACCAAAATTCACTATAATTGTAATTATCGGAAGGTGAGGATCAAATCCTCTGTATAAGAGATTTTGAGGTTACTTCTATTTATTGTATATAAGTATACTAGCTGTGCCCGCGACAACAATAACAACAACCAAAGCATTATGCTTGGTCTTGCAGTGGTTTTCAAAAAACTTAATACTTAATAATATTATATTAAAAGTTAAAATCAAAAAAAAATAAGTATGCAACTCTTTTCATTAGCATTCATTTGTGATTTTTAAAAACAAAATATAAAAATCGGCTTAGTACAGTGTGTGCTAGACAAAAAAATATTAAAAATTTCGTTAAAAAGTGACTGTATCTTGACAACAGCGCCTCCTGCCGTGTCCAACTGAAACATAAACCATGGTATGATGACCTCATAATTAAAACAACAAAAAATTTATGAAAATTGATTAAGCTAAGTTTATCAGATTAAGAGTCACAAAATTTAGTACACTCGAATTTTATATATATATAAAGATAAGTAAGTACCTTGGCCTAAAGGGATTCATACATATCCAGGATTTTATGATTCTGGAATATCACACAGATTTGCTATTTGCCATTTGCTATTAGAAAAAAACGTTTGTAAATTCCAAAAGGTGATTGGTTCAAATAAGTTTAAATCAGGAAATATAGATCTTTCATGACAAACAACTATAAACAAAAACAATTAGCTTAACTTTGAACAGAAAAATAAGAATATATCCTGGCCTTCTAATGCTATAGATATTAAAGAAAATACATAATATGAAATCTGGAAAGGTTAAACGATCTCATTTTATCATCATAATTAATATGAAGAGTCTAACTCTTTTTTCAGGGATAATGCAACTACATGATTATTACATGTATTTATTGATCAAATGATTGATACTTAGAAGTACTAAAATATAGGATGGATGTGTCCATATACTTGTATTATTTTTATATGTTATAAACATCAAACAAGTCAAGTGATTCATCATCATCATCATAAAGTAAGTAAATTTAAAGTACAATACAAAAAAAAAAAAAATCAATAAATAAATGAAAGTAAAATGCAAATACAAGTATTATTGATTAAGAGATCGATCGATTGAGCGAATCTATTGATCGATTGATTGAATCAATTCGAATTCATTCATTTTGATTCATGAGAAAAATAATGTTTAATTATTTCTGGCATTAAACATAAATGAATCGATCGATCGTTCAATGGATCAATGAATCAATGAATCGAGTAAGTCAAGTGAGTGGAGTGAGTGGAGTGAGGACTGGACTGGACTGGACTGGACTGAAGTGGAGCGGAGTGAAGTGAAGTGTAGTGAAACGATAGTTTTTGCGATTTTTTGTTGGTTGTTTTTTTTTTTCTTCTCTCTTTCTTTTTTGCTGAAATTACTTGCATAATAATAAAGATATAATATAATAAATTGAAAGTAATGAAATAAAGCAATAATAGCAAACGAATAGCAAATATAAATAATTTAATTATTGTATGAACAAAAAAACAAGGCAAACATAATCAAAATTAAAAAAAAAAAACTATAGAAATGAGGAAAATTAAGCAAGTGAATGTGAAGTAAGTAAGTAAGTGAGTGAGTGAGTGAGTGAGTTAGTAGGTAAGGTGAGAGAAAGAGTTTATCAATTCAATTGATATGACAATTTGGAATGAATCAGTTAAGTATTTGAAATAAGTACAAGTAATTTATGAAACGAATGGATCACTTAAACTTAGACAGACACTTGAATGATTGTTTAGGTAAACACTCTGTGCGAGTAAGTTTTGTATGTTAGTTGGTCAAATGGCCATGATGGGTTTCAAACATAAAACAAAAAATTTGAAACTTGCTCAACTCTTCCAGAAACACATATTCGTACTCGTAATCGTACTCGTACATTTACATGATTCATCAGTACATCAGTTTCAATTTCAAAATAATCTTAAATATTATAATATTGTATTTGTACCAATAACATTTTGTGGAATCAAAACTTTATGAATATAAAAGTACATAATCTATCATCTAATCAACTTAACTCATGTTTAACTAATTACCAGTATTGTATATATGATACATTGCAGACATGATGACCTTCAATGATCCTAATGCCTTGCTGGGAACTTCTGCAGATGTACCTACAACTCTGGCTCGCCCAAAGAAGCAACAGAGATGATCAACTCAAAATTACCTGCAACGATTCCATACTGGAATATTGCCATCAACTCAAACAAACCCAATCAATCCATCCAATTGTGATTTCACGCTTTTCTTCAGATATTTCATTCGGCTCAGAGATGTTTTTACTAAGGTGGAACAAGTCCGATACACGCATATGTCCAACTAGTAAACTTTCGTTAGCAAACAAAAGGTTGAATTACAGGCAAATACTGACAACAACTTGGCTTTACGTCATACAAACTTCGGGCACCACTGCCGCGATTAACATAAGGAAAATACAGAAGTTAAGGCAAATCACGGGAGCGAGCTTCATGGCATGTGTATGTCCACAAACTATTCTGTATGCAGACAGACCCACAGTCTTTGATGAAATAAAATTGCACACCAGCCGTGACAATCAGTGGCAGCACTCATCCAAAATGCGACACGACTTCACCCAAACAAAGTAGAAGGTAATCCACACAATAACCATAAGTCCTAAGCTAGGGTTCTTTATACGTCATCATGGCTATGAAGCACATAAAGAAGGAGGTCATTTTAAACTGCTATAAACTGGGTATATGATGGTTTGTCCTTTGCACATAACTCAATAACTGTGCACCATCAATTTCAATGGTTTAGAAGAGGTTTAATAAATTCTATACCAGCAGAAGTGACGCCGAACATTCAGTTCAAGGTGTTCACTCCAGAAATCGTCGTAGTTTAAATGCTTGGAATGATTTTGGAAGATCGGAAATTGACAGTGTGTGAGGTGACTGAAACTGTAGGCATTTTAATTGAGCGGGTACCAACACATTTTAAAGGAATATTTGGACATGAAATAGCTACAAACCTGAAGAAATTGATCGGCGTCATCACCGAAACAAACGCCTATTTTGAAACCTTACGAAACCCATTACTTGAAAGGGATACAAAAAAATTGGAAAAATGTTGAATATTGCTTTTCTATCTTTTTCTAAGAAGCGTCTCTCTCCTATGTAAACCAAATCATTATGAGTTAGTCTGCCTGACTGAAAGGATTATAGGCTGTCACAAGAAGAAGGAAGTCATGATGATATTGGGTGATCTCTATCTGTCTATACATAAGTCAATATACCAATAATTTTAATTGAATGACAATTTGTTTGATCCTTTGCTAAAAAGAGATTTAAAAAAAAAAAAAAAAAAAACTCACCATATTTAATTTTTCCATAAAAACGCTCATTTGATTTTTTGTGCACATTTTTACTTTAAACTTTTTCTCTTCTCCTTTTTTTAGTTTAGTTTAGTTTAATTAATTTTATTTCAGTTTATTTAATTGTATTAATTTGCTTAATTAAAACTTTTAATCAGTTTTGTTTTCCTTTCACATTTATCCTACTACTACTACTAAACCAATATCGTACAGTATATAGTAGTATAAGGAATGAAAGATGATATTGTTTTTGTTTCCTTGACAAACATTGCACAGCAAAATTCGGCAAAACCAAAATTAAGAAGAAGAAAAATTCAACAGAAAACAAAAATTTATTTCTTTTAGATACTTTTTCGTTGTTGTTGTTGTAACATTTTTACTGCAGTTCAGTTATTTTTGTTAATTGTCTTCTTTTTTCTCGTAATTAAACACACAACAAAATTGTAAAAACACAGACAAAAAAAAAAGCAAAAAAAAAAAAAAAACAAAACAAATAAATTTTATTGAAAAAAATTTGCAAAGTTTAACTTTTGATTTAATAGCAGCCAACAAACAAAGAAGCAAACGAACGAAGAAACGCGAAGAATTGTTTGTCCGTAAGTTTCGATAAAGTTTAGTTTAACTTCAAAGTTATGTTGAGTGCATACAACTTGAGAGCTTGAGATGAGCAAAATAACGCGTGCGTTCTTTTCAAACTCTTAAAACGAATTGAAACAAGCAGCGGCGCATTTAGCCAACAACTCATTTTAACTCAACTAAGCTCAACTCAACTCGAGCCGAAGACAACAAATACGAACGTACATAATTCAAAGACGACAACGACGACGACGACGACGACGACGACGAAGACGACGAGTCCACAAGAAGTTATGCTTAGTTATCATGGCCTTTGAAAGCCAAGCAAAGCCAATAGTCTTTGATTTCTGCATAGCAGGTGCGCCACAATCGCATTGCATCGCATCGTGCAATCCACGATCCACCAACGAACGATTCACCAAACGAAACGAATAACTCTAACTAGAGCCCCTGCTCTGAACTCTCTCTCCTCTCTGAGAGTGAGTGGCATATACTCGTACATATGAAACTCAACCCAACTCTGTTGAGCTAATCTAAGCTGAGCTGCTTATGCTGCTGAGTGAGTTAGTGAATGAGTGAGTTAGCAAGCAAGTGAGTGAGTGAATGAATGCGTCTGTCTGTCTATGATTTCATTTCATCTGTCTATATGTACTTATGTTCTGTTATGTTATGTTGTGTTAAGCTGTGAGAAACCGGCTTGATTTTTGGATTGCATAGCATTTTGGTATTTGATATTTCTGGTAGTGACTAGACGACTCCTGGTGCATTAAAGCGCGAAACTATTTATGGGCTAATGTATAATCTATCTATCAATTTATAATATTTTGTGCTTATTTTTCTCCATTAGTACAATACTATGTAAATGGTAAACTCTATTGGATATATGGTATATACATACATATGTATATATATATCCTGATACCAAAGTTATTATTCTGCATTTTATTCTATTTTTTTCTATTCTATTCTTTTGGCTGCATTTACTTCAGATTTTTTGTAGATTCCAAGCTACAACCCAGAATATACATATGTATGTATGTAAATAGAGAAGTTACTGCAAGTAATTTCAAATGCAGAATTCCAATATTTCATTTGTTTTTAATATATGTATGTACATATTTATACTTTTATACCTTTAATATTCCAGACATGATCTAGAGAAAGTTATTGCATTGGAAAGCCTCATATTTTGGCTACATTTTAAAAATGTAAGTGCTTATCTCTTTCAAATTCTGAGCTACAACCTAGAACGACTGGACCCCCTCCCCATCTAAGCGTTGAACCGAAGTTTGCCTGCCTCTGCTGTACGAACAAGTAGGAGAATTCCAATGTATCCCCTAGTAATTTTGCATTTGTTTTCAAATTAAGGTGATCTAGGATCACTACTAAATAGTATACAAATAAGATACTGATCAGACTTATTTGGCAAACACAAACAGTGAGTGATTAAATAAAAAATATTATTGTGGGTGGGTTGGATCTGATAAAACTTTAATAAATGCTAAATTTATATACTATACTCATACATATTGTAGATTCTCTTAAACTTTAAGTATTTTTCTATCTATTAACTTATTTATTTGAATTCGTCATAAAAACAAAAACAAAAAAAAAATGTCTTTGCCTGCCCTGGCAAAAAAGGTATTTATTAATGTGTCTCAAAAGTCGTAAAAAAGTCTTTCAAAGAACTTTAAGCTTAGGCGGCAACTGGCCAGTTAAATGGTCATGGTCATTAACCTTTTTTGCATGCAGTCAACCAAGCAAATTCAATCCCAGTTTTTAAAGTTTCTTTCCTCAATAGATGATTCAAATGTTGAATTTATAGTTTAAAATTAAACTTCGATTGAATTTATATTAAATACTAAAGCGTCGCATGGCCAACTGAATTCCTTGAAGCTTAGTGATTGTGAATAGAAAAAAAATCAAAAAGAAATATTCTTCACTTTCAGTAGAAAGCAATTGAGATATTTCCACAATTACAGATTTGCACTATTCAACTATTGATAAGTTGAATTACATTTCTTTCCGATGCCCTTACCGGATCTAAAACTATCCTATGTCCAAGGCTGGAACTAAACATAGGCATACATAAAATTTCATTGAACAAACAAACAAACAAATTTTAATTTTTATATAATAGATTTCTTGGATGATGCTGATCCGAAATTACAGCTATTTGTTAGATGCATAAATATTTAATTTTGGTTTCATCGAAAATTCTATGCGTATCACAAAAAATAATATTGAAAAACTTATTAATTTCCCAAACTATCAGTCATATATTTTTATATAATGTATGTAAATATAAACTTCACTATAAAACTATAAAACCATTTAAATTCTATTAATTTTTATCTATCATAACTCAATTGTAATGTTATAAAATTATATGGAAACACAATACGAGTATGTTACAATAGACTCAAATCGAGGCCGCAATGACAAACTGACTAGCTCCCGCTCTTCCCTAATCTGACTATTGTAGTATACAAGTATTATGAAACTATATATAAAAAAATTTAAAATGATTGTACTTATAATCGAAGTTATATGTATTTGCCATCCATCAAGGTTAATTTTGCTAATTTCAAGGCCTTGAAAATTGAGAAATTTTTCATTTTGCTTTTTTAAAAAAAACTGGGAACTGTGAACTGGGAACTGGGATTTTTATGTTATGTGTGTCAATAAAAAGGTAAACAAATGAATAATACGATGAGTAAACCTTTCAAAATAAAAATTTCTTTTTGCTCAACTCTGATTAGACGCATTAACTTTTACTTTGAACTATGATACTACTATGATACAATATGATAAAGTCTCGCTTCATGCGTTTCATGTGCGTGCCATGATTCCTAATCCAAACCTCACCAAACCACACCAAACCAAACACAACGAAACATACTTATAACTTAAGGAAGCGAGCGTAAAACGCATTAAAGCCAATAACGTCTCCGCTTACACCTACAATTTGGCGAATTTTATGTTTTGTTTTGCCTTTATTTTATTTCAATTTCAACTTCAATTTTTTATTTTCTTTCGTTCGTTCGTTTTTCTATTTGAATTCATTTTATTTTTATTATTTTAATATCTTTTCGTTCGGTTCGGGTTTGAGTCATTCAACTTTGTCGCGTCGTCCGCTGTGTGTGCATGTGTGTGTGTGTGTTGTTCGATCAACTTTCATACTTTCTTGAATTTGAAAGGAGCCCCGATCTTTTGTCCAACTGGTTGTCGTAGCCGCCTCGGTCGCTTTGTTTGTGGGTGAAACCGATATTAGCTGAGCAGAATTGTTAATATATTAAATGGCCGCCAGAGTCATCGCTATCATGGTCATCACTAACACCAGCAAACCATCATCATCATCATCATCATCATCGTCATCGTCAATATATAGTTTTTGTATGTTTATTTTGATTAGTGTTTCCTAAGCGTCACCATCACTCTGTGTTCTACATAGGAGAAGGTATGTATGCCTTACCTAATTGATCATTCCATTTGTGTATCATTCATCGTGTAAGTGAGTAGTAAACTCATAAGAATACATACTCTTTCGCATATCAAATCCATCCAAAACCTTCAAATCGAATTGGATCTGCCTACTACTACTACTACTACTACCACTACTACTACTACTACTACTACTGACGTCAATGAAAGCAGGTCCCATCCATTTGCAAAGTAGCGAACAGAGACACCTGAACATATTTCTGATGAGTTAACACAACTAACTTTCCAATGAAATTGAAAACGATAAACATAATTTCCATAATTTCACTTTCAAATTTCGATTCATTAAAAAGTGCCGAAAATTACTTTATACTTAAAACTAAATAAAAAAAATGTTGATTACAAATTTATCACAAATAAAATTAATTATCTTGAATGCCTCCTTGTTTGCTCGTTAGTTCTTTCAAAATACAAAATATGAATCGAACTGAACTCTGATCTTTATACTTAGTACAGAAAATAACTCAAGTTCATCCATTGCCATTGATGCACGAAGGTCGATCAATAAGTCCTTAGATCCTTAGATGGCACTCGTGGAATCGATTTTTTTTTTTTTTTTTAGTTTAGTTTTTAATTGAATTCTCTTGAATTCTCAATAATATTGAGAACATGGTGTCATTTTCATTGTCAGCATTATCAAGCAATATTTATTGCATAAAGAAACCATCACCGAGAAACCAAGGATGGGCTTGCTAAATAGTGGGGGCGAACATTCCGTTCGTTGGCACTCCAAAAAATCCATGGAATGATATTAAACGATCAGATATTGAAATTGCGTGAGACTGTAGGCATCTCAACTGAGAGAGTACATCACATTTTACAGGAACATTTGGCTCGCAATGCGAACAAGCTTATACACCGTAGACGAAATATTGATCCATCACAATATACCAGAAACCAAAGAAAACTCAAAGCAATGGACTTCTCCGGGTGAATGTGCACCAAAGAAGGCCAAGATGAGTATGTCGGCCAACAAGGCTATGGCAACAGTTATTTTAGATGCACGCCGTGTCATTCACAAAAGGCAAAACAATCATCAACGATTATTATTCAGATTGGACAGATTCGACATTGATTTGAAGCAAAAACTTCCGCATTTCATGAAGAAAAAAGTGCTTCTCCACCATGACAATACAAGAGTGAAGTCACCATGGAAAATATCTATAAATCCATTAAGCATATTCTCCAAATTTAACCCTCAGCAACAACATATTTTTTGTTTTCAAACCTGAAGAATTGATCAACGCGTTAAGCGATTTGGCTGTAAATGAAACAAACGTTTATTATT
Organism: Amiota minor; assembly: GCA_037043295.1. Taxonomy (NCBI): domain Eukaryota; kingdom Metazoa; phylum Arthropoda; class Insecta; order Diptera; family Drosophilidae; genus Amiota; species Amiota minor. The sequence goes on from JBAMAW010001648.1 coordinate 375,045, forward strand.
TGAAAGGGGGAAAAAAAATTGGAAAAATGCTGGACTAAATGTATCGAGCTAAAAGAAGATTAAATTGGAAAATAAAAATAAATTTACGAAACAGAAAATTGTTCTCTTTTTAAGGACTTATTGATCCACCCTCGTATGTATAATTGAATTCTTAGTTTAATAAAAGAGGATTAAACTAGTGATTTTTTAATTGAATTGCTTAATAAAATGTATGAATGTGTGAATGTGGTCGTGTTTTTGTGTGTAAATTGAAAGTGTTAAGTGATTGATTTCCATAACAGAAAACAAAACACAAAATAAAATGACAAAACTGTTTTCTTTACAATAAAAAAAAAGCCACTGCTTATGCTAATTTATATGGGTACAACAAGTTAACAAAAAGAAAAACAAAACGCATCTATTTAAAAATGCAAACAAAGAGATGCGAACTAAATAAAATATTTATGTAAATTGATAATTTAAAATGGTTATAATACAATAGAAGCCAAACAAGCCACACGCATGCATCTCATCTTTTTCCTACAATAAATTTTGCGAAAAATAAAAAGAAATAAATTCGGTTTCATCGAAGATTCCATGACCAACGAAAGAGATATTCAAAGCTGTTTGTATAAATGGCAGATTTGTATGATAAAGGAAAACTAATCGAGCTACATAAGATGAGAATATTGGTAATATCCCTATCCCTATCCCTATCCCTATCCCTATCCCTATCCCTATCCCTATCCCTATCCCTATCCCTATCCCTATCCCTATCCCTATCCCTATCCCTATCCCTATCCCTATCCCTATCCCTATCCCTATCCCTAGCCCTATCCCTATCCCTATCCCTATCCCTATCCCTATCCCTATCCCTATCCCTATCCCTATCCCTATCCCTATCCCTATCCCTATCCCTATCCCTATCCCTATCCCTATCCCTATCCTATTTTATCCAATTTTATCCAATTTTATCCAATTTTATCCAATTTATCCTATTTTATCCAATTTTATCCTATCCTATCCTATCCTATCCTATCCTAAACCAATTGCTTAAAATGATTTTGGCCTACCATGGCACCACTCTTGAATGAATCTACATACTCTACTAATTCAAATATCAATGAAATTATTTATTATTATACATTGTATTTTAAGTTTCTTGCTTTAAGTTCTAGTTTTAAGATTTGAAAACTATTCTCGGTTATTCTAGAACCACGCTTATATTGCCCCATTGTATTGTATATAACTAAGTTGTAAAGGTAGCGAAAGCCTAAACCCATTAATTTAAGATATCATTAAGCATAAACAAATGTATCTATTATTATCATGGAATAAAATTGAATTGAACGGAATAGAAATAGCTAGATATTCAGATAGATATATATTTCTATAACTTCTGTGTTTTACCACATTAATTGTTTGTTTATATTGCCTGATGCCTTATAATTTATTATATAATCTAAGACTGCTTAGTAAATTATTTTTTTTTTACATAATCAAATTGATTTGTACGAACTCCCGCGCGAATCTTCTTCATCTTTCTTTTCTTACAATATGCTTTCATCATCTTCTTCTATCAACCTGGTATAATATTTTTTCTCTCTTCATTCACTTTCTTCCGGTAACTTGTAAGACTTTAGGTGTTTTGTATCTTTTATATTTTTATTTATATTTTGATTTTTGAATAATTCATAATCACCGAAAATAATAAACACAAAAAATTACAATAATTGCTATAAATTAATAAACAATAATAATCATTATCATCATAAGTGGTAGTTAAGAGGTAGTAGCAGTAGTGTGCCCCATAGCCTTAAGATGATAATGGGGCATAATGGCAGAGAGAGAGAGAGTCGGATTTTTTTAGAAACAAAAATTTTCACTCAAGCAAAGGAAATCACAATTCTCCTAGTTTTGTGAGATGCTTATGACATGTGAAAAATATTGAAAGAAGAATGCAAATTGCTTCATTAGGAAATAATAGAAAGTTAAAATTTGACCAGAGCCCACATTTTATGGATCTTCTTTATATTCCCAATGCTTCCATCTTAGGTTAAGATCATTTAAAATGTCTGTAACATTGTTCTTACTTGCTTAATACAAGTATACTTAGTATTAATGTGTAGTTTTAATTTGGGGTCAATCTATCTATTGTTCGCCCTACGGCTTATGGTGACGACGATTCATTTCACTTCCGCTTAACGTTTCATATGCTATGTATTGTACTACATAAGTACACATATTTATGAATGATTATGATATCGATGGGACACCGAAAGCTTGGAAAGCCAAAGACTCGGACAAAGAAGCACAAGAAGCCAAGTTTGGACAAATTTAGACATTTCTATGTAGGTCTATGTTCGTTTAAGTGAAAGATACGGGCGGCAAGAAAAGGGAAAGGGGAAAAAAAAAAGAAGATAGATGGCTTAATGGTTATTGGTGTCTGAATGTGAAACGTGCATTTTCTAAAACTAATTGAAAGCCGAATAACCGCCGCTGTCATACTTCGCTATACTCAAACCAGTGCTGTAGGTCAAGGCTGGGCGCGGCGGCGTTGTCATCATTGTCAGAGTCATACTAGTCTCAGCCAATTCTTGTATGTGACTGACTGACTGACTGAATAGAGGAGAGGCATACACAACTAGTCATCGGACAAAGTGTTGACATTTGACGTTATTTCCATTTTTATAAAATATTGTTGCTTTGGTGAAAGCACAAGCACTGACTGCACTGCACTGTATGATGTACTAGGAGGAGGAGAACGGGAAGCATCAGTTTGACAAAATAAAAGAAAAAAACAAATGAACAGTGGCAGCACACATTCAAATGTACAACTAAGTAGTACGAAAGCAATATTGCTAATACAACAGAGACACACAGAGGCACGCAGGCAGGCAGGCAGGTAATCTGACAAACAGTCGGACAGATGGATAGAGTAGAGTAAGTAGTACAATAATTTCTTGAAGTTTACGAATCTTTGGATGATGATGACTGTCAAAACAATTAAATTAATCAACTTTGGAAGAAAGATTTTATGGCTGAGTGATATACGTACGATACTTGTATAAGATTTGGGAAAAGATATATAAAGATACTATGTACATACATTTAACAGCAGCACAAGCGCATATCAAGACATTTAGAAAGGGAAACTGAATAAAACCAAAATCAAATTTAAAAAAAAAAAATTTACGTGAACATTTTTCATAACCAATTTTTAATCTATGATCTAAAGAAATTGTCGTCTTTTAAGCCTCCAAAAGTTAGCCCAACCCTGTGTTACCCAAATGCAATGCGATGCGATTTCGATGACCATAAATGGTATCACTTGTAATACTTTTGATAGTAGTAAGTACCCTAATTCAAGTACAACAAACCTTTGGCAATAACAAATATCCTGATTCAGTAAGACTTAAATAACAGGTCTGATAATAATCAGATGCAAACAATGAAATCCAATCTGCACTTTAGACTTGCACAAGCGAAATCTAAACACTTTTATCAACTAAGCGTTATCACAAGCCATGAACTGATCACACCACATTCTGTTATTGATAGATTGGAGTTGTATCATGGAATTAAAAGGAGAATTTACACATTTGCGCATAGGAATATTGTAACCAATATTTCAGATGTCATAACGGACAGCTTGTCACAATCGGACAAATAATATACATATTAAAACTTTTAATATACGAATATATATTTCAATCGGGAACAGTTTACTTAGTAGTTTCCATTTGTACGAGTATACTGTCATGCCCTTAAATAGGGACAAGTATTTTGAAATGAATTTATCCAACTAGATATTTAACTAAACGAAATCAAAAGAATCGAATCATTACCATGGAATTTCCAGCAATCCAATGTCTCAATCCACAAAACTCGAGTTTCAAAATTCTGGATTCCGAAGCAGAACGTCACTTTAATGGAGTCGTCCCCTTATTCCCTTATGCTCACAATATAATTGAGTATGTTTGGTATGGGGATGGATACAGGATATGCAGTGGTTAATAGATGCCATTACAGGTGCCTGGAGCGAAATATCTTTATATGATATGATTCATGGGGTTATTTCAAAGAATGGTGGTTCCAAACATTATTAAATATAAATATTAAGTAGAATTAATAAGTTATAGTTTTAAAAATCCTTACAATAAATATCAAACGTTCCCCATTGGACTCTTTATCATGAACACGCTGATACAGCAGCAAAGGAAACGGGCTATGCCTCATGTCTGACAGTCATCCAAGGCATAGAACGCGATATTTTGAAATAAATAAAAGGCATTCTAAAAGATATCGAACTCTCAAAAAATAAAATTAAATTAAATTCCAACCCTTCCAAAACACCTATCCATTTCCCTGACTCCTGAGATCGTCCAACTTGTTCCATGTTGGTACGATTGAGAACGCGGCACAGCACGAAAGGTAAAAGGCAAGGCCTCATTGTCCATTCTGTGGTCATTCCTTGTCAATAAAACAGCTAGATGATTGTATAAATCACCACATCACTCCCTAGACACATCAAACATTCTATCGTCCACATGCCCATTGCTTCCCTCTGAAACAGTACTCAAATCCTGTAACCTAAGTAATTTAATCTTTTTACTTAAGACAGACAGTCGAAGCACTCTTTAAAAAACTTAGGTTTTATATTATAAGTAACTAAATGTATATAATAATGTAATCCTCTAAATAAATAAATAAATAATGATATGAATTGCACTATGTTTCAAGTGGACTATGGGAATTGACATATTTCTAATTTGGTCATGTTAGTCATGTCGTGACAATTTTTTATCCAAAATTTTTAAGAAAAAATTTCTCTATTCGATGACTTTTTAAACATGACCAAAAACTGACCAAAAAACGTAAAGACTAAGCAAACCCTTGTGACAAAATAAATAAATAAATAAGTTCATGCAAAAAAGTATACATACATTTTTCAACTTTAACGTTTATTAAAATATAAAAATGTTGTATACTTTTGGGGATTAATGAAAAAATCAGTTTTCTCTTACCTTAAAAATATTTTAGAACATGCACAATGCAACGATTTCGCCTTTCTGAAAGAATAAAATCAATCAATCAATTGACATATGTATGTAGTTGATAGTGGATAATTGATAGCTTGAAATAATGATTAATTAATGAATGAATAATATACAAAATTTTTTTGATTTAAACAATATCAGGATAAAATCCTTTTCTATGTAAATAGATTTAAAAACTATGGATGCTTTAGTTTGATTGATGAGAAACTAACTAAACTTCAAATTTACATAGATGAAAGACATAGAATCGGGCCGTGTCCTGATTTAAGATTAGGTTTATTTATCCTGCGAAGAAAATCTATATATTGTATATAACATACAAATTTGTTCTGATGACTCCGATCCCGAACACTCATACTCACAACAATAAAAGACCCCGAATACATTTGATTGTCATGGTGATGACTTCGAATAGGGGCGCAGAATGTGTTAATAAATACAAATGTACATTACTACATATGTACATTTTTGTATATGAATAAATAGTATTTTCCCCATTTGAATTGCTCTTATTCTGATATATATAGTATCTACTTCCGACAACGCGCCGACGCATTTCTATTTGTGATTCCACTTAGATCTAACATTACTAGAAAATACTTACGTCATAAGTGCCTACACACACACACACACACACTCTCTCTCTCCCTACTTTGTAATTTAATATGAAAAATGATTTTAATATTAACAAACATATGTACATACATATATGTAGATATGTAAAACACAATAAGTGCATTGTGGCATCCTATGTATTGCAAGAAAGTATTGTATATAGAAAGTATAAATGTTGTAATGCACACCCTTCCATTCAATGGGTGCGAGATCGAACTTTCGCTCGATTGTCAGTCGGTCGCAGCCAGGTTGGTTAGATACTTTTTTATACGGATCCATACATATGTATGCCTGCTGTCTAGTTAGGCCATTTGCAGCTGTGTGTGCTGTGTTTGTGGTTGGTTCCACATTTTATTAAGTAAGAAATGAGATGATGATGTGAATGTGAATGTGGATGTGGATGTGGATGATGTGAGAAACACGTGTTAATACCCATTAGTGATCTATATTAATGCCATCAAATGATGGCACTCAAAGAAATTTATATCAAAAATGTAAGCATTTATAAATGAAAATATGAAAAGCTACTCAGGCTCAGTTTAATATGTAATGTATTCATTTCTATATCAAAGAAAGGACGACACTATCCAAACCAATAGGGCTTTGTCGATCCCATTATCCAAACTAGTCTCTTATATATTGTATTATTTTTAATATACAAGAAAACCAGTTTACAGTGTAATATTTCATTGAAATGGTCTTAAAAAATCATATACAAATAATCGAACAATAATTTTCTACCCATTTTTAAGTGGCATATTAGAAGGGCCTATTCTCATTCCCATTCCAGTACAGTACAGTTAGTACTATGTAATACAATAATAAGAAACGCCCAGAGACAACAGATGACTAGACTAGAATAATCAGATTAAAAAGGACTCTTCCGGTTCCTTAAAAAAAACTATACATAAGAAAAATCAATGTAAATATTTTTAACAACAGTTTAACCAATGAAAACCTGGAAAACATTGTAATATTTAGGTTTTTATTAAGAAATTACTAGCGGTAATCCGCAGATCTCTACTTGATTAAAAATATATATCCCTGTGAACATTTTCTAAAAGTTAATATCAAAACTCTTTAGTTGGCCACAATTTAAGAATCCTTAAGTTAGACGAAACTTCCTCATGAAGAGTTTTTACTGAAACTATTTTAATCAAATTGAAATTGATTTTGTAAGTAGTCAATAACATATTAACCAAGCCTTTTGAATAGAATATCTAAGCACAGACAGATTTGTAAAACAAAATCCAGCCAATCCAGCAGTGTCTTACTCTCTAGATCCCCAAACAAAGAAGAACAAATTGAATTTCTTTCCGTGCGACGGACTCTTCATATGAAAATAATCAGCGAGACATGGAGAATCAATTGTGTGCGTCGATTTATGTTCATTTGTAAATACTATGCTCGAAGATTTAAGCAATTGATCTTAAATATAATATAGACGCGTCATGCAAAGCTGGTAGGTCATAAACAAAGTGCTCCGTTTCTAGAAGAAGTAGTCCCCATAAAAAATTCATTTTATAAACATGCCTACGACAATTCAATTGATCATAATAATCAAACTGAAATTCTGACAGTATAGATTCCACCCCCCACATGTACATTTTCACGACCCTAGGATAATGAATAGTATAGCTTCCATACAAACCCCAATTTCATATTCATGTTCTCATTAGGAAAAAAATTATTGTTTTTTGGTTTATCGAACTGAAATTTGAACAGTACAAATTCCTGACCCATATTCACTAACCATGTAAATTTCAAGACCCTATGATAACTTGATCGTATAGCTCTCAAACAAACCCAATTTAAAACTTATGCTATTCTAAGAAAAACTTTTTTGGTTTTGATATTGTCGACCTGAAATGTGGACGGTATAGATGCCTGACCCATCTTCACTAACCATGTAAATTTCAAGTCCTTAGGATTACTGAATCGTATAGCTCCCACACAAATATTTCTGTACCATATTGTCAATTACAGAAGCGTAGGCAAAAACGAAATACGTGAAGTGTTTACAGCTTCGCTAGCTGAAGATAACCTTCTTTTTTCTTGTTTTATTTTTAGGTTTCCGTACCCAAAGGATCCAAAGCGAAGTAGTTCTATTGGGGCCACAGCAAAAAAAAAAAAATAAAAAATAAAATAGAGTAAAAAATTTAAAAATGCCACCATACAAGAAATGTGTGCTCCAATGTACACCACTGTGCTAACTGCCAGTTTAGAGGGTATTGAAGTCAGCAGTGCTACTCAAATCGTATTTTTTTTTTTTTTCTCAGGGTTCCGGACCCAAAAGGTACCAAACGGAACCCTATTGCAGAGACTTCGATGTCCGTTCGTCCGTCCTCGGGTCATATCTCATGAACGAATAGCTAGAGAGTTGAAATTTTCACAAAACGTGTAGTTCTATCCGGGCATCAGCAGCAATTACTAAAACTAAAATATTCAATTATTTATATATATATATATATTAAAGGTGTCCCCCTACAGGAAATATTTTGGTTTGGTTTCCAGGATCTTGAAATTAGCTTGGTTGGTGGCTGTGGATCAGGAACTTATAGTGTCAAAATTTCAGTTTCATCGGACCTCTAATTTCCCATACAAACCCACAGTTCAGGTTTTTATTCGAAAAACTTTTTTGTTTTTGGACTATTGAACTGAAAATTAGACACTATAAGTTTCTGATATAGGTGCGGTACATTTATTGGAATTGGTAAAATCGGACCACTCCATGTACGAGTCTGACTCTCTCTTGTCCGATTTTTTTAAATCTTGTATGATGATACAAAACCCTCCTCCCTCTGTCTGACTCGCACATCACATCATCCGTGGATTGATGAACGACGAATCTCCTATTCGAAACAGATCATTTCTATTTAAATTTTATTGGCTCATCGCTAAGTTAGTTTTGTAATTGTGTAAGATTGCCTAAGCTAAGTTTGATGGGTGTAAAAATAACAATCAATTGAACTAATTATACATAATTTCAATTTCAATTCCAATTAGTTTCATGTTTATTTTGTAGAGAAATGTAAATAAATTATAAATTCCTCATGGATGAAATATGCATATTTTCTTTTTAAGTTTATTCAATAGACATTTGGATATCTTCTGATAGATTCAGTTGAATTACAATTGAATTGAAATTTTTAGAGGAAATTTATGTAATTTATTAATTGATGAAGAAATTGTTTAACTAATGTAAAATTTGTCCTTTGAGGGTTGAGGTCTTAAAACAAACATCATCATACATTACATCAGATGATGGTGATGATGCCATAGACTTTTTTTTCATATAAATTTTTTTCTGTATGAGTAAAGGTCATTGCTTTCTCGACACTCTATAGCCTCGAGACATATACATATATACAATATATACATTTGGTAGATACATACATAAATGGATACATACATTATGTGTCCATGCATATACGAGTACTCACTCAGCCATCTGGTCTGGTATCTTTTAACTTAAAGTTGCATTCAAGGAAGCTGCTGCGACAATGTCAATGACAGCACGAGCTGTGTTACGTACGAGTAAAATATATTTTTGTATGAGTCTACCATACAAAGAAGAGTCTAAACCAGAGGTATGTAACTCCCGCACATGCACATTCTCCTCCCTCTCCATGCCTCCATGCATATGTATATATTGTACATCCTACTCTATTACCTTAGATACACAACAATTGTACGAGTATGTGTACGTACTATCCATATATTGTATTGGAAGTAGGATAGTGGGATGGAGAAGAACATTATCATTTTGAGCCAAGCATAAAACAACTTGAACCATGCAAATGGATACAACACATACAATGTATCTCATTAGTATTGGCTGGAGACGCTTGGCGCCGCACCGCCTACAAAGTATTTTAAACAGAAAATAATCTATTTATCAGTTTTAGTACTCAGTACAAATAATTTCCATACTATTGTATATAATTATAAAAAAAACAATACATTGGACTTGTTTTCGGTATGATTTTTATCTTTACTGTCAGTTTCTTCTACTGTCACTTCCAAGATCTCAAACATAAGAAATATTTATAATAATAATAATAAGTACAATATATTCTTTATACGACGATAAGATAAGACAAGCAGTTTTTGCGACTTTCTTTGCTGATCAAATATTTGCAATTGCTTGAGATTATACAACTTATACGCGTAGTAATGAAATGTTTTCGTCTGATCTTTGGTTATCATAGCCCATTATTATTATATGAAAGTATCAGCATCATCATCATCATCATCATCATCATCATCAACAACAGTATTTTATTATAAAGTAAAGTTTCCTTAAATATGAAAATATAAAATCAAACAAATCAAACAACAAAACTGTCATTATCAACATCATCATCATCATCATCATCATCATCATCATCATAAGTATAATGTATAGTTTACTCAATACTCCTATGTAAGCAGAATTTGAATGTTTGTGTATCAACCAACCAACCAACTAAACAACCAACCAACTGGATACATGTTTGTACTTTAAATAAACATAAATTATAAAGATTTAAGCAAAAAGGAGAACAAAAATAAACCTTGTCAGATCTCTTAACTATTGTACTCGTACTACGTACTACAAAATAATAAAATGAGCATTGTCGGGTAGGAGTGACTGACTATTGATTCCTCTATATATCTTGTACATACAATATATTGAACAAACTGAAAGTCTCAAACAAATTTTGAATGTTTCCAAAAAGCAAAAACTAGAAAGAACAAAGACGAAATACTCTTCACGGGATTTGTATAGAAGGTACCCTCCTTAATGGTCCGATTCGGCTAGTTCCAACAAATGTACTGTACTGTGCCTATCTGGGAAATTGATAGTGTCCAAGTTTCAGTTCGATAGGACAAAAAACAAAAAAGTTTTTCGAATAAGAACCTGAATTTTAATGGTGGGTTTGTATGGGAGGTACTCCATCCAGTTGGCCGATTTGACTGATTCCAACAGATATACAGCATCTATATCAGAAACTTATAGTGTCTAAATTCCAGTTCAATAGTTTAAAAAACAAAAAAGTTTTTCGAATAAGAACCTGAATTTGAATGGTGGGTTTGTATGGGAGGTACTCCACCTAGTTGGCCGATTTGACTGATTCCAACAGATATACAGCATCTATATCAGAAACTTATAGTGTCTAAATTCCAGTTCAATAGTTTAAAAAACAAAAAAGTTTTTCTTTTAAGAACTTGAATTTTAATGGTGGGTTTGTATGGGAGGTACTCCACCTAGTTGGCCGATTTGACTGATTCCAACAAATGTACCGCGCCCATTTAAGAAACTGATAGTGTCTAAATTTCAGTTCAATAGGACAAAAAACAAAAAAGTTTTTCGAATAAGAACTTGAATTTTGATAGGGGGTTTGTATGGGAGGCATCTTATCTATTAGTCCGATCAAACTGAAAATTCGACAGTATGTATAGCCACCAATTACCCAAATTTCAAGATCATGGGATTACTGGATCTTATAGCTGCCATACAAACCAAAATGTTTCTTGTAACGGGGACCCTTTTAAGTTTTTGAAAATATTTTAATTTTAGTATTTAGTATTGCTGATGCCCGGATAGAAATACACATTCTGTGAAAACTTCAACTCTCTAGCTCTTACGGTTCATGAGATATGACCCGAGGGCGAACGGATGGACAACGAAGTCTCTACAATAGGGTTTCCTTTGGCATCCTTTGGGTCCGGAACCTTAAAGACAAGTGTCCTGTTGTAGACCAACAAACGCATATCAATATCAGTTCTTCATTCCTGTATTGTTCGGATGGGACGATTGATTGATGGAAAGTGGATGGTTTTGTTTGAAATCATTAACTATTTCGATTCCTTTCCAGATCAAGAATATACATACTAGATATATTTATATATATATTGTATGTGCATATTCCTCTCTTCTACTTGTAAATGCTGCAGGGTATAAAAGTTGAAGAATTGAGGGTACAAAAAATACATACTAAGTACAAGCGGACATTTGACATCTGCTGAATAGAATTAAGTAAGTTGAAGATACAATTACAATTACTTAACACATATACATCTATCTGTACATATGACGACGAACGAATATGTGCCTATTATTTGTTATTTGCCTCGATTGAGCTGAACGAAGATTGAATGCGAGACCAGACCCAGAAAAATCAGAAAAGCAAAAAAAAAACAAAGATACTTTAAGATATTTAAAAAAGGCAATTGATACAAATTCGAGGTTGTTGATTCTTTTATTAGCTTCAGCAAAACCAGCAAAAGCAGCAGCAGCAGCAAAGATACAAAAAGGTGAAGGTATATAGTTTCAAGAAGCAATGGACGAATGTCGAATGTCGAATGATCGGAATGGATCCGATCGAGATATGTTAACTCAAATAACATATACACTGACATATGTGTATATACGTGCTGTGTGTGTGTGTGTGTGTGTGTGTGTCTTAAAATTCTTCACTGATACACAAAAATACTTTTGCTTCCGTATGGAAGTTTGTATATTTTCAGTTGTAATTAATAAAAGAAATAAATCTCATAAATGATTGTCACCACCTACTTATGATGTTAACAAGCACACACACACACATACATACACACACACATACACAAACATACACATACATTAGCATATCTATATATACATACTTACATACAATAAAAGTATATCCAGGCTGATGAGACATGGATGGATGATGCAAACGAAGATACAAATAAACTTCGGAAATCGCATAAAAATATTTATAAAAATAAACAATACAAAAAACATACACAAAATCGGTTTCATTGAAGTTTAAATACCCTATACATACACACACACACACAAATTTTAAGTTTTAATTTTTTGTTTAGATAAAACTGAACTTTTCCTTTTCAAGAATTAATTTCCAAAAATTTTAAGGTTCTTCCTTTTTTTTTTTTTTAATTTTTTTTTTGTTTTTTATTTTTTCACTATAAATATTGAGAGCAAATATTAGCAGGAGTAGAGTTGTTTTACAAGTCGCTGTGTCACAGTCACACTGATGACTGATGACTGATGACTGATGGGTGTTGGTGATTCGGGTTCTCGTTTTAAGAGAAACTTGAAATAAGAACAATAAAAACCGCAACATATTTCACTTCACAATTGCAAACTGCATATGCGCATTTAATAAATAAAACTTGACTAAACACAACTAGATCAAATCAAATCAAATTGTAAATAATTGAATCAACACAAATGTTTGTTAAGGTAAGTTGTAATGATGTCTCCCCCCTCTCCCTTCACCATCACCTCCATCAGGTGTTTACAACAGCAAGAATTATTGTGCTCATCCTCTTCTATCTAACCCTCTATAGAAATTTCTGTATTCACTGAAACTGAACCTTAAAACTTTTAAATATAACTGGGTATTTTTCTATCATAACATAATAATTATTAATCATCATTTATTAATCATCAAGTATCTCTTAAAACAGAAATAAAATGTGAGCGTGTGTTTCTTTCATGGTATTTCAAGAAAATACCATTTCTGCTGGACTTTCCAGAATTCGGACTTTTGACTTCCGTACAAAAGCTTAAGATACAAACAAATTATTGTATGATGACAATCAACAATAGAATTCATATTTCTATCTCTGGGTTACTACACAATAACAACAATTAGAATGGAATGACAAATGCCTGAGGGAATGACCAAACATACAACTAGTACTACTAGACACATCAATCAGAGTTCAGTTTAAGTATAAAAAATTAAGTCAAATGCCAATTATGCTGTAGAGTCTTTTACATATGTATGTAAATCTAATGAAACTCACGTTTTATTGTACCATATACACATACTCGTATTGTATGTAGTACAGTACCGTACAAATGTCTACGTAAAGCACCAGCACACACATTTCTGCTGCCTGGCGGAAAACGTACTAATGTAAATAGTTTTGTCTTTAATCTAATTTTATGCAAACTTTCATCATAACATCATGCTTGACACTAGACACTAAGAGTTTCGGGACCATTGCTGTACACTATTCAAACTTTGGTCAGTCATTTGACCTCCGTAATGATGAGTAAGAAAGTTTATTAAACAAAAGATTAGTGAATGTTATGCCTATTGTAAAACCATCATTGCCCAAGGAGATGGCTAAGGACAAGTCATCTGCTGCCAATGACAAAAATTTTTCAAAAAGTTACCACCAAGGGATCTTAAGGAGGATCCGCACAAAGTTCCAGAACATCTACAAGGAGGGCATGAACAAATGGACCTGCATTTCTAAACATGCGAAATCTTTTTCAATGAGTATAATTTCTTTTTAGATAGATTCATTAAATATTTGCTCTGAAGCATACAAAAAACTTTGGGGGATTCAAAAAAATTAAAAATTCTGAATGTTTTGTGTTAAAGTTATCAACATAAGTACTACCAACTTATTTAATAAATACACTGGAGATTTTTATAAGTTTTACTATTAGATCTATTAAGGTCCACCACATTCATTCACTGCTATATGAATGTGAAAATAATTCTATAGAATATAGTACCTAGATTCAGAAAAATGAGTAAAATTCTTTGTTCCATTGCTTTATAAGTATATGGAATGGTTGTTCCAAGTTTTCCACAAGGATTATAACCATTCAAAATATTCAAAATGTTATTTTCATTTGACATTTAAAATGGGGAAAGACTCATTAGTTTACAGGAAGATTGATATATTATCATGCTGATTATAATCGTATTTTTGTGAACTTCAATATATCTAATAAATATGTACAAATATAGCACATATATTTTTGTTAATCATCATTTTGTTTATATGTTTGTAGAGGGTAAAAATAATGACTTTTATTTTCTGGGTGAGGTAAGAAGGAACTCCCATCGAAATCATGGACGAGAAGGTTCAGGTGGGGGTTTATTCAATCGCACAAGCAACAACGAAAATCAAAATTATTTAATTTAAGGCAAAGTCAAAATAGAAAATTCGGTGAGAAATGATTTTATGTAGAATTATTTATAAGTCAATTTTTCAATATATTTATTAATTAGAAGAGAATCCAAGAGTAGAAAAATGAGTCAACAAAATAAATATGTAAATGGAATTGCAAGTTTTTACACTCGTCACGGACCCCCCACCGTACAGAAATATTTCATGATTCATTTGACTTATGTTTACGATAAAGTCAGTATACAGTATGGGAGCTATATGTTCTAGTAAACCGAGAGTCTTGTAATTTACATGGTTTTTGAATATGGATCATTCAGTCTGATAATACAAAAAACAAAATCGATTTTCTAATAAGAACCTGATTTTCAATTTGGAGATATACGATCCAGTAATGTTAGAGTCTTGAAATTTATTTGGTTGTTGAATATGGGCCAGACACATATAGTATCTAAATTTCAGTTTGATAATACAAAAAACAAAAATTTTTTTCTAATAAGAACCTGATTTACAATTTGGGTTTGTATGGGAGCTATACGATCCAGTAATATTAGAGTCTTGAAATTTATTTGGTTGTTGAATATGGGCCAGACACATATAGTATCTAAATTTCAGTTTGATAATACAAAAAACAAAAATTTTTTTCTAATAAGAACCTGATTTACAATTTGGGTTTGTATGGGAGCTATACGATCCAGTAATCCTAGAGTCTTGAAATTTACTTGGTTGATGAAGATGGAGCAGACGCTTATAGTACCTGAATTTCAGTCTGATAATACAAAAAACAAAATCGATTTTCATCATCATCGAACATGAATTTGAATCGGGCTTTATATGGGAGGTACATCTCCTAGTGTATACTTTATGGGAATGTCTCCGATGTCTCCTTTTGTCTATAACAAGCTTCATGGAAAACTTATAATACTATTCACTGCGTGAAGGGTATAAAACCGAGAACATTTGACTATAAAAGTACATAATACATAAGTCATAATAATTTCACGCTTTCAGGAATTCAAAAGTGCTAAGCTTCGCTTCTGGGAATCAAGCTGCATATGGTACATTCTTATGTACATATGTACATACTCGTACATACATATGTATAATATAATATGCTCTAGCAATATACAAAGAATGGAATATTCTGAGGTGGGAAAAAGAGTTTGAATAATAGGCGAGTTTAGGTTTAGTTAATGATGATGATGATGATGACTTTCAATGTGGAAAAGGAAATGCGTTTTGCATCAAAGTTCAATCCTAAATGTCGTCAAAAACATTTTGCAACCCATGTCCATTGGCAAGATGATGATGTCACAATCACAGGGAGTCAATTTCATATGATCCAAATGAGCTGAGCATAAAGGAAGAATGGTTCCTGGATTCGATGGCCCCAAACAACACAAATTCAAATTTTAATGCAAGACAATTGCTCGATAGCATGAGATGTTTGAATCCTATGACTTATTTCCACATTTCCAATATTTTTTACATCCTTTGAAGAACTCGCAATAAGCACGAATAAATGACAAAGGAAGGAAGAAAGAAAGGAAGTTAATTTTAATAATGAAATACACACCCAATTCCTTATAAAAATATGTATCTATGTATATGGACAAGTATCTACATATGTAAAAACATTAACCCATTTATAGTTTTTGCATCCATCATCACCACCATCATCAACATCACCATCATCCTCATCATCATCATCATCATCAACATCATCAACATCATCTGCAATCTTCTTCAGTTGGATGTTACTTAGTAGTAGAAGTAGTAGTAGTAGTAGTAGTACTAGACTTCTTAGTATTTATTATTGTTTATTGGCCACTGCCTTTCTTTCCTTCCATCCTTTCTTCCTTTCATCCATCCTTTCTTCTTTACTGATACTGCACAATTATTATGTATGTATATTTTTATCATGATGACGTTGGTAATATGATTATGATGATTATGATGATAATAATGATGCTATCCAAAAACGGAGCACGAATTTTATTGATTTTTCAAACACACAAACATAAGTATGAGGGATGTGGGTTGTGGGACACAGGCTACAATCAACTTAGCTCACTCACTCACTCACTCACTCAACCACTCACTTACTCAACAATCAACCAACCCTCTGGCACCTTTTTTTTTTTTGCTTTTCTCTTTTTGGGTTGCTATGGTTGATTGGATGAATTTGAAGTTGCAAAAAGAAGTTTAGGAATTATAATAAAACTTACTTACTTTTAAGGCTCGGCGGCCATTTGGCCGTTGTTCTTTTGTTTGTTGTTGTTAATTTGTTTTTTTTTTTGTTGTTTTTATTGCTTTTTTAATGTCAAATTTGACTTTAAATGTTAAAAAAAAAAACAAAAAAATATAACAACCAGGAAACACACCCTTAACAATTTATTTTTCTTTTTTGTTTGCAATTTTTTTTTGTTTTTTGGTATTTTTTTGGTATTTTTGGTTTACTTTATTGCACTCAAATTTAGTTGGAATTATATTCCTTGTTTGTTGTTGTTGTTGTTGTTGTTACTGTTATTATATTTGACAACAAACAAACAAAATGTAAAGAATGAACATACATACATACATACATACATACATACATGCGTAGATATGTAATTTTCATAAAAAAGAAAAGAAAGAAATAACAAAAACAAAATGACAATAACAATAACAATAACAAAACTCCCACGCACAATAAAGGAAGTTACTTCTTAAATTTAGTTTAGTTTAATTTATTGATGTTTGCATTCAAATTGTTGTAAATCACACACAAGCAACAACAACGTAAATATATTTTGTAATATATTTTACAATAAATATTATTAAAAAAAAAAGAGAAACCACAACAAAACAAACGAAGCGTGTGAATATGCTTTTTTTTCTTTCTTTCTGATATTTCGAGGGAGGAAAAAGAAAAATCACTATTAATATTATTTACAATTACAATTTTCATACAAAACTTTTCCACTTTTCAACTTTCGTATGTTAAATGCCGACGGCGAAAAAAAAAGGCGCGCATAGACACACTTTCCTTAAAATCCAAATCTCGTTTAAAGAGAGAACGGAGAACGCCAATGAAATGAAAAAGTAGCGAGTGATAAGTTTTTTTTTTTTTTAGAGGAATCGGAATCATGCGGATGCTTTGAAATTGGAATTGAAACAGGCTTATAGATGTTTACCGGATGTCGCACGAGGGCAAGTGCGAACAGAAAGAACATATTCTCAGCTCTCGCATGTGCCATCGCCATCGCATGACAATTTTTCTATTTTGCCGAAGCATTGACAGTAGCGAGTCGCTTTCAATGACTACACAACTGTAAAAACTGAAAGAATATTTGTATTTGTTGTATATTTCATAAAAAAAAATTAATAGTGAAAATGAAACAATATATAGCTATATCAAAAATAATAACATGAAATTCTAATAAATAAACATCATCATTATACATCATGATTATACATCATCATTATCTAAGGTAAGGTAATTAAGTAAGGGTCATTGATTATTTATTTCAAAATCTTAAATCTTACAGTTTTGCTAACAATGATTATGAAACTGTCATTGTGCCATTTAAACGAGTAAGCAACGACCCTGCTTCATTATATCTGCTTCAGTCAGCCAATTGAAAAATGTGCCAACAAAATGGTCATGCACTTTCAAGGTATAAGAGAAGCGTTAATTCAAATTGAAATTTGAAATTCGATAGATTCAAAGACTATAAATATATTAAATAGACTAGACAGTTTACTCAAACATGTCTCAAATTAATTCAAGCGACTGTTGACTGCGTAACTCTGCAGCAGCTAAAATCAAAGCGACCCTTCTTCATTCGGTATGCCGTCTAATGTTAAACCATGCTAAGCTGTGTATGTTTGTAGGTAAATGCTTGTGACATCAGGCAATTTAGAATTCAAAGAGTATTTCCATTTAGCGCAATGTTGCCACTTAATGAGTGGGTTAACATGGAAACAACTATTAAATGTCTATGTAAATGATTATTATAAATAAATAATAATATTATTATTAAACTAATTAATATGTGTTAAATTTTTATTTCATATATATGAAATATATAATACATGAATATTCTTTTCAAATGCAACCGAAAGTACTGTAGAACAGTTTGCCAACACTACGCAATGAACTTTTCGCGGGATCTGGCATTCAATGTCTGGCTAAAAAGTATGCTGTCCTCATGTCATGTATTTTGCGCTTGTTTGCATACGAGAGTGTGTGTGCGAAGCACATAAGCAAAAGAAAAGTAAAAACAAAGCCAAGCAGAGCAATTTCTTTAAAACATCTGTCGCTTTTGCATAGCAATTTAATAAATTATTTGTGAAAACTATAAGCTATACGCACGCTTAAATAATAAAATAAACAAGAAAATTACATTAGCATTTGTGAAAGGTAAGTGAAATGGTGCAAATATTTCCAAAAAAATTAAGAAAAAAAAAAAAACTAATCTGCATGGAAACGAAACGAAAGAACTACGATGACGCCGACGACAAAAGCAACAGCAACGCAACAAATCTACTTGAGACTCGCTGAAAGGCAACAGTGACTCAATATATAAATTTATGTAGTTGCATTTTGTCGTTTTCTTATTGAGAAAATGCCTTATTTGAAAATAATTAAAAAGGCGCGCGCGGTATGAAACATCGCTTGGCGCGGATAGGGCACGGTATGCATGCTGTGACATTCATATGCAATTCGGCTGATGTCGTCGACAGTTTTAGGAAGGTGTTCGCCAATAACATTGTTACCAACCTATATGATTTATAAAATAATGTGATTTTAACTCATCTGTCCTTATAATTGGATGCGTTGAAAAAGGGCGGGGATTTATGCGTTAACCGAAAAAATCAAAAGTTATGAGAAACAGTGGATTTTTAATTCAACTTTGTGGCGACTTGCGTCAAATACAATGAAATTGCAATATGTTGGAAACACTGATATTTGTTCACAGATATCTTATGCCGAATTCGCCGCTCTTCGCTGCAAAGTGTTGCAAAGCAATTGGTTAAAGCACAACACAATATCTAAAGTTTTCATTTTATATTTCATTCACTTCATTCTATACCTGACCCTTAAAACATACCACGCACATCATAAGATTTCGTATCAAGTGTATTGCGCTGTAAAGTAAATTATTGACATAAATAACAAAATTCTTTGCAAAAATTTGTACTAAAGGAAAACAGGAAAATTGGCTGGTGCAAAAAAAACCGTAGGTAGATTTTGAATTGGGTGGCGAATTGATTTAGAGTTGATTGTGGTAAGCGACCGAGCGAACGACCTCACTGACGTCGGCGGCTATGGCGGCGGCGAATAACAAATCATTTCGCAGCAGCGCAAACAGCTGCCTGCGTTAGTAAATTCGTAGTCTTGGCGTTCGTCGTCAGAGTTTTTGTGCTGTTTGCTGTGTGTGCTGTGTGTGCTGTGTGAGTAATCAAAAAACCAACGGAACAAGACTTTACTTGTTAGTTGGCGAACCCCCCGCACACACAAAACTATACATAGAGAGAAAAAAAACAGAGCCAACACCAAGGCAACATATCAATATATACAATTTTTATCTTATAATATTTTGCGTGAACTTGCGAACTTAATTTCGTTTCTATTTTCATTCGCCAGATCAATAGACACATAAAACTGTATCGACATATCGACACTCGGCACTTAAATCTTCAGGTGCAAAAGTAGAAAGACACTCGACAAGTCTTGAGTAGCGGCTAACATAATTAACCATACGTCCACGACATTTAGCTTCCGAGAAAGAAGCGTCCGACGACGACGACGACGGTTGCTCTAGCAATAAAATAGGAGGTACATCTGTTGTTTTGCCTTCCATTGCCATCAAGATGGACCAAATATCAATCGGGCAAAGCGTTAAAATCAAACGGACCGATGGTCGCATACATGCCGCCGTTGTTTCCAAAATTAATTCTAACGCGAAGTCTATAACTGTAGAATGGTATGAGCGTGGAGAGACTAAAGGCAAAGAAGTGGAATTGGACACAATTCTTGCTTTGAATCTGGAATTAATACAAGATCAACAGGAGCCAAAGAAGCAAGCCCCGGTTCCCATGAATCTGTCGCGTAATCCAACACACTCGGCTATTGGCGGAGCTAATCGTTCTACTCGTCTGACTATTACTAACCCTACAGGTGTTACTGCTTCAAACGGTACGCTACTAATGAAATTATCGAAAACACTTGCCCGAACTGTCATCAATACAAATAAATCATTTAATCAACTGGCACAGGCATGAATCGAGCTAGAAACGAATTCTTCATCTACCCGTATTGCTTCGGGGTCAGCGAAGCAACCATGGCAGCAACAGCCAATCGACAACTGAACGCGCCAGCGTAAGCAATAGCACAATACAGCGGGCGGGAGCACAGGTGGCGGTGCGGCTGGTGGACGACGTTCCTATGTTGTTAAGGAAGTCAAGGAGAATCGCGAAAAACTGTGCACGACAAGCGAAATAAAGGAAGAAAAAACCGCTCTAATGAATCAAACTGGTAATCCCAATTGGGAAACAGCGCAAATGATCAGAGAGTTTCAAAGCACTCTTGACTTTGCCCCTCTTTGATGGATGGCATCAGATTACAGTCTGTGTACGAAAGAGGCCCCAAGTCGGAAATGCACACGAAAGGAAATTGATGTCATTTCACGCAAAGATACCCTCATCGTTCACGAGCCTCGTAGCAAAGTAGATCTCACTAAATTTTTGGAAAATCATAAATTTCGTTTTGATTACACGTTCAATGAACAATGCGACAATGCAATGGTCTATAGGTGAGTACATAGTAACATTTATCCATTAAATTATTGTCGTCTGTCAAATTTGGCAATGAAACGAATTAAGTATTCTTTTCCGTCACTGCTAAGCTCTGGGAACTCTTAGGTAAGGTTAGGTTATGCAGGCTACCCGCGAATACACGCGAGTTGACCCAGTGGCCTTATGGCTCATTGTGATGCCTGTTAAGGGAAAAACAAGGGAAGAAAAAGTGGGGAAAGGAGATGATGGGACGGGAGTATGCGAAACGGAAGTAATTATGGTCGTGCTGGGTAGTGAAAGCAACCAGAAGAATCTACAAAATAAGACAGATCCCCCAATGGGACTCTCGCCACACTACCCAAGTCCTCAAAAAAGGGTCTTCCAAGAAAGCGGGATCACCTTCTGAGTAGTGCAGGGTAGTCACACAGGAGGTGTTGGATGCTCTCTTCTTCTTCATCATTTTGGCGGCAGCTACGACAGAAGTCCTGGTGAGGAACGTGCAGCCTCTGAGCCATTCGCCCGATTGCACAATGCCCCGTTAAAACTATCGTCAGGATACGAATCCTTTGGATGTCTTGTTTGACTGATAGGAAGGCCAGAGCTGACCTGGGTCTTTCGCCCACTTCGTTTCTGCTTTCAATTCCGATAAAATATCTGCTTACGTCCTTAACTGCCAGGGAAATGGGCAAATCTGAGACCTCTTAATATGCTATTATGCCTTTAATATTTCTAAAGACTCTTTGTGAGTTCGTTAACATCATAAATTGTTTCTGTCCTTCTCCGTACCATTTGCACATGACTTTAGTTGTTGGTTTTGCTTGCAGTTGGTTCTAGCTAAGATTGACCATTTGTCCGTTTTATATTTAAGTCAGGACAGGATCATTGTGATGAGTTGATTTGTTGTTCTAATATGTACAATATTTTCCAAAATCGATTATAAAATTTCAATCATGTTCAACTGTAAGCAATTGAGGCCTTTAATGGGCATCATCATCATCATCATCTAAACAATTGATTTTCAGTTTTTCATTTTTCAATTGCGTGAGTTAGGAGAATTTTAGTTGAGCAGAGTGAGCTCATACTACAATACTTATTAGTATGTATTATGTAGAAGTCGCACTCCTTCACAGTTTGTTGTTGTTATAGCGTAATAAAATTCATTATAGAGAAATCCGATTTCCATTAACTTTTCATTTGAAATTTTCTTCTTTCATTTTTCATTTTTCAACTTTTTGCCTTTCACCCAATTCTAATTTCAACAATTTCCATCATCATCATCATCGATTCTTGTTAACTCTTGCACTATGACAATATCTCTACAACAACAACAACAACAACAACAATAGAAGCAACAGAGCACAGCTGCTTCAGTAGACGAAACTCTCCTCTAATGTGTGGTAGAGTCGAGTCGAGTCAGTCAAGTCAACCGGTAATATCTTGTTGAAGCTTATGACTCAGTCAGTTGTCGCTCCATTATTTTAAATCCAACAATGTCAGACAATCAGTGTTTGTAAATGTTGTTGTTGTTGTTCAAGTTTATTTCTATATGTATGTATGTGTGTGTGTGTGTGTGTGTGTGTGTGTGTGTGTATTTATCAATTAAATGGTTTTTTTTTTTGTATACTTTTGTACGAGTATATTAATATAAATTTTATATGTTAGACATATGTTTGAATACAAATGCATGTATGTAGATAGATGGATGGATCGATAGAGAAAGATATTATTATACAATAACTAAGTACTCTAGGTAGATCAAACAATGTACAATAAGTAAGTACATACAAAGAAACTTGGTAGATTTATGTAACATATGTTGTGTGTTTTCTAAGCTTTTGGTTTCCCCCCTTTTGTATATGTATTAGATTTATTTGTAACATGGTAGAAGGCGTGAGGAGGTGACCTCGAAAGTTTTGCAAATAATAATCATTGATATTCTTAATCTGATACAATAATAGCTTCAAACCTTTTCCACCTAAACTATTCTTCTTGATCTACAGTATATGAGGAGACAAGTTCTATATTTGTAAACTAATATCGAAGACTATTCTTTCTTCAAGGAGGACGAGAACAGTTTACAGTTTTGCCTATCACATCCATTAAGGCAGGCTTCTATGTACAATATACAATATTCTAATCTTAATGTGTGGCACCCACCGACCTCTATAACATTTGTGTTCTTATATTAATCACACATATGACTGACTAACTTCTAACATCTACATCTCCTTCCTATATGCATATGTATTTATATTATATTTTAAATTATTTTTATAGTTGTAATATATGTATGTATTTATCATCTCTTTTTAATAATCATTCACAGATATACAGCGAAGCCACTGGTAAAGACAATTTTCGATGGAGGAATGGCTACCTGTTTTGCTTATGGCCAGACTGGATCCGGGAAAACACATACAATGGGCGGTGAATTCAATGGTAAAATACAGGACTGTAAAAATGGTATTTATGCGATGGCCGCTAAAGACGTCTTTGATTTGCTAAAACATCCGCGTTATCGTTCGCTACACCTAGTCGTTTCGGCTAGTTTCTTTGAAATCTACAGTGGCAAGGTAAGCATCACACATCGTCCCCATACATCCATGTCAATACATGTCATATTATAATGTCTTATATTTGATTGTTTGAATGTAGGTTTTTGATTTATTGTCTGATAAGTCAAAACTTCGCGTACTTGAAGACGGAAAACAGCAAGTACAGGTAGTCGGTCTAACCGAAAAGGTTGTTGATAGCGTCGATGAAGTGCTCAAGCTTATACAATATGGAAATGCAGCACGCACTTCCGGGCAAACTTCAGCCAATTCAAACTCATCGCGATCGCATGCCGTATTCCAAATTGTATTACGACCACCGGGAACAACGCGAATTCACGGAAAGTTCTCCTTCATTGATTTAGCAGGCAATGAACGTGGCGCCGATACTTCATCAGCCAATAGGCAAACACGCATGGAGGGCGCTGAAATAAATAAGTCACTGTTGGCACTAAAGGAGTGCATACGAGCTTTAGGCAAGCAGTCATCGCATTTGCCATTCCGTGTTTCGAAATTAACCCAAGTATTGCGTGATTCGTTCATTGGTGAAAAGAGCAAAACCTGTATGATTGCCATGATATCGCCAGGTTTGAGCTCATGCGAGCACACACTGAACACATTACGCTATGCAGATCGTGTTAAAGAACTGGTTGTGAAGGATATGCTCGAAGTTTTACATGAAGAACAGGTCGTGGATGAGGAACCTAAGGAGGATGATGAACCCGTTGAAGTACAGCGACAAAATATCCCGTCTACATCGCAAATTAGGAGCGGCGGCGGTGGCAACGCTGGCAGCGTCAATCACAATAACATTGCGCACCATAACAATAATAACAATAATAACAAGACTCTAAAAGGAAATGAAATGGATTTGGCACTGTTGCGTTCATTGAGTGTGAGTAATCATCATACAATTTATTTCATATATCTTCAATTTTTAGCACTTTTTTGTCTTGTCAAGTGTTTAAATGAACAAGAAGATCCAGAGACAATAATCTTCCAACATTCCATCTATTAGTTCCGACACTTATGGATGCAGTTGATCCGCAACATGATTTTCGTTCCAATTGATCTCTGTGAACTTATGGTTTCTTTTGATAGAAATAGAATAGCCTCCTTTCTCGGGCTTTCTGAAGGATGCATCGGGGTTCATATATTATATATATACACATATCACATATATTCTTGATCAACTCGACGAGACGAGTTGGTTAAGCAATGTCCATCTGCGTGTATGCAAACTAAATCCCTAGGTTTTGAGCTAAAGACTTGAAATTTTGCACAAACTTTTCTGTTTACCAGACTAGGAAGGGTACTCATACCCGATACAAAGCTCATTTCTAATTCATATTCTTATTAGAAAAACTTGGACACTATATAAGTTTCTAATTCATGACCCACCAACCATGTAAATTTCGACATCCTACGATTAATGGATTACTGGAGCATATAGCTCCCATACAAATGTTTCGATCTCAACGTATAAAATACAGTATTATGAAACTGACTATACCATAAGCAATAAGTCAATTCAACTATGAAATATTTCTGTATGCTAAAACACAAACACACAAAACGTTTTCTATGGGTGATGGAAGGAATAGTATAACCTTCTTAAATTTATTATAATAACAAATTCATCTATTCCGAAATACAAACATCAAATACAATAGTGAATATAGCTGAAGGCCCTGGCAGCCATGGCTAATTTTCTGTTAACTTCTAGTTTTAACTTTATGTTAGCATTATATAAATAAATAAATAAATAAAACAATAGTGAATCGAAATCATACAGTGGTTTCCAACAAACTGGCGAATAGAATCGATTTAAAGGGTTGCTCTTCTGTTCATTTATATACTTAGATAATCTGGACAAGATGAAAAGAACAAAATATATTGAATGTATTGCTTGTCTATTTATTTATAAATATGTATGTATATATGACTAAAATTGAACTAATATTATTTCTTTATCATCATCATCATCATCATCATCCCACATACAGGAACACGATATGTCTGATGAAATGCTGGTACAGCATGCCGCCATCAATGATCTACAGCAAACAGAGGAAATGGTAGTTGAGCACCATCGATCTGTGAATGAATTTATGGAGAAATTCTTACAGGATGCTCGGTCATTGTATGACTTGACCAATTATGTCGATTATGATCAGGATTCGTATTGCAGGAAGGGTGAGCAAATGTTTACTCAACTAGTGGATATAGCTGTCTTGACCCGTGATATGATGGCCGATTATCGCGCTAAATTGGCTAAGGAAGAGATGCTATCATGCAACATTACACCACCAGCAAATAACAAACGTTAAATAAACCAACCCAACCCCTCTTCCCCACCTCCCAAAACCCCTTCACCTCCTCCCGAACCCCTCTTCACTAACTCCCAAACCCCCTTCACCTCCTCCCGAACCCCAGCTTCACTAACTCCCAAACCCCCTTCACCACCTCCCAAACCACCTTCAACCTCAACTCAACCATGCTGTTCAAATCAACCATGCTATTCAACTCAACCATGCTGTTCAAATCAACCATGCTATTCAACTCAACCATGCTATTCAACTCAACCATGCTATTCAACTCAACCATGCTATTCAACTCAACCAGGCTATTCAACTCAACCATGCTGTTCAAATCAACCATGCTATTCAACTCAGATCAAAATTGCTGCTGCATCGCTGTGAAGATGATGATGAAGTAAGGATATCAATTAACCTAACCAAAAAGACCGAAACAGCGATGCGGATAAAATCGTAACAACAACAACAACAACGACGCAACAACAACAAAATTATATGGTAACAATAACAAAATTTATAGTAAACAATTAAAAATTACATGGGCCAAGGCGCCGCCCGCCTTCCCCCTTACTACTAACCTAACAACATGCAAAAAGACAAAAGAAAAACAAAGAACAAAAAGAGAACAACAAACAATACGAAGAAGCAAAAAGAACTCAAACTGAATATAAAATAAATGTATTATTACACACCACCTTCTCCTTCACTCAAACCAACCAACAAACAAAACAAAAGTAACAATTTGTACAATCACAAACAAGTTCATGTTCTTCACAAACATAGATCATGTTATATAGATCGTTCGTTAATCCAAACAATGTTAAAAAAAAACAAAAAACAAAAAACAAACAAACACAACGCACACAGTTTATGAATTACAAAATTTTTGGCCATTTCAATTCAATTTTTGGCAATAAAACATAAAATAAAACCAAATTAAATTTTGTCTGCATCTAGAATTTGACTATGGCAGATCGACCAGAGAGATCAGATTTATAGAATATATGTATGTGTATGTGTATATACAGACTTTGCAAAGATAAGACTAATTTTTTTGGCAACGCATTTCATTTATAAGAAGACGAAAAAGGAATCCAAACAAAAAAAAAATTTTTTTGTTTTTTTTTTTCTTTAAAAATTGGATTCAATGAAAATTTTAATTTGATTTCATTATAAAAAAAAAAAAATAAATAAAAGGATTCTTGCTGGCTACCCTTAGCTTAGTTGGCAAATTAATTGATTCAATTGGTGGATAAATTTTTGATATTTTTATATATAAAAAGAAAAAACAAAAAGGAAAAGAAAAAAGTATTTTCTTTTTCATATTTTATAATTTATTTTCTTTGTCTCTATCTGTTTGTAATAACCAACCAACAAATGAAACTAGAAGGGGAAGTGGGATGAGTTCAGTTAAAAATCAAAATCATTTCCATCTCATGATTGATTTCTCTTCACATACAAAAACTTTCCCCTACTCACTCACTCGCTTCTCTATTATGAAATTAAGAGTTTTTATTATTTGTTTTTTTTTTTTTATTTTAATTTATTTTATAAACTTAATAATAATAATAATTAATTTATTTAACAAAAAAAAAAAAAAAAAAGAAAAGAAAAGTATTAAAACACAAAATGCTAATAATTCGCTGGATCCAATCTGATCTGTTCTGAGTCTATCCGATCCGATCATAAATCGTCTGAAACTGAAAAAGAAAGAGAAAGAGACAAAGAGTGTGATAGATAGAAAGAAAAGAGCAAATGCCAAAAATCAAAAAGATGATGAAGATAATAATGATGATGGATACGGATTTGGATGGATTGGATGGATGCTGTGCCAGTGTTTTCCAAAACTAAAAGACATAAACAAGTTTTTATGACATGAGAGAAGATTCCACATTACATATAATACATAACATATATTTATTTTATTTTATTAATTTTACAATATATTTTTAAAGATTCATTCGATTATTGAATTTTCCTTTCGAAATATGAAACTTTAACTTTCCAAGAGATACGACATTTACATAAAAACATAATTCTATATATAAGACAAGAAAATACTAATACTAACCTAAGTACTATATATGGCGAAATTTAATTTAAAAGACTCATTCCCTTTGATCTGATCTTCTCAAATGAAATGAAATGAAATGAAATGACAAAATCAAAAATCTGTTCTTGTGAGAAAAATCAGCAGCAGCAACAACAGCCTTTTGTTGTAATGAAACCCCAAGAAGAAAGGAAAGAATCCTCCTTGGAATATTGGGTTAGATTGGTCCATATTCTATCTTTCTATTTCAATGTACAGAGTACAGAATATAGAAATATAGGCTAGGCAAGGCTAGGCTAGAATTTAGACCAATCCACCATCCCCAAAAGCCCTCAGTTTCTTTCTCTTTACTACTATTTTTTATTCATAAATGAACTTTTTTTTTCATAATTTTTAATGAATTATTATTATGTAATTTAACGCCTTAAAATATAATATACTACATACTAATTAATTTTAATATTAAATTTTTTCATAAAAACTAAATGGATTTTTTTTGTTTTTTTTTTTTTTTTGTTGTGAATCAAACAAGTTTCAATGAAGAAACAGCAAATCACATATTATTAATAATATAAATATATATTTTAAAAAATAACAAAAAAGATATTGGAAATATTGGTTAATAAGAAATTAATTAAATTAACAAAAAAAAAAAAAAAAAGAACAAAAAACTACCTATTTTTTAAGATAAGAAAAAAGACAAAATGACAAAAAATTAAATATTTGTAATAATGACGAACGAAAATGATATTAAATCATGATGATGATGAGAAGATGATTGCATGATTATTAGAAAGACTCGAAAGAAAAGAAAAACGAAAATGCATATGAAAATGAGAATGAAAATGAAATGAAAAAAGACATGTGAATACAAACAAATATTGTTGATTTTCTTAAGCTTAACAAATACAATTTTAAGATTTAAAAAATATAAATTTATAAAAACAAAAAATGATAAACTATTTTCTCTGTTAATATACACAAAAAACAAAACAAAAGTGCTTCAAAAGATTTAAAATTTAAAAATAAAAACACAAAAATGATATGTTTTTAGACACATACTGTACAAAAATACTTAAAGTTAACAAAAATATATATCTTACTATATTTTATACTAGAAATCAGATTTTGTGTGTTTTTCATTTACGTATATTTTTTTATATAGAAAAAAGAAATCTTGAAACAGATTTTGATTTGTATTGGTGAAGTGTCACGGAGCAAATTTGTTTTGGTCTTTAATTATATAAAAGTTGATTGAGTGATTCTTTCAATTAAGTATGAAATATTAATACTGTTTTCTGGTCATTTGTTCTGTTTCAAGTGATCAATTGTTTGGGGATTGTCAGCATAAACTTTATCCTTCTCAGCTGCGAGATGTTCAAAGAAATCGCCACCGCCGTTTATATTGTATTTTTAAATTTGAGCGCACACTCTAGTCATGGCAAATCTACCAACATGTGTGTGTGACTTTGTGCATTATGATGGCACAGAGTTAACTCCACTTGAAGCGTTGATAAAATAGCTTTTTACTGTCGAAATGTGAGAGAAAAATTGAAAATATTACGAGTAAATAAATACTACAATTCAACTTTTATGGCAAAAGCGTGAACGCGACAACGCGTGATGTGAGTGTCTTTTCATTATATGCACTAGTTACTCACTAGTGGGAGAATGACTGAGTGAGTGCACTGTGCAGTGTGTGTATGATGAGCAATGCCGGATTGATAATCTCTTCGTGATGAGTACGTCTTTGAGAGCATGACAATGCGAGTGTGCGTAGCGTTTGTTCCCTCTGCTGCGATTCTGTCTGATTTTCTAGACGGTTGTGCTCCTCTATTTACGTCTTTGTGCAATCGAAAAAATATTTTTTTTTTGTCATTATTTCCAAATTTAAATGAGAATTTAAAAAAATATAAAGAAACACAGTGCGAAAAGGGAAATTGTTGAAAACAACCAGAAACCAACAAACACATACACACGCACACACACATACATACAGCAAACACCCCCACATTCTCACGCTGTTTGGCTCGTTTGTTCGCTCACTCTCAGGCTAAGGCTCTCAGGAGGAAAGAAAGAAATAAATAAATAATAATAACAATAAAGTCGCAAGGGTTGCAAAATCAGTAAAATCGGCGACACCGAAAATCGCAACAAAAGCAAAACATAAACAAGTGTATACGAAATATAAGACGCAGTACGAAATCCAAAAAATAAAATCGAAATCAAAGTTTTGTTGTTTTTTTTTTTTGTGTTTTTTCATTTGTGACGTCCATATCCGACATTCTGCTGATCGCACCAAAATGACCGAGCTAAAATTTGAGGCTCCATTGGCAAAATTCGAAGAGACCGACGATTGGGGTAGTTGTGATTTCATTTCGAATCAAAATGCACTCAATGATACGCTTAACTTGAATCTGAAACATCAGCAGCAGGATGGCTCCTCCAAGCAGGATGCGAGCAAGTTACGATTGCTCGAGGAAGCTGTACGTGATGCGCATATGAGCAAGAACGGCGGTGGCATTGGCATTGGCACTGGCACTGGCACTGGCACTGGAGGAGGCACCATCAGTCCCAATTGCAATACAATGTTAATGGGCAACGGTGTCGTTGATTTGGGATTGAGTGATGTTGGTTTTGGAGCTGGCGGCGGCGGAGGAAACGATGCCACTGGTCCACTGGACATGGACAAACGTGGTGGTGGCGATAATGTTGATAATTTTACTGAGACATTTGGCGGCAGCCTGGAGGATTTGGTCAACACTTTTGATGAGAAAATTACAAAATGTTTTGGCAACTATGAAGAAAACGTTGAGGAATTGGCCCCCGTACAAGTGCGCCGGCAGGAAGAGATTATGAATGAATGCCAGTAAGTGGAAATTCTTTTCTCATCTTGCATTATACAATAAAATCAAGGAATTATTGTATAATGCAATTTATTAATTTGATAATCTATTCATGGATTTCATGGAGTCATGGAAATCAAATATTAGTATACCATGGCAATGGGCCATTACCATATAAACTATAAAAACTATATGTATACATGGTATTAAGAATGAAGCAAGGGTGTGAAAGAAGTGTATGAGAAAATATTCAACGCATGCGCATATAAAGTGATATGTTTGGGGCGGCATTGGCATAGCATAGCGGTATCGAATTATAACTACGTAATCTTTGGCGTATTTGTGCTCTAAAAACCAAACACCCTCCCTCTCATCCCATCCTCACCATCACACCATTTCATCCCATCATCCCATGCGAAACCAACCAACCATTCGACAGATAACCTCGTTCACTCTCACATTTCTTTCTCTCGTTCAAAGCATACAATAATATTTTCGGATCAATAAAAACGCACGCAGTGGACTATATAATATTTTCTTTATTATTTTTTTTTTTTGCTTTCTCTCTTTCATCATGGGCTGACTGACTGACTCATTGTCCCCGGACACATTTCATTAAATAAAATGAGCGCCATTTCTGCATAGAATTCTGTGAATACATGTTGCACTTCGGTACATTCTCATTCCATTTTTGTTATCTATACTCATCCCATCTATTATACTTGGATATACGTCAGTAGAATCAATGATATGATTATAATTACCTCAAGGGAAAGAGTATTTTTAAATAACATAACCATTGAGTGAGTAATGACTTTCCAATTCCATATTATGGGGAAAGGATTTGGAATCTTGGCAAAGTAATATTAAATTTAAATTCCATTATTGGAGAGAAGGACATAATTTGAACTCATTTCATCTCCGACAAATCCCATTGACATTTGAAGGAAAAGTCTTTGTTCCATACATATACAATAGTTGATTTCATGATTCTTGCCAAAAGGCTAAGACTAACCCATATAGCCTTACTTACCATATTCCAATTGATTGATGTCTTGGCCATCCTACAAGAGTCTAGAAATTATTATCTTGAATTTAGATTATACAATATTATCGAAAAGAAGGAACTAATTTGAACTCATTTCATCCGATCAACCAAACCCCATGACAGTCGAATGAGAAGTCTTCATCCCATACATTGTTGATTTTATGATTGTTGCTATATAGGAATATGGTAAATTCCTTTCGATATCTTGACTATGAGACTCTATTTATTGTTTTTGTAAAATAAAAGAACTGGATTTCATTTCATTATTCATAATTTGAAGAACCCGTGTCATGTTACGTACATTTGTCGCCTATAATAATAACAACTTCAGCAGATGGAAAGTCGTTTAATATAATATTATATAAATATTATTTAGTATTTACTTGTTAATCTATTGTTCATATATCATTATCACTAGTTGATGTAGCACATAGACGATTCCATGACTCTTGCCAAAGGGCACCGACCCATAAAGTCTATCCATATTCGAATTGGTGTCATTGCATACTACAATACTACTATTTAAGTATAAAATTATGATATACTGAATACTGAGCTATAAGTATAAACGAGGGTGAATTGATAAGTACAATAATTTGATTTGACTGCTCTTCATTGGATCTATTGGTGGACATCTAATAGGTCATCATCATCATCATAATCATATTATCGATATGGAATCAAGTAACGCATTTAAGTGTTTAAGATTTGGTTATTTGACTTTTGCTAGTCTGAAATTCTTCTTTAGAAGTTATCAATTATTCTATGTACTCATAGTTCAGATGTGATGACCTCAAGTTATCACTGCATGGCACTCAGTACTGCACTGCTATATACTTGAGTATTTGATTTAATTCATATCATTTTATTGTACAAATATCATAATAAACATAACGTAAGTTTGCTGCCAAAAAAAAAAAAAAATAATAATAAATAAATAACACATATACACATACTTATGAATGGTATATTCTATACGAGAGTGTAGTTGTATCTGTGGACACTCACTACTTGGTGACACCAATCTTTCAAAAGAATTTATTACCGGAAAAGAAGACTTTATTCCACCCTCGCTCTCGCTCCTCGTCGAACACATGATAAAATTTGTCATGTTTTGCTTCGTCGTTATCGTTGTAGTTTGTCAGTGGCAAAAGAATATGATGTCATTTAAATTTTCCTATTATGAACATACAAATTTTGTATTTTTTCATGTACATTTTGTATCTTTGTGACCGTGATCATAAGTATTAAACCTCTAGGATAGGTGATACTCTCTATAAAATGCTAAAATATATATTTTTCACGCTCAAGGCAAGTCTGGTCCTGCACTTTTCTAATTTCCTCCTTTCCTTCTTAACTTTCGACTGAGCTAAAGGCCTCTGTCGCTGGTGCTCATATTAAATACTAGGTTATGATTTGTAATAATTGTATAATCTTAGTTCTAATAAATAAATAAATAAATAATAAATAATATTGGGAGTACAATGAAGTACCAGTGTTTTACGTGCTCACCTATCTGTGAAGACTTAAGAACACGGTGTCAAGCACATGGATTGATAAACGTCAATCAACGTCCCCTTGGATATATATCCGCAGGTCCCAAATTTGAGTCATATTTATTTTGGTAAATAAGACTCTCTCCTTGGTGGGGAGCGAGGCCCATCTTCACATCGAGTTATTACTCTACCCGCATTTGGGTATTAAACCACAGCCACTACGATACTCCCACAAGGGGGCCGTACCCACTGGCCAGGACGGAAACAAGTTCCGTGGGCCAGCCGTCCTGACCACCCGTGGTATCAGAAAATAGCCTCTGGTCAGACTTCGTACCCGAGGTACTACCAATTCGAACTAGAAAAAGTTCATGGATTGGTGGCCCAAATTTGAACATAGCTCTCTGGAATAGCATGCAGGTTGGTAGCCCACAGATGGCACAGTATAAAACAATAGTAATCCTCTCCTGATCTTGAAGTCAAAGGCTCTTCGCCTCTCCTCCAGATCAAGAGGAACCACACCAAGTAAAATCTGCAAAGCCTCAGTGGAGACAGTGCGGCATACCGCCAAACATCCCAATATCATGACCCTCTGGCATGATAACACTTTCTTCCTGTCTACAACAGACAATGCCGTTTTGTACCACACCGAGGATCCATATGCTGCTGCACAAGCAACAAATAGACCTCCATAAATGGTACGAACAGCAAGCCTACTGAGACCCCATTCACTCCGCAAAATACGGCGCATTTTACCAACCACACCAAACAACCGGTGTCAAAGACGAGCAATATGAGGAATGAAATTCATTCTCTCACCCACGGTTATTGAACACAAAAAAACGGACCGAGTTAATTTGTACTCCCAATATTTTTTCAAAAGCCTTACATTCCACTGTGTTGTCTGGCTTGAACATTTCCGTCATGGAAGATCCGATCTCCTAAGCTAACTAACACCTAACACCAGCATCGCTTTCTGGGTTCCTTATGGTATTACCATTATGTTGGAGCCGCCCCCTAATCAAAACAAATTGGCAATCTATTAAGGGAGAAAATATAATCTATATTCATGAATAAAATTGTCTTCTTAACATGAGTCTAAATGGGATGAGGGTAAAGTTTCTTGTAAAAACTATACGATAATAATTATGACAAACTCCTCTATATACAATATTTAGTAAGTATATAAGATGTTATTATTATTGTTATTTCACTGTTTCATTGTTTTCAATCTTCATACATACATACTCGTACTTCTACCATAACTAATTGTGAGTTTGTGTATCTATGGAATAACAAAACAACTACCTGTTTCGTTATTTCGGTTTTTCCCTTATAGTAAAAATGGCATAAACATTTACTTATGATATTTGTAAAGAAATATAAGATGTAGATATTTCAGTTATATATATTGTAGTACAATAGAATCAGCAGATTGTTCGCTATATGATGAGTTTATTCAGAAGCCTTAATGTCTTTTTTTTTAGACTCTCTGCTCTACCATACGAGTACCGAGTACCATCGGCATTGGTCTCCATGTTGATAATTGATTGTAAGGAAGCAATTAGCAATTTTAATGTAATTTTTCAATCTCATTGGATATATTCTTATATCTTATATTGTATGATGTATGTATGTATGATATTTCTATACAAGTGACAAGGATTTAAATGGGATTAGTTTTTCAAAAAAATATTGTATACCATTGTATTTTTTGTTTGTGTTTTGTCAGGTATGGAATTTTCGGTGGAACCTTATACAATTTATTTACAGTATTTATTTTGACTTTTACCTAAATAAGCGAAATATTTTAAATGACATTGGTCAAGTTGTTTGCTGCTATAATACAAGTATTGTATAATGAATGTATTTTGTTGATATTGCAACTCTCAATTTGTCAGTCAGTCAGTCAGTCAGTCAGTTAGTCATTGCATTATTCTTTGATACTTTTAAGATATTTCGGTTTACATGGCATGGTGATATATTTGATTCATTTGTTATGAATAATACATACAATATTATGTAATAGTCTTTCATCAAAGCAATTCAGATGTGAAAACTCCCATTGTTGGGTTGTCTGTCTGTCGATGGTGTTTGGTTGGCATTTTTAGCAACATCTAACCCAATCTTATTCACTTACTTTCATCACTACAAGTCTTTCTCTCTCTCTTTCTCTCTCTCTCTCTCTATATATATATATATATATTTCTCTACCTCTATCTCTCTATCTCTATACTCATATGCTATCATATTGAATTGTTTCCTTCCTTCATCTTAATTGTAAAATATAAAGTATTTTCTCTGGCCTTGACCATATGCTATAAATATTGTATTTTACATGAGAAATACCAAATGCAAAACTTAGTCACTCAAAAATAAGAAATGTTTGCAGTTTTATTGATTCAATAATTGCTTCATAAATTTTTTATACATTCGTCTTTCTCTCTTCTACAATATTTATTATTTATTGCTATTTTTTTTTTTTTTTTATGCCAAAGTTTTTATTAACAAAAATAACTGAATTCTTATGGAGGAGAAGATTATAAATATTGTAGTAGAAGAGTAGCTATGACTTGGTTAAATGATGATGATGATGATGATGAGTCAAAAGAAATAAACGATAATATCATAGAATATCATACATAGAAAGAGTAACACAAGTATTGGGAGGAAAATAAAAAAATCAACTATAAAAACTCATTAAAATTAATTTCAGTGTAGAAATGAAATGCGAGTTATTAATATTAATTAGTGACCCAATTAATGAAATGCCAAGGCAGTCAGTCAGGCAAATAACAGCAGCAGCATATTCATGATAATATAATACCATATACAATATATTGTATATATCATTTTAGTCAAATTTTTATTACCTTTCACTGACATGATCTTGCTGTAGAGATAGATCCATGTACATACATCATCGGGCCTTGCTATCAAAGTGGCATTTTTCTCGAAGAATGTAGATCTATTGTAATATACGCAGATCTTAATTCTTTAATCTCAACTTGACAACCTGAAAGATATAAGACTACAAATGTTTTATGGAATTCAAAAAGTTCAGATTGATTCCATACAAATTAAGAAACAGTGTGTCAATGAATTATTTTGGCAAAGGATCTTCCTGCCATACAAGTAGGAGTTCCTTCAAAAATGGAATTTCATATGCCCCCTTGTACTTCATATTATGTCAGGGATGTTCATGATGATCTGAAGATTATTTTGAACTATACAATATATATGAGACTCCTTAGGAAAAGATAGCCTTATTGGCTGACATACCCACCTTGGTTTTCTTTGGTGTACGTCCACCAGGAGAAATCCACTGCTTTGACGTTTCCTTGGTCTCTGATGTATTGTGATGGCTCAATGTTTCGTTCATGACTCAAAAACTTGTTCGGATTGCGGTTAAACATTACCGAACACGCCTTTTAAGTGGCCATACAGTTGCGCTTATAAAATAGTATAAGCAATATTGGTAGCCACCACACAGATAGTTTATCCTGTAAAATATAATGTACTTGTTCAGTTGAGATGGCCATAGTCTCATCCACCTCACGCACTTTCACTCTTTCTGATCGCTCAATATCATTCCATGGATTTAAACGACAATTTCTGTTCTCCCATAATATTTATCAAGTCCTTCCCTCCTTCCCTTCCTTTCGATGATGGTTTTTTTACGCAAAAAATGATGCTTGATGACGAATTTCACCTTTTTCTATTATTTTAAATACACCAAAAATTTGTTACTTTAAGTGACAATAAAAATGAAGCCATGTGATCAATATGATTGAGATTTCAACAGCAGATTAGTGATGAACTAAACTGAAAGAAAAGAAAAAAGTTATCGATGCTTGACCGATCTTGATCGATACTCGTATGAATCCCATTTATATAAAACTAGCGTTACCCGGCGTACGTTGCTACGCTTCCGACGTAATGTTAGATGTAGTCATTGTTCCTGCCAACATTATATAGTTTCTTTCTCTTGAAAGGGTGGCATGTGAGCTATGAATTTTATGTTTTTTAAATGGCATTTAGTTTGGCATAATAAAACTTACAGTAGTACAGTCAAAATAAATCCACTTCTTATTTAAAAAATTATGAAGTTATGAAAAAACTGGTCAGTAACAACAAAATGGATAACATAAAAACTTTCTCCATGAAGGAATGCATATATGTGCCAACTTTCATGGTGATCGGTCGAACGGTATCGGAGTTTAGATCCGTCAAATCGATTTTTTTTTGACAAACGACGACATGCAATGATTGGAAACAAGGGGAGAATACTATGAATAAATAACCAGAAATTTGCAGCAAAGTTGAAATATTATAAATGCATAGAAAAATCAATCAAAATTGTACAATACATCTATCTTTCATTGGATGGGGGAACTCGTGGATTTGTTAATTAATTTGTACTGAGTTAAAAGTTAGAGTATAAAAACAGAAGGAAGGAAATTGTTTGTCTGTTTCCCTAAACTAAACTTGTGATTTATCAATAATCAGTCGTCATGACGAAGAATGTTCATGAATACCGATTTTCCGAAGACAACAATGGATGAGAACAAAATTATGACGATGACGATGACGATGGTGGGGCCTAAGTGGAGGATGAGTATGGATGTATTTCCTGCTTACTCAATTTATACTAAATACATACCATATACATATCTCTCTTAATTATACTTAAAAAGTTTTGTGTTGTTGTCTTTTACTGGAAACAATAAGAACGAGCAACATGAAGTGGTGCTGGCCACTTAACATATTGTAAATTGTTTTAAAGGAAATCTTGAATAAATTTCTCAATGGCAATTGAGTTGCTATTGGCATCATTATTAGCATAAGTCGGTTGGGTTAGCAACCAACCACCAACAATAGCAATTGCAACAATATACAATATAATGATGATGGTGATAATAAAGATGATGATGACATGACAATTGGCACATAACAGGTTAATGTCCTTTGAGTGCAAATATGGCATAAGTAAATCAATCCTTGGCTTCGTTTGTTCGTTGTTTTGCCATCGTTAGTTGAACTGACCCTAAAGTGCATTTGGTAATGCGCATGAACACTCTCTCTCTCTCTCTCTCTCTCCCTCTGTCTGCTCTCTAAGGATAAAGATCTATGCTCCTTGCCAATGCATTTTACACTACTACATAAGGAAATAAGTATGTACATATGCAAGTCCTTTCTTTCTATTGTTGATTATCCAGTAAATGAACTGCCTGCTGCACTTGTATTCGTTAACCAGAATAAAAAACAAACATTTCTAGGAAATTATTATGTATCCCTTGCAACTTTGGTAATAAACCCCGATTGCATGCAACTTGTTGTAGATATTAAAAATTCACTCTTATGGCATAACACGATAGCAAGGCATGTCGAGACGTCTGTCCAAAACAAACAGGGACAAAGAGATAGAGAGAGAGAGAGTACCCTTTTGACTTTCATGACTAGTCATTCAGTCCTAGTCCTTCGTCTTATGTTAATGGATACTGTTCATGTAAATAATATGCCGCATTTTGAAGTATTGGAGTACGAAACGAGTAGATCCGAAGACTAATTTACCTAAACAGCACTGCAAGTCCACAGGTATGACTACCAAAATGAGTCACCACTGGCAAAATACATGATACGAAACATGCGAAAGGAAGGAAGTATAATAATACAATACATACTAGTAAAACATAAGGTTCAACCCTTCATTTCTCTCATAATAAGACTTTCAATACACCATTTCACCATTCCCATTTCCATTTGATAATTTCAAGTTATCTTATATTAATAATAATAAAAAAAAAAAAAAACTATTGCATTTCTTTCAGGACATGATTAAATCGATTGATAGCCTGCCCTTGCTCATAGAGCTTGGAGTCATATTTCTATCAAAACATTACAAATTTTATTATATTTCATATTCATAAAATATTCGTATGAGTATGTATATTAATTTCTACAATAGAATGAAAAGGATTAACGAATGGCTACAGGTATGTTGTTTACTTATAGGCTATGGAATGGTTCCGAAAACAGACCAACAGACCGCTTTGATTATTGGGTATTGTGTTTATGTTCTTTCTTATTAATAAACATCGAAATACTACTTATATACTATACTATTAGAGAGAGTGAGTTATTGAGTTACAATATGATGAATCACTTACATTAGATTATGTTTTAAAGGATTGCCAACAGAGGGCACCAGTTGTGTTTAAGCATACCGGATCATGTTGGAACCAACTTCATCATTTTATCACATTTCAGTCGGCTTTTGTGCCTACAAAGCATTGGCAGTTTGCTTCCATGTAAAAGAGGTTTACGGAAAGCATGCTCCATTAATTTCAATCTGCAAGTACTGGTTCCGACATTTCAAAAGTGGTAATTTATGACACAACTGATAGGGGAGCACGAAGGAGGCCGAATTGGAAGATATTTTGAACAAACACACGTGCCAAACGCTAGAAGAACTAAACATGACTCAACATGCCGTTTTATATTGGATCAAAAAAAATTTGTTTTTATTCCCATCTCTCTTGTAATTCTGGCCTCGATCCAATCATTGAGCCATTTTTCGATTTCTTCAAAAGACCCGAACCGGTCACCTCCCAAATCATTTTGCATCCGTCGAAAAAAACAGTAGTCGGAAGGAGCAAGGTCTGCAGAATACGACGGGTGGGGTAAGACCTCCCATTTCAGCGTTTCCAGGTAATTTTTGACCGTTACAGCTACGTGGGGCCGAGCGTTGTCATGTTGCAAAATCACCTTGTCATGCCTTTCGGCCGTTTCTGGCCGTTTTTCACGCAATGCACGGCTCAAACGCATTAGTTGTAGTCGATAACGTTCCGCATTAATGGTTTCGTTTGGTTTAATTAGTTCATAATATATCACACCCGTCTGGTCTCACCATGACCTTTGAACCGTGGATGTAGACGATGATGGAATGATGATGGGTTTACCAGGCTTGGCATAGTATTTTTTCTTCTTGGAGTTATCGTAGTATATCCATTTTTCATCTCCAGTCACGACCCGGTGCAAAAATCTCTTTCTTTGATGTCTTTCAAGAAGCAGTTCCGAAGCGGAAAATTGCCTTTCGACATCTCTCGGCTTCAACTCGTACGGCATCCAATATCCTTGCTTTTGAATAAATCCCAATTATTTTAACCGAACGGAAATTGCTTGCTGAGACACTCCCAACGATTCTGCGAGTTCAGTTTGCGTTTGGCACGGATCTTGATCCAGTAAAGCTTCCAATTCCTCATCTTCAAACTTTTTGGGTTGGCCAGGACGCTCTTTGTCTTCGACACTAAAATCACCACTTTTGAAGCGTCGAAACCACTCTCTGCATGACTTATCGGTCGGAGCAGATTCACCATAAACTTTCTCAAGCATTCGATGGGCTTCAGCTGCACTTTTCTTCCCATTAAAAAAGAAAATCGAAACTTCCCGCAAATGCTGTTTATTTAACACAAATCCGGACATTTTCGAAGAGACAAAAAAACAGTGTTGTTGCCAGAAACAGACGCTGATGCACACTAATTATTGTTGACAGATGTCAAACCTTCCAATGGAATAGGTAATCGCTTCCAAAATCGGCCACAACTTGCAGGCGGAGTCATCTTTTGAAAATGGACCGAACTAATTTGTACTCCCAATGTATTTATATAATATTCATTCAATTCAATTCAATAATGAAAGAAGAAAAAAACATACATGTGTATATATTGTAGTATTGTATCTAGTGCAAGATTTTCTTCTAATTGATTTAATATTTAATTGAATTTTATTGTGGTATTAATCAAATGAGCAAAGACACAAGGTCGGTTAGTTTGTAATTTTCTATTTTAAAATATTTATTCAATTATTCATTCATTCATTCTTTCATAAAGTATGTTCATTTTATTAGTGGGTTGAAAAATAGTCTCTTTTTAATTGTCTGTCATAAAGCAATCACTGTAGGTTGATGTATCTGTCATAAGCAGCAGCAACAGCAGCAGCAGCATCATCGTCATCTTTGTCATTATCATCAACAATAGTTTTGTACTTTTCTTACTTAGAATAGATAGACATGTACATGCATGTAAAGGGCAATCATAAAAATAGGACAAACCTTTACGACAGATAACAATCGTCCCAGAGAATCTAGAGATAACATGGGAATAGTAAATAGATGTTGACAATTGTATGAGAGATCTTTCTTTCTACAATAAATTCTAAATCAAATCCTCAATCCTCATTTATTATCTATTATTTCATAAAATCAAACATTTCATTACATTGTTCATAAGTTATTATACAAAGATACTTGTCCATAAAGAAAAGTCGACTGCATTTAAGTAATTGCAATAGTAGTAGCTGCTGATTATTCTGAGTCCCTTGATAATGAATGATACAATAGATACTATGTATGTACATCAATGTCTCATGGGTGTCATTTTCATTTAAGAATATTGACTTCAATTTATTTTTATATTGATTTCTGGTAATGATATTTTAAATTGATTTTTTAAATTTTTGAAAGACTTGTAAATTTAAATTTAAATCATTTTGGGGTAGTAGCGATGTGTACTGGACAATCCAACCTGGATAAACTTTGATTGACCTCTTCAAACAATGAAAACATTGACGTATTATTCAATTCTCATTCTTTCCTTCTTTCGACGGACATTCCATGTCATACATTAGTTTATTATGTCAATAGGTCTAAATTTCCCATTTGCCATAAAAAAAGGTCTCTTTGGATATGTTGATTTGTTTGATCCAATGTTTATTGGACATATTGTATACATAACTGATGATAACACATGACACATGTGTCATGTCAGGCACTTAGGAAACAGCGTAAAGTGAGTGAAGATTTATTTCCAATCGGTACACTCTTTGACCTCTTCAAATAATGAAAACCTTGACAAAGTGAAGAAAGTCATCAACTGATGTTGATCATCATCATTCAGGGTTTAGAAATGCAATAGAACATTTAATTTCTATTTAAATTATTTTCATTTTGATGATTATTTTTAGATTTGAAACCCTTGAAAGCTCGGGTTCTTAAAATATTATATTTAGTTCACTTTGTACATGCTGATCTGATCTGATCTGCTCTTATGCTATAGAAATAATCAACATAATTGTTGATAAGCCTAGAAGAATGCTAAAATAAAATGATAGCCAATAGATTTTTGAAAGTGACTGAAGGCAAGAATATGATGTATTGAAACCGAAGACTTAATGTCACGCAGCCAAGTACAAGGATTATTAAACTTCAGTGAAAGTTCCCTGGGATATATATGGGTAAACATAAATATATCTGCAGGTACCAAATTCAAGTCAGACTTATTTTGGTCATATGACTCACTCCTAGATCCAAAACCTCACCTCATCTGACCTGATTTGTGACCCATGTGACACCCAACCAATTACCAAGAGCCACCACAATACTTCCATAAAAGTGTCATACCCGGTAACTAGTTCCGTGGGCTCCTGAGACCGCCCATGATACCAAAGACTATTACCAAATTGAATTACAATACAAGAACAGTTCTTAGGTTACAAATCCTGCTTATCCCATTTATAGAGGACAAGTGATAAGTGAAACATTAAAAGAATCTACATTTTTTTAATTAGTATTTCAGGTATTTCAGTTTGGGCTTGAAACTGAAACTCTAAAATTTTCCAGAAGTATGTCTATAGCCTAGACAACATTGGATCTGTTGAATATATTGTAATATGTACATGCATATTGTAGTTTTCATTGTGATATCAATACATCATCCATCACTGTCTTGGTCATGTAATTTTATATTAAGAAAAGAAAGAAAAAATACATGAAATAAAAATTGTTGTTATATAAATAAAATAGTGAAAGTTTCTTATGAAAGTTGAAATTGACAGGCGAATCGAAAGATATTTTTGTACAATAATAAAATAGTCGTAGATACAATATAACAATAGATGATAATGTAATTGAATGTGTGTTTATTTGGTTGCTCTTTGCAGAATGTGGTGGACAATAACCGGAAACTTTGGCAATATTCTACCCATTGATTGGTCCAAATCATATGCACGACAATTGCACATGCCAACACTGAATTTGGGACAGAATGGGATTGGCATAAATGGTAAACAACAGCAACAACAGTATCCCCTATTGAATGCACAAACGCCCGGTGATGAGATTAACGATCTGACAAGTGAAGATGAGGCAGTGGCCAATGATCTCGATATGCATGCATTGATTTTGAATGGTTTGAATGCCGATCACGATGAACCAATAAAATCTGTTGAGGAAGTCATTAAAGAGATTGATGATATTATGGATGAAGCTGAAGAGAGTCCTGTCAATGAGACAGGACAAACAAATTGCGAGGCCGAAGTCATTGAGAAGGCCAAAGAAGTATTGGGCGCACCACTCTATGTGGAAAGTATGTTTCACAATTGATTGTCTAATTGATTCTCTACTAAATGAAGTAACTTTTTAAATTTATGATTTGTATTCTGGCAGAGTTACAATATTTAACAACAACACAATTGAATGAACTCTATATGGAAATGGAGGTACTAATACAGGAATTGAGTGAGACACTAATCAATGAGCTGGCGCTACGTGACGAGCTCGAATATGAAAAAGAGCTTAAGAACTCATTCATTTCACTATTATTGGCAGTACAGAATAAACGCCGACAGTATCATGTCGAAAAGAAACGTGGCAAGTTACAAGGCAAGTTATTCAACAAACAAACATTTTACCTATATATATCATTTTTATCAATCAATCAATCAATGTATGAATAGGTCCAGAACCAAAGTATCTAACCACTGTCATACCTTACCATTTGGACAATGGCACACCAAATAATCAATCTTTGCAGATTCTTATTAAAAGTAAGTTTCAATCATTTAATCAATTATGATTATATTTTTAATCAATATAATATTTCATTCCATCAGTTTTGAAAGCAATCAATGAAGATAGTCCAACGGTGCCGACATTGTTAACCGACTACATTTTGAAGGTTTTATGCCCAACATAAATACATAATAAATAAAAACAAAACAAAAAAGCAACAAAAACAAACAAAAATTGAACAAAATTTCAAAATATAAAATATGCAATCTTTTTTCTATATTTTCTTTGATTTATTTTAATATTTTTTTTTTTTTTTTTTTTGTAAAGCAGCACGCCG
Organism: Amiota minor; assembly: GCA_037043295.1. Classification (NCBI taxonomy): domain Eukaryota; kingdom Metazoa; phylum Arthropoda; class Insecta; order Diptera; family Drosophilidae; genus Amiota; species Amiota minor. The sequence goes on from JBAMAW010001648.1 coordinate 419,900, forward strand.
ATTTATTTATTTCTTTTTTAATTAAATGCTAAAAAACAAAAAAAATGTCACTAATCTAATGTACACACACACACACATAGATAGACTCACACACACACATACACACATAGATATTTTTAACATAAGTTTATTTGTTTTTAATTAAATTGTTTATTCGAATTTTTATATAAATAAGATATAAACCATGCAATATAGACAGACATAACATTATAAAGTGCCCAGCTGAGAATTAGACAGACTTCCTTTTAAAGAACTAAAATTTATTCATACACAATATATCATTGTAGAGATCAAAACAGATGAGATCAGAACAGAATAGGATAGGAGGATACTGATTCTCAGATTCATTTGATTCAGATTTCAATCCATATAAAATTTTCACATTACTGATTCTCAAATTCAAATTCCCAAAAAGAATTACAATAATTTTTTATGGATTATTATTTACATACATATATACGAGTATGTAGATTTCTTCATATACTATGAGTATGAGTATATTATTGTATACATTTGGTTTTATAATAAGCAATATACAAAATTTATAAGAAAAGCTACCATGTGCACCATGAACATAAACCTAAACCTAACCAAACGTATTGTCCTAATTTGAAGAAGAAAGAAAAGAAATAAAATGGATTTAGTAATCCATGCTCAATATCTCATTAACGAAAGGAGTAAATTCTAATCTAGAAAATCCTTTAACCATCAAAGGTTTTTTTGAAATGTGAAAGAGTGAAAGTTCACTTTACTGCAATGTGATCATCTTTAAGGTTATTCAGTATCTCATTAAGTTCTACATTAGTTATAAACTCTAAAATTCATGATTAGAGAGTCAACATTTCGCTTGAGATATGTAGAGAGAAATTTCACTTTATATCAAGGTGATCTCTGTAATTCATGTTCAAGATCTCATTAACTAAAGGAGAAATTTCACTTGATTCTAATGAAAATCTTAAAGGTGATTTGTATCCCATATTGTGTGTTCCATATCTTATTAACTAAAAGTGTACTTTTTCTCATCATGAAATACAGAAAGAAATTTATGATTTATAGAACTAGAAAGTCAATCTTCTGGCTGATCCATGTTTACAATTCGTAATTAATATTGAAGAACCAAACTATGATAATAGGAATTGGCATTCCCTTTGGGATTATTTAGAGTATTTAGATTTCTCTTCACTTTATATATATTTATATTAAATGGCAACGTTGAGTTTCCCATTGAGGATCTTCAAGGTAGAAAGACAAAACCTTTTAGCACATAGCACAAACTTAATATACTTGCTTTAGTATTATAATTCATAAAAGTCCACCAACCGATCAGCAGATACCAAGTAGTTTAAAATTGTATAAATTCTCTCATCTCTAAAATGAATAAACAATAATGGTTTTTTTTTTTTTTTTTTAAATCTATAATATTTTACTACAAAATGATGCTTAAAAAAACAAAAAAAAAAAAATATATATTTCTAATTATAATAAAATGATATGAAATGAAAAAAAAAATAAATTATGATGTATAATGATGTATGTATTTATGTATGTATAATACTTATGTATGCGCGTTTGTATATGTTTTGATGTAAATTTAGTATATTTAGGAGGAGAAAGTCAAAAAAAGAAAAAAAAACAAAAATGAAGATAAATTGCTTTTTTTCCAAAGCAAAACAAAAATTGTATAAAAATCTGTTTGCAATTTAATCTGATCTTCTATGATTTTATTATTATTATTATTATTATTATATACAATATTATATTTACTTACATACAAATCTACAAATGGGATCATCAATCAATTTGAAAACAGGTCCAACAAAATTATCAAATTCTATCACTATTCCTTCCTGCAGCTAACCATGACAAGTTTCAGTAGTTTGATTCATTCCAATGTTTGCTGAAATTCTTACACTATTTTGATAAGTTTGAAAGTGAAAATTGAAAATTCAATTGATTTGGGATCATCAAAAAAATAAGACTGGAAAGGTCAGAAAGAAGCCTCACTTTCCCAATTCATTGAAATTTCATTTAATATTTAAAATCATTGGATGATTTATTCTCCCAAAATTCAATGGAACTTCATTTCCCCATCCCCATTGAACATTGAATAATCAAGAAACAATACTTACATTGCACCTAGTAATTCATTTGATTTGATGATCATCCATTTTGATTTCAGTCAATTTTTGTTGTTACAATATAATTTTTGTCTTTCTTTGTTATTAAAAAAAAAAATAATAATAATAAATGGTGGCCATAATCTCTCTTATATAGTATAAGCATAAGTATTCAGGCGTGATCATATTAAGGGGGACCTATACCTATTTATTTAATAGAAACACACATTTAAATTGATTTAAGGAGGAGATTTGATTACATTAGTTTTTGAAGATGACATCGCTTAGCATTCAGCATTTTCCATGGTATTTGTCAATGTTTTTCGGCAGATATATTGATATAAACTTTTGTCAGACAAAATTAGCCCCAGAAGAAAGAGTTCATCAAATCATTTGAACTTCGAGACCAGTCGAAATCTCTTTCAAAATGGAGCGGGGGGAACAATGGCTTTCCAATTGATTGATTGTGGAAACCATTTTCATAAAAAATCGGTTGTTGTCTTCGAAAAAGTACATTCCTATCAGATCAGATCAGATCACTGACGTTTCTTGTCAAAGTTATACCAAGTTGTGTTGTCCACCTAATAAGGCCAAACCTGTAGACCTTTAGTACAATAGTACATATACGACGACTGTATAGAGAGATGATATATAATTATGTTACTTTTATTTATACACATATATATTTTATAAGAATTCCTTGCATGTAATTTATTTGTTTTATTTTGTTTGCTTGTTTATTATTTTTTTTAAAATTGAAAAGAAAACAAAAAATCTACTTCCAATTGCTGTGTTATTTATTTCTACATACAATATTTTAAAGTCATGAGCAAACAATAGAAAAAAATACAATAAATAAATAAAAATTCATTTCATAAGCAATATATTTTTCATTTTTAAGATTTAATATTTCATACATCATAGTAAAAAATATTGTAATATGCACATGCATTAAAAATGACAACATAAAAATAAAATAAAAATAGTTTAATTTTAGGACGCACAGAGCTTTCAATGGATTTAAACTGTAATAAGTAAATAATAATATTTTATTTTAATTTTTTGAATGAAATTATCCTTGACATCTCAACAACATCATGAGCATCAATCATCATCATCATCATCATCATCATCACATCACATTACATCACAAAATTTTGAAATGAAAATTAGACATATTAGACACATGCATTTTCAATTGAATGATGACCAACAATTCTTATAAATTCCTTGTCTGTCATCCTTCAATGATCATCAGTCGTCAGTCATTTAGTATTTGAAACTATTGTCAAAGATCATGTTCAGATAGTTTTAATGGATGGTCATTGGCCATCTGTGGTCTCCTGTTTGGGTTTCAAAATATATAATTTGTTTCTATCATAGAAATTGTTATTATTATTATTATTTGACAAATGATGAGTGATGAACGAACGGTTAGGGGTATGGTAAAGGGTATGAGAAATTCATTTGAATTTTAACACAACTTGACAGAAAAACAGAGAAAAATTATATAAGAAAAACACAAAAAGAAAATCCTTAGGTACCTTAAACTTGCAAAATATTGTAAAATCTTTACAAATTTAATAACAAAAATGAAAAACTTATAAAAATGATTTTCTTCAAAAAAAAAAAAAAAAAAGAAAAAAATTCTTATAATCGTAAAAATGCTTAAACAAAATAAACAACAAAAATTATACAAAAAGAAATATATAAAAAATCACAAAAAACAAACAAACAAACAAACATAAACTGCGCTTCATTATTTCTAAATGTCCAATAAAGATGTATGATTTATTCAATTTTATATATATAAAAAAAAAGAAGATATATACAAAAATTAAAAAACAAATTTTTATGAAGCAAAAATATAGCAAGAAACAAAAACAAAAGCAAAATAAAAAAATATTGTAATTTAAAACTTTGGTCACATCAAAGATTTTCTGTGGTTTTCATGATTTGGGATTCTATTATTTATTATTTCATTTTGTTTTTGTAAATCTCAGAAAAAGTTTGTTTACTCAAATTCTAACAAATCAAATGTAATCAATTCAATTTCATGAAACGTACAAGAACCTTAAGCAATTGGGGGATTTCGGGACCGGGGTGGGGCTTACAAACAAATAAATGCTATTAAAAAAAAAAAACAAAAAATAAATGTGTATTTCTACATAACAAATTCAAAACAAAAACATAGTAAATTACTACTACATTAAATTAATTAACACAAAAAATATTATATATAAAAATATAAACAAAAATTAAAAAAAGAAATCTTACTTATTATACAAAAATTTAAATGGAAATTAAAAAAAAAAAAAATAATGCAATTCCCCAAATACAAAATGATAACATAACATTTACATAAAATGCTTTAATAAAAACTTCATAAATATAAAAAAAGAAAAAAAAAACTACAAAGAATTTATTATTGAGGTTGGTGGCTCCTTGAATTTTAGATCCCTTCCATATGGTAAAACCTTTGTTAAGATCTTCAAAACCAAAAAGAACTTGTGAGACCATCGCCTTCCGCTCCACTAAATGTGATAACTATCTGGATAACGGACAACCCATAATCGGAGGAAGTAATCTACTTAAGTATATTAAGTATGCTATGTCATCTTGTAAGCCTTAAGGTTCAGAAGGTCCTATGGCAAGATCATTCGGATGACCCAAGCTGATTCATTTGGTAAATTCCATTGTTTTGGTTTTACCTTATTGTCTACAGGATACAGAAACATCAACATAGGTTTAAAGTGAATAAAGGCGGCAACTATGCGCATCTGAATGGCTGATAGATTTATCAGAATTTTATTTATTTTGAATAATTGAAACTAATGCGCTGACTTCTTCACTCTTTAATCTCTCGATTGTCCCGATATTATGGATTTTTATACACTTCACGAAGTGAATAATATTATAAGTTTGTCATCAAGTTCTAATATATACAATTGTATTTATGAGAACCAGCCGAAGCAGACCACTGGAAGAAGAGTCCTTAAAAAAGTTAATGAATCCAGATTTGAATTCAGTTCTAACATATTTTATAGTTGTGTACATACTACATATATGAAGGTGCAGAGTCTCCAATATCAGTTGTATGTGTCATCATCCCCATTTAAAAACCAATCCATGAATCCAACTAAATTTTCTCTATCTACTAGTCGCTCAATACTATAGTATTGTAATAAACAAAATTGTATTGTAATTTTAAAATAAGTACAATAATTATATTCGATCAGACAGGCCTCCAAAACTTGAAAAGAATCTCTCAGTTTCTTTAATCCAAAAATCTCTCATTTTGAAAGTTCAAAATATATTCAGAAAGACCTTCTAGTCTTGAGAAAATGGTCTTGCTAAGAAGATTCGAGTCGTCATGAGGCAAAAGGTACCGAAGGCTCACTAATGCAAAAAAAAAATCGGCCAAGTACGAGTCAGACTCGTACACAGAGAGAGGGTTCCGTACCAGATTGGGGTTTTTTGTATGAGGGGTATTCCCCCTAGTGGTCCGATTTGACTGATTCCAAGAAATGTACCGCGTCTATATCAGAAACTTATAGTGTCTAAGCACAAAACAAAAAAGTTTTTCTAATAAGAACCTGAATTTTAATGGTGGGTTTGTATGGGAGGTACCCTTCCTAAAGGTCCAATCAAACTGAAATTTCGACTCTATCAGTTTCTCATCCATAACCGCCAATCAAGCAAATTTTAAGATCGTGGGCTTATTGGATCGTATAGCTCCCATACATATCGAAATGTTTCTTGTATGGGGACCCCTTTAAATTTTTGAAAATATTTTCGTTTAAGGTTTTGTTGTTGTTTCCCGGATAGAACTACAGATTCTGTGAAAATTTCAACTCTCTAGCTATTACGATGCATGCATGAGACGAGAACGGACGGAATATTTTGTTTCATTCGAAGTAAAAATTTTGCATTTTTGATTCAACTTGGCACACAGAGTTTTATCGCCCCGGCTTACTAATCCGCCAAAGCCTCTTATGCAATGATTTCCCATAATCATCATTCATTTGCTAAACATGAGTAAAACATCATTATATCTTTATCATCATCATCATCATCATAAAATGTGAATGTGTTTTTATTTTACAAAAATCAAGTCATAAATAAATTTCAGATAACAAAGTCTTATATAGTAGTATATATAGTACATATACGAGTATGTGAAACAAATAACTAAATGAAAGTAAGAAAAGTAGTAGCTCTGCCTACTTTTTGTTCTATTATGCTTTGCTTTGGATTTGCTCCAAATGGAACCAAATGCTGATTAAAGATATTTCCATTTTTCTCAAGTCAATTGAGTTGATTACAAAAGTATGAAGAATGTGATACAATTAAGATAAAATATGAGTATATATTATTTACATTATATATAATATTTCAGAGTCATCAAAGGTTTACAAATTGTACTTGACTGTATTTCACTCACCACTGTCATCTGTCATCATAAAAAAAGAAGAAAGATGCAATAAAAAAATAAAAAACTTTGGAATTCTCTTTGTGTTTCTGTTTGGTTATAACATTTTATATTAATGAATGCTGACTCTGACTCAGACTCTGTTCAGTATTATCTACATTTGCATCCGGATGCTCATCATGTTGTTGAGAAGCCTTCTCAGCAATTAATTCCTCTTGCTCCAGCTCTTCTTGTTCCTTAGTTGTTATTGTTGCTGGTGTTTTCTTTTTGCGTCGTATGTATTTGTTCCAAATTTGCATAAAAAAGTTGCCCGCGAGTACATCTGTTGAGTCGATAGTCATGCGTTTGGTTGCCACACTGTGAATGGGGCCAAAGGCGAGCGCAACAACTGTACACGCCAAGCAGATAACATTGTATGGCATGCTGAAGTCAGGTGTTGGCAAAGATACTATAAGGGCCTCGGTGCGCATAGTCTGATAATAGCCCGCGTTACGTGTCGCATTGAAGAGATCGGCAAAGATGTGACCCTCAACTGGTATCGCCGTGTAATTACGTGCAAGTGGCAGCAACATGCTGATCACAGAGGAACCAATGTCATGACCATTATTCGCATCCGGTGGATACTCAAGCCACTTAAGCATCATGTAATCACAGTCTATTGAAATGCGGGTAGTCGATTTTGGAGGTATAGACAAACCCATTTCCAAGTGTGTAGGTGCTGTGCGTTGTTTGCTAGGCCTAAAATGTAACATTTTCGGCTGCAAATGTTCATAATCCAGCAGCGATGCCTTGTCAGGTTTTGAAATAATTTGCAGGGTATGTAAATATGTGGTAACAAACCATGGTATCATCTCCTGTATGACAATTGGTATCTTCTCGTAATGTGTATTCGTTATTTCTGTGACAATGCGACCACTTTGCTGGCCTTGGCCAGCGACAAAACGCTTTGCATAAACCAATGGTGGCTTCAAAATTGAATTATGTTTTTCCTTGCGTTCCAGACAAGCAACATTGAAGAGCCTGTCCGCTCGTTTGCTAGATTCTAGTTCGTAGACCGCGTAGGAGGTTGTGTAGCCACCGCGTGTCGTTGTTACTACGCTTGATGCTGGTGGTGATAGATCAAAATTGGCTCCTTGTTCGGTTCGTTCAATGTAGATTTTGCTTGAATTCGCCAATTTGCAACAACAGTTTAAGCCCTGCCCGAATAGGCGACGCAATGAAAAGTCATTTCGGTTGCCCTCCAATAGCTTCAGGTCGTAGACAAGATTGGCAGTGTGCGTCAATTGCAAGGAACATTCATTCGGAGAGGAGCTGCTGCAAATCGTACGAAGATTCAAGCTAAGCGAATGGAATTTGGTGTTGTGCACATTGCCCGAGTTTAAAAGTGACACCAAACCCATTGCATTGCCGCAAGGCAATAATTTCTTCCATGGTGTCAGATTCTCTGTGCAAACTATTTCGCGTGGCAGTGTTGCATAGCGCACATGTTGCCTTGCGTCGTTATTCTCGGGAGGAACAAATTGCGGACGAAAGCCATATTCGGGAGCAATAGTGTTTGTACTATCGACAAAATTCAACGAAACACATAAGATACCCGACAAAACGCCCATGAGCCGCGACCACTGGTTATCAGCATCGCTTTCAGTCAAATTGCTGCCACTAAACCAGGCCCAGGCTTCAGTGCCGCCGGCAGCATCAATAATCGGATAGCCCCACTCCGCGTAACGCCATAAGCCTTGTGTCAAACTTATGTGCAGCTCCTTGATGTCATATTGAAGCAGCAAGTCTGCTATGACGCGAGGCACCAGTCCTGTGTTGTGCACTAAATCCACAACAAATGCAAATGCAAAATGAGAAAAAGAAAACAACGAAATCTCACTGAAGACAAAATACTTACAATTCTCATGCTTTCCATAACGCCAACTGGTGCTGAATTGAAAATATGTGTTAACATGATTATCCGCCAGTGGCCGCACCACAAGTTCTTCTTTATATTGTTCATCATGCAATAAGCAACCAAAAGCTCCAGCTCCAGCATCAGCACCAGCACCAGCACCAACACCAACACCTGCAGTGGCCAAAAGTATACAAAGCAGTCTTAACAACTCCATGGTGAGAGTGATGAGTGAGTGTGATTGGTGATTGATTACTTTGGAATTTAGTTTTTGTCAATGTCTAATGATGTTTATCCAATTAGTCATGCAAAATAAAACATATCATCGAAATGCATCAATATTTTTTAACAATCAATTCCCACGTACACCAAACACATTACAGTATGCATAAACACTGAAAGGATGAACAAAAAAAAAAATAACACACAATGCCAGTCAATATGTATATTTTATTAGGGGTCCTCAAGAAACGTGTATCAATTTTAGCAAATTTGTTACGCAGCAAAACGAAGTGACAAACAAACAAATAACAGTTGTGTGTCGTTGCAAGTTTTTCGCCTCAATTTTGTATTTTAAATTGTTATAAGATAAACTGAGGTAAATCAAAGCTGTGTTCATTCATCATTAGGAAAAGAGTGACTTACAGATATCCGATAACGCTTGGTGGTCTACTGCTGTGAAATATTTGGGCTTACTCCCTGACAAACGTCTAAGAATCACTGCTCGGTCTTGCTTGCAAAAAATGGTCATTGAATTGATCTCCATATAAAGGTGCAAACTTAGCTTAGAAAATATGATTTTAATCTGTAAACAAGTTGTTGCTCCTGCATGGAAATATTGTACTAAGGGGTACATCACGCCGAATGAATATTCAAGTGCTTCAAAAGAGGGCTGTCAGGAGAATTACAAATCCCACATGTATGTTAGGAATTCGACGATCCACAACGACCTCCGCAACCCTACAGTTTTCCAGTAGAGAACAGACTAAGGCAGATTTGGTTGGGAGCCAACTAGGCGTCTCAAAAAACTATATCCAAATGAATTAGCAACAAAGCACTTTTTTTTTTATCATTTTAGGGTAGTGAAAAATACTAATGACTCTGTGTCACATAGGACAGCAACGGTAACAGAACCAGACTCCAGTACATTTGTAACTGAAACAGACCAGAAACGGCACCGCAATGAAAAAACTGTTCTGCCACATTGCATGTTTAACATGACACCAGATCTCAATGTATTTGCAACCGAACCTGTAACAGATACTTTTAACTTCTCTTCTGTGCCGTCGCATCAAATTTGTTTGTTGATATTGCGCGTAGTTACTGTGGTTTGATTAAAACACTTTGATTATGTTACACAGTCTCACAGAACCAGAAAAAGAAAAGATCCAGAACGTTGCGTACTAGTGTCTGATACTGTGCTATGGGACATTGCTCCTTAAATCGAGTATTTATTTATGTTGTTGCGTGAGGACCCCTATTGTAATCGCCGGGACTGTCACTCTATCAGTTGTTATGTCATTTTGGTATCAAATTTCACTTAAATGGTCACTCTATTTGTTGATATACCGCACTTGAACAACACTTTCCTTTCCAAATCGGTATAATCGTTTAAGATAAGAAAGAGGTAACTCTTAACCACAAACGTTTCGAAACACTTTTCCCAACAAAATTTTAAAACCAAACAACGCAGGAGAAATTTCCATTCAAACAAAAAACAAAAATTGGTTAGTAAATAAATGTATTTATTAAATGTAACATTTTTAATTAAATGTGATTTAATTAATCAAAACCAATTTTAAGGAAATACTTTTGTATTCTTTTAAAAGTTTTTCTAAAATTCCAATTTTTGAGACTATACAAACAATTTTTACTTTTTACTCAAAACTAATAGAAATTGGTTATTGGAATTCCATTATTCTATCATTTTCCGCTTTGTAAGATATCTCATGTCATTGTCCTAATATAGAAGATTTTTATAAATTACTGTATGGTTATCGTATTCATTACAAGTCTTCACTGCTTTCAATTGTTTGATTGAAATGGAAAGACCTCTGAGTAAAACTAAATTTTTGACCTCATATGAAGATGGGTTCATCTTTGCAGGATTTTAAAAATTGATAACTTGAAATCTATAATGTATAAATGTTCCAAAAACCAGTTGACAGTTGACAGCATCAAATTGTAAAGTTTATTCTGATTTTTTTTTTTCTATTGATCAAGTCAAGGCAAGATTTCTGTGTACCATCGAAAATAATATGTTTTCCTCTTATTTAACATAAAAAAATACAAAATAACGATAGAAAACGAAAGTGATTTTATTCTATGTAAGTCCAATAATGAAACACATAATTCAAATAAAATTCAATTAAAACATCGTTTAAATAGTATAACAACTGATGTGATCTGCTGTAAAAGTATAAGAATTGTAATTTTCATAAATTAAAACAACCAAATTTTTCATTTATTTCTGTTTTTTTAATATATTGTGATATTTATCAATTCCTTATTTCTTATAACATAAAAAAATGTACTGCAAAGCATTAACGACAAAATAGTGTTGAAAATGGTTGAAAACGGTACGCGCAGCACTGAAATGTTTGCATGTTTTAGTCCATTTTGCTCGTTTCATTCAGTGGATGACAACCAACACTAAATCGGCTCGCAGCTCGCTTAGTCGCATTCGCACCAGTACAAAATGGCTGTGGCAATGCGACAATGACCGTTTTCTTCTGTGTCGTTCGTTGTGGTCGTACGTGGGTTCAATCGCTTCTCTGTTGTCATTTGTCTTGCACTATACAAATCTATAAATAATATTGCAACAACTACAAAAAACAAACTATCAAAATATAAACACAATTTAAACGGAAATATTAATATTGACTGCAACAAGCAATGGTTCTTCTTTTCTTCTAGACAGAAAATTTGAGAATAACTTGAAAAGCAAGAAAAAAAAAAATTGATAATTCACATGAAGGTAACGAAACAAAAAGCAACAACACCACTTTAACAGTAACAAAAATGAAAAGAAAAAAAAAAAAACAAAAGATTAAAATAAAAAAATGACAAAAAAAAAAAAAAAAATAAAATTAAACAATTTAATTTTTCTTAAAAATGTTTTAATGTACCGTACCCCGTGTGCTGTGCTGTGCTGCCACCAACCAGCCAGAGCACATTTTTTTTTATTCATACAATACAAATTCTATTATTTTTAGTATTTATTAATATTAGTAATATTGGAACAACATTTAAATTATATTTTAGGTTATGACTATGGTCCCATTTATTCGATTTTGAATGTTTTGAAAACATTTAAAATTCTTACACAAGTTACGTACGGTCGTTTTACAACAAGAACAACAATTTTACACACACTGAAATGAAAATTTTTAATGTAAAAATAAAAAAGTAAAATTTCGAAGCAACTTAACACAAACGTCGGCGGCAACGACGACGAAACAAAACGGAAAAATTCAATTGAAATTGAGATTTACGGAAGGCACACGATGTTCAAGAAAGATTTTTACTCGCGTCGCGGTAATACTTCAACTGTTTTTAAACTTTTATTGCGTTGCTGCACAGCAAGAGCGTGAACTAAACATGTTACCGTAGCGTAGCGAGCCAGCAAGCATGCAAGCGGCGGCGGCAACAACAATACGAACACTTCTCCAATTTGAGCACAGCAACAATAAAATGCTCGTTGTTCGTGTTGAATTCAAAGCCAAAACCACTCACTGTGTGTCACTCACATAGAGCAAGCACAACAACAACAACAACATACAGCATACAGTGAGAGAAAAAGAGCGGCGCGTGTATTCAGAGAACAAAACGTCTGTGGGCACATTTGTGGTGTGTGCGTGTGAGTGAGTGAGTGAGTGTTGGTGGTATTTGTATTGAGTGGTGTAGAGTGCTGAGAGTGAGTGTCTGCCTGCCTGCCTGCTGTGTTGCTGTCAGAGAGCGAGTATATGATTCGCCGTGTTTTTCATACTCGCTCACATAATTTTTTTTTTTTTTAAATGTTTCGCCGCAAAATTGGCATTTGCCGCGAACGAACGAAAAACGAACATTCCTCGATATTATTTATTCATCATCCATTCATTGTATGTCGTCGTCGTCGTCGTCGTCGTCGTTTGAGGTTGCGTTTACGTTTACGTTTGTTTCAATAGCTTCTTCAATGGGGAACAGCCATAGCCAGCCAAACGGCAGTAGTGGTAGAGTGGGTCGGGTCGGGTCGGGTGGTCGTCGCAACTTCATATGAAGAATTAACAATCGCATTTCTCGTCAGTTGTTTAGTTCAGTTCAGTTCCGTTGAGTTGTTTTCTGAATTTAACTTTATCTATCCATCCGTTTACGTACAATACAATATTTTCATTATACTTAATTGTTATTGTTGTCTTTTGCTTCTATTGCTGCTGCTGCTGCTTCTGCTGCTGTTGTTTTTATTGGATTTGTCTGTCTTCTACTTGGTCGACTCGATCTACATACTTACATACTCTTGTGTCGTTCTTATGTAAAAACAAACAAAACAAGAAGTATGCAAAATTATTATTATCATCATCGATTTAACTCGGTCGGACAGAGTAATCAGAAATCGGCCTAATAATTTTCTAAACGTCTCTTGCTTTTTTCTTTTGGTTTTGTTTCGTTTTTTTTTTTTTTCGTTTTCTTTGTTCTTTCTTATGCTAATTTGCATGAAATTTACAGTTATTTATTGTTTAAATAAACAACTGCGAAATTATGCGAACAGCAGCAAAAGAGCGAGAAGAGAAGAAGAGAAGTAGAAAAACGTAAAAGGAAAAGTGAAATGAAATTGTTGTAAAGAAAGGAATTTTTTAATAAAACAACGAAGGATTGATTTTCTTGAAAATAAAAGTGAACAGAACCAGACGAGACACAAACAAACAAACTAACAAAACGAAGTAAGAAAAATCCCAGGTGATTTTATTAAAAAATAAATTCCCCGGAGATATAAGTTTATTGAAAACTATCATCCAAAGTCGTCCTTTATGTAGGCCAAAGTTGTCCAGAGTTTAAGGAAGAAATAGTTAAAGTTTTTTTTCCCACATGCTCTTTAAGGTCTTCGTGAGCAACCTCGAAATTGTGTCAAAAATCAATAGACGGGGCGGGGGATGACTGAGCTGTGCTCATATTATAGTAAAAAATCAATCGATGGCAATAAAAACTAATGTAGCGGTGATACAACAGACCCCAAAGTAAATGTGTTTCTTGTTCTATGTGTTGTGTTTGTTACTTAATGCTTTGTCATGATGTGTATAAAACATGCAGAAATGAACAGAAGAGAGGAGAGAAGACCGAAGACCAATACCATATAAAGTTTATATTATAAACTAATGGGCATAGGTCAGTCAGTCTGTCTACTGAATAAGTTCGTTTAGTTCAGTCTCAAATTTCATGCTGCAGCAGACACGTCTACACACATTATATGTAAATGCATGCATAGATACATACATATGTATGTACATACATATGTATGTGATGAGTCCAGAGTTCTCCGATTGTTGAAAGAGGTAGAGGCCTTAGTTTTTTATAAAAACACACTTTTTTTTGTTTTTATATGGAAATTCTCTGTTGTATTGGGGTGTGACAGATTTTGTGGAATAGAACAAAAAAAAAAAGAATGTTTTAATGAACCAAATCTAATGTTCTGTCTAGACATAAATCACAGGTTATACACACTTGCATACATATGTACATATGTAGGTAGTAGGTTACAGTTCATTAGATCAGATGTAGTGTGCAATGTAATTGTCATATTACTTGTAATATATTTTTTATGGTAAAATATTTACAATACTAATAATAAATAAATATACATACATATATCTACATACAAGATATTGTATGATAACGAATCCCCCATCCCTCAACCCCCTTGCCAGATTTTGGCTGATTTTATTTTTTATTCTTTTCTTTTTTGAATACTTTTACATTACATTTGCCATTTGAATTTTTGGGGGCATTTCTTTGATTTATCTATCTATCTATTGTATAAAACTGGAAAAACAAAACCAAAACCAAAAATAAACTCCTTTTCAGGTCTCATTTGCTCCGATTTACAGTTCGTTCTTCAGTCCGGCAGATCCATCCATCAAATGTATGTAACTCGAAAACTCAACTGTCACATGCAATGTTGTTGTCATCTACTTAATTGGGACAGTTCCTTCTTCATACCATACCAGTTCCACCAACCAACCAGGACTGCATAATGTTCGTTCGCATCAGAAGCCATTCATTAATGGAAATCTAAACAGTGTGTGTGTGTGTGTGTGTGTGTGTGTGTACCGACAGTTTCCGACACATACAATAAATAATATTATATTATCTATCTATCATCATCTCGTCCGCCCCAAATAATTTGTTGGATTTGTTTACAAAAAAAAAAAAAATACATAATAAAATAAAATAGAATGAATGAATACTATATGTCTCGTTCCGTCCCGAAGCGAAAGTCGGTCGGTCGGTTCTAGACATTCATAGGGTGGCATTACTACTATACAAAGGTGGGTTCAATCAATACTTAGTACATACTCCGAATTAAGCTCTGTAACATTGAATTTGTGTTATACCTTTATATATTTTCATTTGTTTTTCTTAATTATTTATTTTTTTTCCGATTTGATTTTCTTGTAAATAAACTATAAACATCATTAACCTATAAATACGAGACATTTCAATTAATCAATCGATCGATATATTTATGTACTTCTGTATTACAATATTTAGATTTCAAGCTAATAGAGTAGAGTCTTTGAAGCTATGGGTGGGTGTGGGTATGGGTGTGGGTACATCCGTTGTTTTTGTCAAAGAAAAGAACAATTGATAACTATTACCATTCTTCCTTCATACACATGGATAGATAAATAGATATTAAAAGTGTTGTATGATTGTTTTCAATATGACACAGACACACACCCCCCCATATTTCTATATTCTCTCTTATAAAATAAAGAAGAATTAGAAAGCCTCTAAGGAAGGCACATTTTTCATATATTTTTCATTTCTTGGTCTCAAGTCTCAAACAAAATTACAAATGCTAACAAAGGCTCGGGGTTTCGACACTACTAGCTTTGGGCAAGGGGAGGAGGCAGAGGTGGTAGCACTGTAAATGTCTATTTTGCCCAAGGGCGGCCCCGCTAGTCCACATTCTCAGTTAAGTGCACATTTCTATGATTTTGTCTTTAAAAATAATGTAAAGAAAAATGAATAGAAGAACCCCCCAAAGTAACAATTCTATAAAATTCGATACAAATTCACTCACTACTCATCATTATTCCTTTTCATTCTATTTTATTCTGCCTGCTGCCGCCCATCTTTCGTTTGTTGTTCGCTCGTTTCTTTCTTTGTCTTGCTGTTGCTACTGCTACCGTTGTTCGACGAACTACTGCGTAAATTTTCCTTGTTCAGTGTCATCGCACTTGTCGATTACATTTGTTGCTTTGTCGCTCGCACTAAACTGTCTTCGGTGTCTTCTGTCTGTGTCTGTATGGGTGCATGAGATTAATGGGAGGTGTGTGTGTGTGTGTCAGATAAGCGACGACTACAACGATGAGTAGAGAGAGAGAGAACGATAAAATGTTAAGAAAATAAAAGCGCACTCTTGCATTTAATACATGCGCACATACACAATTAAATATTCTCACTCTCTCTCTCTCTCTCTCTGTGCAAACAGTACCTGTGTGCGTATGTATGCCTGGTGTGTGTGTGTGTGTGTGCGTCCTTCTGAGAATCTGAGTATATTTTCTCTCTCTCTCTTTTTTTCAATCTTCTGCTGCTGGTGCAAAAAGACAGAATTTTCATCATCCCCATTAGCAAAATAAAAAATGACTGAAATTTTGCATATGCGCAGATAAAGAGAAAACCACAATCACGGTCGCCGCCTATTATGAAATATTGGACAAACTAGTATCCTTGGCACGGCGGCATGCCTTGAAAAGATTTAATTGGTCGACGACCAGGTCGTCAAATGTACTTTCTTCGTCTTCCTTTCAAAGCCACTTTTCTTCCTCCCAAATACAATAGGAAACCACCTATGTATGTACATACATACATACATATGTATAATAATAATGCCTTTAAAATGCCCTAAAAAGAGATCTAAGTTGTTTCCTAAATGACGATTTCTTTAACAATCTGTGGAGGATATGAAAGAGGAAATACATTTTATAGTTAAATAAAAAAAACATTCAAGTTAATGTTATTTTAGTAAATAAATAAGTACATACAATACATACATACATACAGTATATTATATGGTATAGTAGTCGTCGTCGTCGTCGGTCGGTAGGTCGCTTATCGTTTGCTTTGTTGTTGTTGTTGTTTGGTTATATACTCATAGAATACATACGAACGAATTATTCAAGCGGAAAAATTGATTTAGATTTTATTGTTTTCTGTTTTTGGGTTGTTGTTGTTGTTTGCTGTTCGTTCTATTTATAACGACGACCAACGAACGACTACCACAACACAACAATCGAGAAAGGAAAAAAGCATCATCCAGTAAGAAGCAGTACTAGTATGTGCAATAGATGATGTTGAACCCCCCAATAATACAGAAAATGAAATACAATCGAAAAGTGATGGAGGGAGGGAGGGAGGGAGGTCGGACGGGCGGCACATTAATCTATCTATCTGATCATTGTGGCGCAATAGATTATACTATGTAGATATTATAAAGAGATCAGATTAGATAGATACAGATACATAAACAAAACCAAAAAAGCAAGCAAGGAAAATTTTGGGCAAGCGAAAAAATGCGTCAACAACAAACGTCGGTCGTTCTCTCAATTGGACTTGAGCGCATGATGATGAGAAAGAACACACACACACACAGTACGAACAATGACAATGTGATGATGATGTTGATGATGACGAAGAGTATAAAATATTTTTACATAATTCGTCAGATTGAATAATGAATGCAATGATGATGTTTTATTCATAAAATGACCGATTTTTTGACTTTATATTTATTATGAATGCATGATGACGACGATGTAAAGCTACTGATTGATACTAATTGGAGGAGATTGGTGAAGATGACAAGTTTTCATCTACTGACAACCTAGTTTGCTGCTGGATGATGATAGAGATGATGCTGCTGCTGCTGCTTGCTGTGGGTGCTTTTTTTTTACATACAAATTTTTATATTAATTTAGGTAGAATCACGTTCCAAAAACTTTGATTACTCGCTCGCACTTCTTTTATGTTGTATGTATGTATGTAAGTACTTATGTTTGCGAGACGACGACAAAGCAGCAATATCAATAAACCACTGACAATAACAAACAATGACACGCCATAATTGATTGAACTAGCCTAGCCCGGCCTCGCCTCGCCTTGCCTTGCCTTGCCTTTTCATGCCTTACTTCGTTCGTTTCCGTTTCCCTCACAGACCCCGTTTTTTGCGTTTCGCTGTTTCATTTCATCCATCGTTAGCTAAGTATGTATTTTTTCGTCTTATATGCTTTTATCTCCATTTGTTTCGTTCGTTTCTTGTTCGTTCTCTAGGCACGGGCACGGGCACTGACACCGATGTGATGCTGCCTGCCTGCTGTCGCTACTGCTGCATCTGGCTGGCACCGCTTTCTGTTTGTAGTGTCAATTCAATTTCAAGCTCTTCGCTACATTTCGTCGTAATAACATCGTTGTCACTCGTTGTTGTTCGCTTTGTTTCGTTTTATTGTGAGCTCCTTCAAATTCAGACTAAATGTGCCCGCCCGCCTCGTCATACATTTAATTTGATTCGACATTCGACATATCGAATCCAATAATTAACCATTATGATTGGAGAGAGGAGTAAATGAAATGAAACCGAAAGAATTAAAAGGAACGAGAGCGAGAGCAATCACATTTTGGTTCTCTCGTCGAAATTCGCCGCATTTTCAAAATACTGAAAAAGAAGAGAGAGCAAAAATGAAACAGTGCTGAGAGAGAGAGAGAGAGAGAGAGAGACAGGTAGAAAGCAGTGAATGCAAGCAGTCAGACAGGCAGCCAATTACGAGGGTCGGTACAAACGTGTGGCAATCTTGCAAGTTTCTCCAATATGAAGCATTTTTTAGCATATTCGCATTTAGAAAGTTTTGTCATATCGACGCTATTTGTTTACTTTCTGTCAACTTAAAAATTTCATCTCGAAAAAAAAAAAACAAAATGGTTTTAAATTGTGAACATTTTCGTACGATGAGTTTTTACGATTTTCCAAATGGATTAACTTGGCAAGATAGTGCGGAAAGACTTCATTAGTCTTTTTGTGATGAAGCATCACATGAGATTATCGTATATCGCTGGTTTATGGATTTCAATAATGGACGACGCTGTACACTGTAGGACGAATTTCGTGAAGGTCGACCAAAAACAGCCGTTACGCCTGAAAATTGCTGCAAAAGAAAAAAAGGTCTCGTCAATTGGAGCAAAGAAATGCTTAAAAATTACGGACATCGTGCATCGTGCAAAAACGTATTTAAGTGTTCCAAGTGTTGTTCGCGCATGAAGCACTTCGAAGCAAATGGTGGCCTGTTTCTTTGGAATAACCGAACATATCGCAACCGTGCCACGGTCAATTCTGAGTGGTACATGACCATCTGTTTACCAGAAGTTTTTGGTGAAATGAGGAAAACAAATGGTCGACGTCAAATCATTCTTCATTATGACAATGTGAATGGCCATTCTGGTTTCTTAGGAAATGAGATGGCGGATGAATGTGCCAGAAGGGGATCTGCTTTGCCCATCTTGCGGGCAGTTAAGTCATCCCCGAATGATTTCTTTTTCTTCCCAACAATGAAGAACAAATTATGTGGTCAACGATTTTTGACACTCGAAGAAAGAGTTGATGTATTCAAAAAGCTTGTTATGGAATTACCTCAATTGGAGTGGAAAAAGTACCTCGAAAATTGGCTATTTTTTGAATCCAAACAATGCAAAACTTTTGTAGTTCCCTACGTCTCAACTTCGAAAGACGATTGACTTGTGCTATTTTGCCATGCTATATGATAATGACGTAAGCGACGAATTGCGAATTGTTGCTGTGACGCATTGAAGCAAAAAAATTAAACCAAGTAAAGCCAAGCTAAGTGGAGTGGAGTGGAGTGGAACATACATAGATAGAGAGAGTGAGAGAGTTAGAGAGAGAGTGGATGGAAAAAATAAGGAGTGAATTTTTTATGTTATACATATATCGTTTTTTTTTTTTTTTTGGAATTTTATCGCACAAGTTGAGCTTGTAGTATCAAGCAAGACCCGTTGATTTCGTCTGTGGGACGTTGGTTGGTTACTGTTGCTTCTTCATTAAATGCGCAAACTCGCGCGCTAATATATATTTCTTTTTTATTTTTTATTGTTCAAATTTGCTTTGCCTTGACATATACATATATACATACACACACGCACACAAAAACACATACAAATACATACATACATATGTGCACATGCATCATGGTGTCTCTCATATGTATGTCAATCTGATTATAAAAAGAAAAAAAAAGAACAGAAGACATCGGCGGCGCCGGCGGCAGCAGAATGACATGACAGTATGATTTTGAAAAGAATTGGAAAAATTGTACTTAATAGAAAAAAAAAAAAAAACAAACAAAACAAAAATGTTTCTAAATGTTTCTTTTAATTCATGAACATGATGAAATGATGATGAAATTCATTACTCTACTTATTGTTTTCTTTTAGTTCTTAGCTGTCTGTATTTATTACTCATACGCACATGTATATTAGTGTACATTTGTGTGTGTGTGTGTGTGTGTGTGTCTCTGTATGTATGGGTGCGTTTACAATGATTCACTTAAATGAAAAGAAATAAACTAAACGAATGAATGAAAGAAAACACCAACGCTTTTTTTCTTTCTTTTTTTCATATCTCTTAATAAACTTTTAAACTCTCAACTGTTTTTGCACAGATTTTGTAGATTTGAAACTTTCACATGGTGGCACGCACATGACATTTGTCCATAAGTTTTTTTTTTTTTTTTTTTTTGTTTTTCTTTAGCTGTTTTCTTTTTTGCTTGTTTCATTTCTCCCGACCTTTGTTCATAATCTCTTTCCCTAGTTGGCTCTACCTACCTACCTACCTACCTCCCACTTTCAGTTGAAGTAATCGAATTGCAATTTCCATTTCAAATGTATATACATAAGTATGTATGTATGTACGAGTATGTACTTCGTTTCTCTGCTTGATCCTATGGGAATGTTTTGTTTTTTGTTTTTGTTTTTTTTTTTTTTTTGCATTTTAATGTATGTATGTATGTACATATGACTGACCCAATTGCATTTCCTGTGCTGTGTCTGTGATTAGTGGTGAATATGATATCTCTAGAATTTTTGTGGGTTTTCTTCTTATAATTTCATCCAAAAAAGAAAACCAACTAAACTGCAAATCTTCAATTTCCAGCCTTTCAGTTATACATACATATCTATGTGTGCATGTATGTATGTATGTATTTATCTCAATTTACATAGAAACTTATATGCATTTCTCACGATAAGATTCTTTGTCTTTTGTAGAAATGGATGGAGGCTTTTCAGTTTCTTTTCTTGGCATTTGGATGACAATGTCACCTCACCTCTGTAATTGTTGCTGGGGGAAATGGAATGTAGTATGTGGTATCTCTTAGAAATTAGGAATTTATATTTGATTATGATAACACAGTTTTCCTACTTGGTTGTAAATATACATACAATATGTAATCTAATGATCTCAAACACTAGCAAAAATTAATTTCAAATGAGGATGAGTGTGAGTGTGATGAGTTGAGCATGTGTCTACATTAATTTTGATCTTTAATGGCGTTGGGGGCTTCTCTACTCTACTCTACTTTTATAATTTTTATTTTTTCACTTTTAAAATGTTTTGCTTTTGTTTTTGTACTACATCCGATAGGCAGAGGCGGGTCGACTTGACTTCACAACTATGTTATGTACTCGTATGTACGTACATACATACATACATATGTAATACATATAATATACAATATAATCTGCTTATCATGACAAAACAAATGTGTTCTGGTGTGTTGTGCTATGTGGTGCGCTATTATTTTGAAAACATGCTAATTAACTTTATATTTATGTATACATACATACTTACATGCATATATACATACATAGATATACTTAGATGTACAGAAATATGTTTATATATATGGGAATGTAAGTGATTCAGTCCTCTGAGTGTGTGTGTGTGTGTGTGTTTATTTCATTGTCAATACAAACAATTAACTTCTTGTGTGTATGCATGCATCATCTCCTCTATTTGTAAACTTCATTACTCACTCACTCACTCACTCACTCACTCACTCACTCTCTTACTTACATCATTTCTTTTTAACTAAGAAAATAAATATAATAAAACGTTCTCTCTTACCTTACTCACTGCATTGCCTACCATGGTCTTTTTTTGTTTTTTATTTTATTTTTTGTGTTTTGTATTGCATCTGCTGCTGCTTCTTCATTTCTCCGAACTGAGCAACCGATTGAGTTGGATCTCACCATGCTACACTCCGCTCTAACTTGCACACAGACACACATTGTAATCTCTCGTGCACAAAGCTTTCATGTTGTTGGTTTTTGTCGTCGTGCTGAGTGCTTTTGATAACAACAAACGATGATGATGGCAGCTTTGTCATCGCCATTGTTGTTGTGTTGTTGCTATCGCTGCTGAACGCGTTCGTTCTTGTGAACGATCGTTCGTGTTCGACATCGTTATCGTCTTCTGTCGGCTGTTCGAATTTCTTGCTGACTTTAGCAAAATCTGTCTTTATTTCTATGCGACTCTACTCTCTTCCCTCTCTACATACATATTTTCTTCTGCAATTGTTTATTTAAGTCAGCAGTTCTCAAAATGTGTGGAAGCGGATCCCGGGGAGGGTGACATTATTTTTCATATGAACATTTTCCATCCATTAGCAACATTGTAACATCGATCTTCTCTATAGCAAACTTCTATACAACGAGAATGAAGATCTCTATTACAAATTGGTTTCATAAATGAAGAGCAACTTAGAGATCTTCGTAATACATACGAATATGTTCATATGCAAATACAATATATTAAAAGATTACTAACTATTATTATTAACTAGTTTTTTATGTAACGAATAAAATTTGCAGTCCCATGCGAATTCATTATATAGAGTTGTTCGATTGGGTCTCATAGATCAGTATGGGTTCACGACTAAGCTTAAGAATCTCTGTCTGTTTTAAGTGCATACATATATATATATATACATATATTTGTTTTCTCTTGCACTCTCTTGGTCTTAACTATATGTAGTATATACATACATATGTACATTCAACACAAATACTCATTATATGGAGATAGATACATATGTATATACTTACAATATGTACGATGTGATATACACTATGTTCCACTTGAATATCCCTCCTTACAAAATGTTTATTACATCTATCTACTTGACACAAATAAAGGTAACGGCTTTATTTTTTACGATTTTTGCTAATTTCTTTAATTCTTGTTCAAAAGATTAGTGCTGTTTTTGGTTCACTTGAATAGCGCACATTATGGTTTAAGTTTCATTTGCGTAGCTTCCTCGGACATTTAAAATTATCAATTTATTAATTGGCCTAAATTTGAATGAATCTCGGTAACTTCAATTAGAATGGGTCGAGGAAAAGCCTTAAGTATTACTGAACAAGTCAAAATAATAGACTACAGAGAATGTAACCTCTCTGTGACTGAAATAACAGACAAAATCGATAGAAGTCGAAAAGTGGTTCATAATTTTATACACAATACACAATAAAGAAAATTATGGAAAATATACATACATTGTATATGAAAGGACGTACACATAGTGTGCTATACTGCGTGAAGCATCGAATCCCCATGGTTCTGTTGATAAAATTAAATCTAATACTGGAATACATGCCAGCACAACTACTATCTGGCGCATTATTTCAAAGGCTAAACACCTCCAACGTCTAAAACTGAACAACCCACCCAGCACCATTCACCCCTGCACGTAAAAAAATACGATGTGTACATGTGTATAAAATTGACCTAAAAAGTAACATACTTCTATTTATGCATATGTACAAACGTGTTCGAAAAAGTAAAAACAATACTTTTATATATTATTATTCTCTCTTGAAAAGTACAATGTTTGCATTTTCTCAAGAGCAATTTGCTCGAAAGACTTGTTGAAATGAGATGATAGTAAACCGCAAGAGTCCCTTTCACATAAATTGCAAAATTTCCTGTGATTCCCCATTTTAAATAATAAAAAAAGTTGCCAGACTGAATTTCTTCTTATTATTTCGAACAGCTGATTTTGGAAGTTTTATAACAAAAGTAATGAAATTAAAGATTAAAGATTGGTAACGCCATTAGGCAAGACGGGCTTTCAATCTATACGGACGGCTCCAAGGCGGAAGAAGCTACGGTGGGCATCTTTTCGGAGGAGCTGACAGCTCAATTTTCCAGTGTATTTCAAGCGGAGATCTGATCTATGCGTTCTTGCAAGCGGCAAAGTTGATTAGCACCTTGGGAGAAAACCCTAGGAACGTATCGATTTATGCTGATAGCCAGGCTGCCCATAGTATTAAGAGGTCGATTTAAAATCGTTCGCCATTGTTGTTCCTATTTTTTCGAACACGTTTGTATGTAATTGTACTGTAACAATTTTACATATGTATATCTGTGCTGAAGGTTTATACTCGTACATATTAAAAACTGACAAATGAATAATCAATTGGCACACTTAGTATCTATTAAATGCCAATTGAGTTTTATGCATTTCATTTGCGTTCCAATATCTTTTATCACAGTTTAGGATTTTTCAATTGAGTACTCACTTCTTCACTTTTACCATATTTAAAATTTAATTATACTTATTCCATTTCAACAAGAAAACCATACCATATTCCTTTCCCTCATCGGGTTATAGCAAATATGCTTTCCCTTTATGTATAAGGGGTCCGTTTTAATGGATCACATAGAACTACATAAGTATATTCAAATTCTTTTGTCTAGTAGAAATATCCTATATTTTTTGTTCTTCGTCTATATATAAATAGTAGGGTGGCATGACGGCAAAATGTCATAAGCCCCCAATCGGTTATGATTCCCGCCCGCGAGGGCCCTGAGCACTAGAGGTAAGAGATTCTAGAGATGCAAAACTTTATGAAAACAGTGCAACAATTTTAAAATAATAATTTTTTTTTTTTTTGTGGAAATAATGACATATATTATTTCTAAAAAAAGAAGAAGAAGGAGATCTAGGGAATCTTCCAATTTGGTAACATTAAAAACATTTCGATGCCCCATTTTTGTTTTGGTTTGATATGTTGAACTTCAAAAATCACTAAGAAAATCTATTGTTTTAAATTCGAAATCACATTAGAGAAATGAATATATGAATGGTATTTTACTGAAAAGGAAGGTCGATGAAAGCTACAACTTTATTATATTGGTGGTTTTCCATTGCAAAATTTTATAGACCATCGATGCAGCCTCTAAAGCACTTCAGTCTAAAGTCATCGATTGATCTTTTAAATGCGAAGTAAGACTTTGAAACCTATATGTATAAATGTATAGAAATGAATTTAGAGATTTAAAAACGTCAGAAAATAAAGTAGTAAAATCAAAAAGGTCTATCAACTCTAAATTTCCTAAAACTTATCAACTTAGATTGCATTTCCTTGGAATGAATGAATTTGTTTTCAATTTATTGGAAAATGTTTACTATTGTATTTACCTAGTTTCTTCAGTTTTCGATCCACTTTTAGACACCATATAGACCAAAGTCATCTCATCTTCTAGAAGGGTGTATTAAGCATTAAGAATCATTTTATTTCTGCATACTTTTCTGAGCGATCATTTTTAGAATTTTAAAGAATTGATACAAATTAAATAACCTCCATCGAACATTCTATGGCCCGAAATTTGAACTATGATGAAGTCATTAACACTTCCGTTGAATAGAAAGCCCGAACCAAGAAATTTTTATACAATAATTAAAACTTTATGTATTTATGTATGTATAAGTATATCGTTTTCCAGTAGTTAGATAGAATAGATAGAAAAACCTTACAACAGTAGCCAGCCCATTGTGATGTTTGGCTTGGACTGTCATACTGATGGTGTAGGCTAGCAACAGCATCGTTCTCAGGGTCTAATACTATGACAACAAGGGGGTCTAGAAGTTGAATAGATGTGATTGAAAGAAATTATAATGATATGATTTGATTTGATAAATGTTTTTTTTTTCCTCGATGCGGAAGCATTAAAATCCAAACGAATCTACTATTCGAAGTGTGGGACTTGCACCCACTAAACCCCACCGTCCCAAGTCCTACAGTCCCCCTGGCACTACCGCAAAGCATTACGGCAAGGAGGAAAGAGTGAGCATAACAGCTCAAAGTCTGCTTCTACCCCATGTAAATCAAAACAAATTTACGTTAAAACTTCTTGTCAATATCAAACTAATGACCTATCACGTCTTCATTCGTCTGAACTCGTCGTAATCGTTCAATACGCCGCAGCTCTGTCATGAATTGAGCTGCGGCCTGACTTACTACGTCCCAATTCAGCTGCGATTCACACAAATGCCGGATGCAGCTCGTCACAGTCGGCACTTCACCAAACGCAGATGAGATCTTTGATCTGGCAACATCAAATCTTGGGCTATACAGGAAGACGTGTTCTGCAATTTCGTTGTCGCCTGCGCAACTCGGACAGTAGGGATCATCATCATATCACCGCTTATGCAGATATTCCTTAAAGCACCCGTGACCACTCTGGAACTGGGCTAGGTGATGGTTGACCTCGCCAAACTTTCTGCTCACCCATTCCTGCCTTTGTCAGAACTTTGCCATCTCCTCTGCCACTCCACCATACTGAGGGCCCTTTCATCTAAGATATATGATATATGTATGTATGCATCTGATCATCTTGTACTTTATAGGATCTCGAGAACTAAATTGATAAAACACATTTGCACATTCACTCAATCTAAATTGTGTATTATTTTTCTCTATGCATACAAGCAGACAAACAGAAAATAATAATAATAATAATTTAATAACAACTTGCAATAAATATAATAAAAATTCTTATGAAGAATGCTAGCTAGTGTATTGGTGTTAGTGTTGCGAGACCAAAGTTATTGTAATGTTGTGCATTTTTCTATATACAATATCTATCATCTATGTAGTAGTTCTAGTACAATATCGCTTCAGTCTTTGTAGTCTTTTTTTTTATAAACATGAATATGAATCGCGTTGCCGTTGCCTCTGCTCGCTCGAATGCTCAATTTTTTCGTTTGACCTAAATTTTTTTAAGTCCGCTTGCTTATTTGTTGTTTTACATTTGTTGTTTGATTGTCTGATTTATTTGTGACCGACGACCATTTTGCCGGCCCCCCCCTCATCTAATGTGTAATATGTGAAACTCTCGCGATCTGAACTTACAGCTGCATTATACTTTTACCTACATAATAATAACAAATGAAATGCTAAATGCACTCACTCATTGTACAATTGAACGATCCCATCCGATCCGATCCGATCCGATCCGATCATATACTATACAATTGTTTAAATAAATGAGGCCTTCTTGTATTTAATAAATAAAATAAATGTTTTAAAAGATTGGTACTACTTTATTTATTATACTATGCCATGTGCAATAAGTAAATTATAATTTGTAAAAAAGTGAAACAGATTTAATTAAAAAACTACTCAACACTCACCCCCAGAAAATCTCTTAAAAATTTACAATTCTGCTTAAAGCATGCAACCTTTTGATTTAGATTAAGAAAGGGCGGTAACTAGTCACTCCCATCTCCACTGCGGCCTCGATTGAGCCTATTGTGTAACAAATCCCATAACAATAGCTCCTACTATAGACCTGCAAAGAGTCTGGTTGATAGGAATTCTTAGATTTTCTTTGTAGTTCAGTCTGCAACTTCTGTTCGGTTCAAGTTCTAAGAAATTGATCTATTGATTTAAAACACTTCAGATTTAGTTGGAGTCCAAGGATGGATAGTATGGAAACGATACACATGTCTAATAAGGTGCACCACTTGTGTATCGATC
Source organism: Amiota minor (assembly GCA_037043295.1). Lineage (NCBI taxonomy): Eukaryota > Metazoa > Arthropoda > Insecta > Diptera > Drosophilidae > Amiota > Amiota minor. Next base: position 447,429 of record JBAMAW010001648.1, read on the forward strand.
AGAGAGGTTGAAATTAGGACAGGAAATGCTATGAAGACGCTATCATTTCAATGTCCCTTATGACCTGACATGTTGTCATTAGCAAACAATAGAGGTTAATATGATTGTAGGTTTAGGATTTGGGTGTAAATACATAAATATGTATACTGACTTCGAAATCTAAGTTTCGAATCTTCTTCTGCATAGAGCTAGACCGATAATATCTGGAAGCAGCTAACTTCTTGTAACTTCTAGATTAGGATAAGTAAAACGCTACATTTAAGTCCTGTAAAGATACATTATACAACTTTTTATTCGCTCACCAACATACATAGGTTCCCAAAATGGGTGTTAACGTCCCCCCTTGTGATGACTGGTGGCTTTCTGGGAGGACAATAGAAGGCACGAGAGCAAATTATGTGGCATTAACAACACAACCAATAGGGGAAAAGGCAGACAAATGCTATTTTCGAAACCAGGGTCAGTGCAGCCCAACTCGTATCTCACCAACTTAAACCGATGACTTTTTATACTCTAATATTATAAATGTGTTATGAAGCTTGTTACAGGCAGAAGGAGACAAAAGAGACCTCGCATATTCTTGATCAGCTCGATGAGACGAATTGATTAAACAATGTCTATCTGTATGTATGTAAACTAGACCCTCAGTTTACTTTTCTTCTTATGAGGCTTTATACATTTGTCGGATTCAGCCGAATCGGATCATGTTCTTATTATTACAAAAACTGTTTTGTTTTTTGCATTAACAAACAGCAATTTAGATACTATAAGTATTTAATCTATTTCCACAAACCATGTAATTTTCAAGACCCCTAGGATTACTGTATCGTATAGCTCCCATGCAAATCCAAATTCAAACTTTTTTGATATTTGTATTATCGAACTGAAATTTATACACGATCTGTCTTTGACTTATATCCATAAACCATATAAATTTCAAGACCCTACGGTTACTGGGTCATACAGCTGCCATACAAACCTTGATTCAAAATCATGTTCTTGTTAGAAAAACTTTTTTGATATTTGTATTATCGAACTGAAATTTAGATAGCATAAGTTCATGTTCAGAAGTTTACTGGATCGTATAGCTCCCATGCAAACCCAGAATCACTTTCATGTTCTTATTAGAAAAACTCTTGTTTTTTGGTATTATTGAACTGAAATTTGAAAAGTACAAGTATCTCATTCATATTCACTAACTATTGTGTAAATTTCAAAACCCTAGGATTACTGAATCGTATAGCTCCTTTACAAATATTTCGGTCTCAATGTACTTAGAAATGTAGTATGAGTACTGACATAAGTCAAATCAATAATGCAATTTTTCTGTAAGCTAAAAGACAGGGATATAGGCAAAACAATTTTCTACGGATGCATGAAGAGTATGATTTTTCTCGATTTTTGCCCGCCAACTTAATCGATGATCTATTTTTGTTTTGTTTTTTTGCTCGCCAATTTGGGCCACTAGATTTTTTTTAAAACTCAAAGTGGGTCGAAACATATTTCTTCTATAAAATTTTTTATAAAATTGTCAAAACAAATTTTTTGTTTTTGGAAATTATTTTACTTTTGAAATCTATCGGAAACGATATTCAACGAATTTGGTTGAGGAGACTCTTATTACGTTTCTATCTTAATTTAAAGGTCAGGTCAGTTCAGTGTCAGTCTCTCAGTCCATTAACGACTCGAAATCCGCACCGATAACCGAAACGATAACAAAAAATGGACTTATTTGTCAGTCCATGTCAGTGTGCAGTGTTTCATTGTTCAGTTTGGACTGATCGTGTAAAAACAAGCATTTTGTCAGTCCATTTCGATTTCTGAAGTGATAACATGGACTGAGACTGAGACTGAACTGACCTGGCCGTCTAAAAGGCCTTTTAATGATGAACTCTGAACGGCAAATCCAGTGGATGCCGCCGATTCAATCTTCGGGTGTACTGGCTGTTGTCAGCAGGTTGACTGCAAGATGATTTAACATGACTTTCCAGCCTGGAGACATGAGTTGCTGATACTTGCGATCTCCTCACGGATCGTGGAAGTCTGTAGATCTCTGTGTAGGACTGAGTTTCTCACTGAAACTTTTGAAGGATGTCAATGTTTGAGTTGGAGGCAGTGCCCCAAAGCCCCTCCAATGTATTCCATAAGTCCATACCGGTTTAAGTATGGATATGGATAGATAAATATATAAATATACTAATTTATGTAAATTTAAATTTAATTTCTGTTTATTTCTTTTCTTATTTTAGACTGCAATCGAGACAACACACAACAACTAAAATCAATTTACCAGGAGAAGGAACGGAAGACTTAAAAAACAAACACAAAAACAAAAAAAAAAAATTATACATCTAAAAAAAGCAATTTAATAATTAATGAGAAAAGGAAGAAGCAAGAAGAAGAAGGTATTTTGAAAGAAGGGAAATTACTACATTAGCCTTATAAAAATATTGCATATTGCAAGAATATTTTCTCTTAACAAACAAGAAGAAATAAAAACGTAACGAGTAAAACTTAATCGAAGCCAATTAAAAGATTCCAAAGCGCGTGCCTAAAAGAAAGAAAATAAAACTCTTGTCCAGAAGACAGAAGAGAAGCAGCTGAGAAAGAAACGAAAAGGAAAGTGATTGATTGAGGAACTGAGCTGATTCAATCTGATCTGATTTGATTTGATCAGAGTAAAGAAAAGAAAAAAAAAGTATAAAGAGCATATCAAGTGTGTGAAAGAGAAAGATAAAGAGAGAGAGAGTGAGAGAGAGAGAGAGATAAAGTGAGTGAATAAGAAAGGAAGAGAGAAAGTTAAAAAGAAAGAGCTGCTCGCTCATAAAATCATTCCCACAAAATAAAAACAAGAACACAAACTAAACTGAGCTGATTAGCTCAAGTTAACGGAAGCGGAAGCTGTAAAAGGGAAAAGTAGTGGAAAAGAAGAGAAGGGAAGGGAAGGTGCCTTGGCAATCAATACCAATGTACATTAGTAATAATAGTAACATTGGTATGGCCACATTGTTACAACAACAGCAACAGAAGAAGCAGCAAAACAAAAATATTGTTAAAGTAGTTGGAGGAAGCGGAGTCGCAGGCACCTCAAACGCAACAGCAGCAGCAGCAGCAGGAATAGTAGTGACAGGATCAATTGCAACGACGGCTGGTACTCCAACAACAGTGCTCACTAATGGGAATGGTAATGCCGCTGCTGCGATCCTCGTTGGCAACAATTTAATTGTTGGAGGTGCCAGTGGCATTGCCACTCCGGCAACGTCAACATCGACCGCCGGTATAATTTGTAACCCTAGTTTATTACAACAACAACAACAGCAGCAGCAGCAGCAGCAGCAATATCATCATCAACAGCAACAACAACAACAACAACAACGACTACATCAAGTTCAGCATCAGCAACAGAATAATTTTCAAGCAACAACGACGTTGCAACAATCGATGCCACACCAGCAACCGCGACCAAATGATACTATTGTGTTAACAAATGGTGCCACCGGAACGGCAAGTATATTAACTTATCAACAGTATCAGCAACTATTGCAGCAACAATTATCCACAACCCCAACATCAACAGTTGTTACTAGTGCAGCAGTAGCAGCAGCAACTGCTGCTGGTAACACAGGTCCAACAAGAACGCCTGCAGGTATATTGTTTCCCCACGAAATGGTTACCATACCAACAGCAGCAGCAGCAGCAGCTTCAACAATTGGCGGCGCAACATCAGCAACAATTTTACAACAAAATAATGTTGGTGGTGTTGGTGCTGGTGGTGGTGGTGGTGGTGTTGGTGTTGGTAATTTGGTTATGTTATCTGGAAATTCATTGTCTCCGGCAGTTGTTAATCGAAAAAGGAGTACAATTACAACGACACCAGCTCAAACTGCATATCTTGTTGCAGCAACAACACCTTTGATTAGTGGCCAAGCAGCAGTAGCAGCAGCAAGAGCCAATAATATACTACAGCACCAGCAGCAGCAGCAGCAGCAGCAGCAGCAGCAGCATCAGCAATTACATTTAGTGGCGAACACAACAAAGACTCAATATATTAACAGCAATAACAATAGTAACAACAACAGTAGCAGCAGTAATCCTCGTACAATTGCTTATATACCAAATCGTTTAGTAGGATCAGGAGTAGCAACAACTCTGACTGCTATAGCAAAAAAATCAACAACAGCAACAGCAACAACAACAACAATTCTCAATAGTACAAAAACAAAAACTGGCAGCAGCAATACCAGCAACACAACAACTAACAACAACATAAATAAAATGAACACCAACACCACGACCATCATTACAAAAAATAATACAAATAAAACAACAACAAATGCAACAGCGGCGGCAACAACAACAGCAACTACAACAAGGTACTTTGCACAGATTGGTATTTTGCAGCAACAACATCAACAGCAGCAGCAGCAGCAGCAACAACAATCAAATATTGCTTATCAACAGCAACAACAAAAACTCAGTAATACATCAACTGCCGCTACTGTTGTTATTGCTAATAATAACAGCAACAAAACGAACACGAACGCGAACAATAGCAATAATGTTGTTGTAGTTAACCGTAGCAGCAGCAGCATCATCAGCAGCAACAACATTGGCAATGGAATTCCATCAACTGCAACAAAAACAACCATGATTTCCCCAACAGAAACTACAACTGTTGTACATCATCAACAGCAGCAGCAGCAGCAGCAAATATTTTATACAGGGGCAGCAGGAGCAGCAGCAGCAGGTACAGCAACGGCAACATCAACGAAGACACCACCAATGCTTCTTAATGGTAGCAGCAGCAACAACAACAGCAACAGCAACAACAATTATACAACCACAAATACAAACACATCAGTGGCAACTGCAAATAATAAAATAAATGTTTCTGCTGTTGTTGCTGCTTGTTCTACAACAACATCTATATCTACTACAACATCATCAACATCAACAACAACAACAACAATACAAACACCAAGAAACAACAACAACAACAACAACAACACACTTTCAAATACAACAACTACTATAAAGGAAGAACCTATTATTGTTATCAATGCAACACCTAGTACTGCCACCACCACAACCAGCACCACCACTACCGCCACCAATGCCAACACCACCACCACCACCACCACCACTACTACCACCACAGAAACAATTGATGATGATGATGATGATGATAATAATGTTATTTTGTATTCGCCACCATCGACGCCTGCTGTTGAGATTAAGTCATCACTAATATCAATTACAGGAGTCGTCAACGATACTCCAAACAAAATGGAAGGTGGCAACAACAATATCTCCAACTCCAGTGATACTGAACCCGAAGTGGATATTGTTATCAATAATGTTGTCTGCTCATTCAGTGTTCGCTGTCATCTGAATCTTCGAGAAATTGCTCTCAATGGTTCCAATGTTGAGTATCGTCGTGAGAATGGCATGGTGACCATGAAATTACGTCGTCCATATACAACAGCATCTCTGTGGTCATCGGGACGTATAACATGCACTGGAGCAACATCGGAAGCACAGGTTAGTGGCCCCCCATTTCATCTCATCTCATTTCATTTCATTTAGTTAAAAAATCTACTTATTTCTTTGTTTGTTGTTTAGGCAAAGATTGCTGCTCGTCGGTATTCACGTTGTCTGCAAAAGCTTGGATTTCCTGTACATTTTCAAAACTTTCGCATTGTCAATGTGCTGGGCACATGCAGTATGCCATGGGCGATTAAAATTGTTAACTTCTCAGCGCGTTATCGTGAGAACGCCAGCTATGAGCCCGAATTACATCCCGGTGTTACCTATAAAATGCTAGCACCCAAAGCAACATTAAAGATATTCTCAACTGGCAGCATAACAGTCACGGGTAAGTACGATCTACATACTTATCTTATGTGATGTACATATGTCTGATTTATATTCATATTTATGGTGTGCAGCTGCCAATGTAGCCGATGTCCAAGCCGCCATAGAACACATTTACCCGCTTGTCTTTGATTTCCGTAAGAAACGTTCACCTGAAGAATTGCAACAATTGCGTGCCAAACAACGTTTAATGACCCAGACCGAGCCCGTTGACATGGAGTATGCAAATAACATCCCAGATATCCAAGATGTGGCCGGAGCTGAAGATCGAAAATCTTTGCGGACAGGAGGAGTTGCCGCCGCCGCCGCCGCCTTACCGTCAATCAGCACGACAGAGTCAAGTACAGGAAGCGACAGTGCGCGTCGTAGGGCAACCGATACATGGGCATCTAAACAAAATAATAAGCGCCCTTGCTATACGGGAGGTGTTTTTGCAGCAGCCACAACTGGCAGCAACTTAGCAATAAGAAATCGCCACTGTAGCTCTGCTTTTGGTGGATCACATGTTACAGCAGCGTCTTCTGCTGCTTCTTCTTCGGTTTATGATCGTAGTGATGTCAAGGCTCCACCTCTACGTGCCTTAGCACGTATTAATTCATCGAAATCCTTGCCGTCATCATCATCGTCGTGGCCATTACCATCAACAACATCAACAACACCATCATCATCATCATTAGTACCAAAAAATGCAAGAAATGCATACGGTGGCGGTGCTGGTGCTGGTGCTGGTGCTGGTCGTGGTGGTGGTGGTATTGAAAAGAAATTCAACCAGAATAAGAACCTAAGGAAACGCGTATATCAAAGCACAATTGCTGATGAGGATTCGTATGTGGATGTGGATGGGTATGAAGATGCTGATGATCCTGAAATGAATGATTTCAATCCAGATGATTTAATTGAAGTCGATGAAAATGCTTTTTAAGTAGAAAAAAGAGAAACAAAAACACCAAGTGTTGTGATGCGTCGTCAGTCAGTTAGTTAGTCAGTCGGTCGGTTGGTCAATCGGTCGCTCGGTCGATCGGTCGTCTCTCGTAGGCCAGAAATGAACTGATATTATTTCATTATCGATCGCCTTTTACAAAAATTATCAATAAACTAAACAAATACAAAATATAAAAGTATCAAAAAACAAAACAAAACAAAAACAAAACAAAAAAAAAAAAGAAAACAAAAAAACATTAAAAATTAAAATTAAATCAAAGGAAAAATTTGAAACAAAGCAAAAATATGCCTATGCCAAAATTAGTTTAGTAAAGTTTAAATAAAAAACTAAAATGATATTAAAATACAACAAAATAAAAGATAAAATAAACAAAACGAAAGAAATTAATGCAAAAAAACAAACAAAAAAAAAATCTTCAATAAAAGTGCTAAGAAGATAAAATATTAAAATAAATAAATAAAAATTATACTAAAAAGTAAAAAAAAAATAGACAAATAAAAATAAATTCTGTTGAACTTAGTGATAATAGATTATTAAACAAAAAAAAAAAAAAAATAAAGAACGAATGGATAATGAATGGAAAGATGATGATGATGGTGATGATGATGGATAGAAAAACAAAACAAATAAAAAATGAACAAGCAATAACAAAAACCAAAACAAAAAACAAAAAGCATTTAAAAATAAAAAACACAAATTTTCAATTACACATTTATCATTATGATAATGATAATGATGATGGTGATGATGATGTTGATGATAATAATGATAATGACGAAGAACATCAGATCTCGATGAATCGATCGATCGATTGGATAAAATAACAAAAACTGAATAGGAAAATAGTTTAAAAATCACGTTACAAATAAATTACATCAAGAGCAATAAAAATAACAACAACAACATGATCCACAAAATAACTAAAATACTTAATAAAATATAGTGTAATAATAAAACATACATATATAATATGTAAATTGTATTTGTTGTCGTTGTCGTCGTCTTCGTCGTCGTCGTCGTCGTCGTATGACACAAAAACATTAACCAAAAATTATCATTTGAGGTGAGTTGAGTTCAGTTCAGTTCAATTGAATTGAGTTTGTTTTTCTTTGAATAATATTTTTACACCTTTTTATTTCTTCAATTTCACAACACAACACAATCTTTAAATCACATTTCACATATAATAAATACTTCACTTTTTATACATTTAAGTACATATATACTTTTACTTCATTTGAACTTTTCCCATCACTCACATTAAGAAGATACAAATGCAATTGCAAGAGCAAAATTAGCAACAGCAACAGCAACAGTCAGCACACACAATTCAAATGAAATAATAAAACTAAATAGGTGAAAACATAAGAAATTCATACTAAGAATAAGAATCGAATATTGGTGGTAACATCATACATTTTTGTATATATTTGTATTCTGCGAATTTCTCCGATAAAAATGCCAGACATGTGTTTTGTTCTATTCGACAATATATTCTATTCTATTCTATTGTGTTTGTTGTAGACAGACATTCTGAAATGCAACAATAATGATGGCTTTGCTTGGCATGCACGCATTGGGTAGCAATATGTGTGTGTGTGTATGTGTGTATGTGTGTGTGTGTGACGATCAATCAATTTTGAAGACTAATCGGGGTTTTGTATGGGAGCCATACGATCATAGTAATCATAGGATCTTGGTTGGTGAAATCTTGTCTGTGTCTCAAATTAGCAATGATGATGATTTTGTGAAAAACTGCTATGAAAGCAGCTCAACATGCCTCTAATAAATAAATACCCACTATAATGGCAGGAAAATCATTTAATCATGTTTTCTTTTCATTATGTGTGTTATTCATAGTGACTGAATTGACTGACTACATCATTGTTATCACAATTGTGAATGTAAGCACTTCCTGATAAGTAGGATAAGATGGCATGGGATTGGATGGCATGGGATTGGATAGGATGGGATAGGTTAGGATAGGATAGTCAAAGGGTGAGTTTACTTAAAAACCATGCGACGCATTGTGATGTCTGGCTTGGAGTGTTGTTTGCTGTAACTTATATTTTTGATTCAATTTGTCTTTCTAGTTAAACTAATCTTTTCGCTATAACAAATTTATTAATTGACATAAGAAATATTATTCCTATCATATGTTTATGATGCTGATGCTGATGCTGATGCCGATGCCGATGATTTTAATGCTTTTCTTTCCACATCTTGTTTTTTTCAGTTTCTTTCGTTTAGTGGATAATTTCATTTATGTGTCTCTTATTTATTTCGCACCAACTCTCCACGACTACAAAATGAAAAATGGAAAAAATAAAGGACCAGTACCAGGACCCATAACCCATAAATATATGTATAATATTTGTCGGTTATCATATCCATCAACACAACAGCAATCAGCAACGCAAAAGTACGAAAATATATTCTCAAAGAATCAAAAAATAAAAAAAATAAAAATGCACCCAATAAAATATAATAAAAAAATATGCATACAATGTCAATATCAACAACATCAACCAATCAGAATTTTATGTAAATATAATAATTTATTTTAATAAGAGATTCTTTGGAAACAGCAAACAGTTGCCACATGCTGCTAACACGAATGAAAGCAAAACGTAGATAAAAATAAACATAAAAACAAGAAGAAAGCAAAAAACAAAAAAGAAACCACCGCTTATTTATATTAAATTTGTAAATAATTAATTATGTAAAGAAAATATAGATATTTTCATTTTTTTTTTTTTTGTTCCAATTTAACACAAAAATATCAAAGAAAATTAAAAAAAAAAAAAAAAGAAAAGATATGTTAAACTTCTTCTCGGTTTGACCGAACACTAAATACCCTTCACATCATCGATACCACAAGACTAACACAATAACTGACGTTTGGGGGTTTGGACGGAACAGAACTCGCTTTCGATGTTGATTCCGAACATAGTTTTTTATATTCTTCATGTAGTAAATATAAAGAATAATAGGTATAAAGGAGACATTGGAGACCCCATATGGGTACATCCCATATAATTCTAAATGCATGTTCTATTAACAATGTGTATTTCAAGATCTTAAAATAACTGGATCGCATAGCTCCCATACAAAACACAGATTCCAATTCATGTTCTTATTAGAAAAACTTTTCCATTTTTTGTTCTATCAAATTGAAACTTGGAGACTCTATAAGTTTCCAAAATACCGAATCGGACCTTTAGTATGGGTGTACGTACCTCCCATACAAACCAACCATTAAAATACATGTTTGTATTAGAAAAATTTTTTTTCTGTTTTGTCCTGTTGAAGTAAAATTTTGACACTGTAAATTTCTAATCAATGTCCATGAAATGCATAATTTTCAAGACCCTAGAGATCCATCTACCGTTAAACTTAAAAACGTAAAATTAAGCTCAGTTTAAGTGAACGAGGAGAAAGCATCTGAGATCCTATAGCAATGAGATTTGTATATTTTAAATGGCATTCAGCTTGACAGATAGTATAAAAACTTTCTCCATGAAAAAGTACATGCAAAAGTATGTGGCAACTTTCATGGTGATCTGACAAACAGTGACGGAGTTTAGCACCTTCAAAATATTTTGTTCGACCATTTTTATAGACAAATGAAATCTGAACCATATTCATCAACCATGTGAATTCCAAGGTCCTAGAATAATTGAAGGTATGGATAGATTGATATCTGAAGAATATTATAACTTCGACATAGCCGTAGATAAACTTCCGTTTTCTTTTTGGGGATCAAAGCTTATGTCATTTCATCTCTCACACAAAGTACCCAAACCAATACACAAAATCTTGTCGGTGGTATGAAGGGTATAAAAACTAGACAACATTATTATTATTATTTTTTTTTTTTTTTGTTAATATAAAATTTATTTATTTATTCATAATTTTTTTTTGGTTTTTAAAAACCTAAAAACAAAAAACACACAAAAAAAAAAAACTAATAGAAGTAACATATGATAAGATGAACCAATAATAAACCCCCGAGCACATAAGTAATTTCAAATCAATTAAGTTTGTATGTGTGTGATTGTTTTTTTTTTTTTTTTTTTGTTTTTTGTAACCTCAAGAAAATCGATCAATTAATTTAATTATGATGATTATTTTTAAGAATAATCACCACTCTTATGGTAGTAATGACAAACAAAGTGAATGTATCATGATAATAAGTATAAGAACTAGAGTGTTGATGAGACAGACCCAACTATGGGATACGACAGGAGCGAGCGTGCTCCTTTATTTCATAACAAAATACAAATTTATACAGAGAGACAAATACATAAGTCACTATTTCTATTGTATTTCTTAATATTGATTTGATATTAATAGGACTAACAATAAGGTTTCAATCCTTTCATACTAAGTATATTATAGAATTATGTCTCCTTCTTGGTTCTCATCTGACTTCACACTAAGCATAACGAAGGGTTTGGATTTCACTCATGTGGAAGTAAATAAGTAAAATATATTGATATTTAATTGAATTGAATTGAGATGATATCTTAGACGAAGAGATTGAAGAAGATAATGAATGGCAAAAAGTAAAAGGATCACTTTGAATAAATCCTTCAATGTTTTACCAAAAAATGACGAGATTTTATTTAAATTTACTGAAAAGTCTGAAAATGCTGGGTGATTTTGAAAGATACTATTTGAATACTTTAAGATGAAAGAGCACGAATCGAATGCTGTCTGGAATATCCCTGGAGTAATTAAAAATCATCTCATGGACTATTCCAATGAGATCTGCTAAGAAACAAATTTGTATTTGTATTTGATAGGAACGTCTAGCAACAAATGCACGCATATATATATATATATATATGTATTTCAATCATGTACTAGTTTAATCATCATATGCTGCATCATTAACCTGTTTGAATTTATAAACTCCGCAGGTCTGCGAAGGAAAGCTTGGAATTCCTAATGAATATCAATCAGACTCTATGTAAGTGGCTCTGTAATTATGGGTTTTGTTTGGTGGCTAAATTCCATCTTTCCCTAATCCAATCTTATTCAATCGAATCATTCTGTTCATTAAATTTTGAGTAAAATTTCGGAATCTCCAAAAGCCATACGATTTGACCAAACCAATTCAATGGGGGGCACATAAAAGGATGGTGTAGGCGGTGTTCATTTTAAATCACACTTAAGTTTTAAGTTAAATTAATGAAGCAAATACAATCATTTTATATGTATTTATTTATGTATTTTTATTTTAAATATTTCTATTTGTGTTTGCATGTAGGCAATAATATTTTATAACGGTCAAACTAGGAAAAACCTAAAACTTGGATATATTGGTGGTATCCGTTCATTTTTGAGACTCAACCAAAACCAACCGTAAAATTTCATTTAAATTCAATTCGGTTTAAATAAAATGAATGCATGCAAAAAATGTTTTAATGTAATCATTTATTTATACATAAGAGTTTGTGAAAAATAAATACTTGTGAATGACAAACAAACATTTTTTTTTTATTTCCATGTGAATGTGTAAATTTTAGATTTTTTAGATCTACATGTGAATGGCGATGAACAGATGTTTTGCTTGTATTTTCAAAGTTCAATTTAAATACTAAATGATTGAATGAGGTTAAGACAACGCAAAACAAAGTTACGACAACAAAACGCCGAAACGTACAATTTTGATTAAAGAAGTAAGCAAGAAAAACAGGTGCGCCGGCATTATTCAATCAAATTTTTTGGTGTTGCATCAATAAAAACAAATAATCAATCAATCAACAGAAATGGCCAGCGCAGTAACAAAAGTTAGCAAAACGGTGCATCGCATTTTCGTTGGCAATTTGCCTTGGACAGTGGGACACCAAGAGTTACGCGAGTACTTCAAAGAATTCGGACGTGTTTTGTCGGCCAATGTGATATTTGACAAGAAAACCGGCTGCTCAAAGGGTTATGGCTTTGTTTCTTTTAATAGTTTGGTGCCACTTGAGAAAATCGAATACGAACAAAAGCATCTCTTGGAAGGCAATCAACTAAATATACAAAAAACATAAATATGTACATAATATACTACCTACCTATGTACATCCGTGATGTAATACATAAATGCTTACAATTACAATTTTTATTAAATAAGTGATTTTATTTTTTATTATTATTTTTCGTTAGTTTGTTCGATAAAAAAACAAAAAAAAAAAAAAAGAGGAACATTATAATGTTTAACAAAAAAAAAAAGAAAAATGGCATACGTATGCTTCTTATGTATGTATGTATGTATTAAATATCATTACTATAACTTGTATATTTCTACTATTCCAGTTTCCCATATTCTCTCTCATCAATATTGTCGTTAGTTGATAGAATTTCTTAATAACATAATCAATCATAGTAGTCAGAAAGCCGGGAATATGTTGATTGACGATGTTGTTGCAATTCTGGTGGCAACTCCTTCTGTCGGCGTCGGTAGTAGGCACGTTGGTCTTGTATGTGCTGCAGTATCGTTGAAGTCGATGCCTGATAAATGGAATAATCGAAAATATTCAAGCGTAATTTGTTCTTTTCAAGTGCCCCATACAAATATGAATAGATAATGGTATCAACAGGTATATAGTATTTAAGCCAATGTCCCTGGCGGCCGCTAAAGAAGAAGAGAAATCTCAAAATAATAAAATACTATACACTGTAGTTACTTACTGGAGTTCAGAACGCTCATGTAAGAAATTCACGAAACGCGTCAAATTCTCAATATCTTTGAATAAATTTCTTTCGATAATTTCTTCCGAGACGCCATCACGTATCAGATTCACTTCCAAATAGAAGCCGCGACTATATTTATTCAGTGTATACTGTAGGCTGCCAATCGTCAGCATCTCGTGGTTCTCAAACAATATGATATTATCGGCCAGGACCTTGGCTTCCATCTCATCGGTTGTGGTAAATATAATTGTCTTACCACAATAGCGCATATAACGTAAGATATTCCAGATTTCGCGGCGAGCCGTTGCCGGTAGACCATATGTCGGTTCATCCAGTATGATGATCTTATTGTGAGCCACCAGGGACACGGCAATACTGACCTTACGACGCTTCTCTTCGGTTAATTTATAGATAGGCTTATTAATAAAACGCGTCATGTTTAGCATTTGTGCGATGTTCTTTGTCTTTTTCTCAATACTTTCAAATGGAACCCCTCGCAGCATACACATGTATAATAACATTTGCGCCGGCGTTAGGTGAAGCAAATAACCATCATGTTGTGGACAATATCCGATAAAGCTATAGATCTTGTCAAATTCATATTTAATATCCAAGCCACGCACATAGATCTCACCAAAACAGAAACCAATCTCACCAACTAGTTGACGTGCTAAATGCGATTTGCTGCTCATTCGTGTCCCAAAGATCCCCATGCTTGAATATCTATGCCATAAGAGTGAAATCACATTAAAATCACATATTTCATAAATATTTTATTCAATTCAATGGATTCGTATTGGACACTAACTTAGCGACTGCAAATGATATCGTATGTAATTTTAATGTTTTCTTAGGTATTTTCGCTTCCAATTGATCGACAAAATATTCCCATTGCTTGCATTTAGTCATATCCTCATCAGCGATTTTTATTCTCATATCAGCTACATCGGCATCATCAAAAGGATAACATGCTGATTTCATTAGTTTTAAGCTAATGAAAAATTATACGTAATAAATAAGTGTAAGTATCTGGTATTGCCCACAAATGAATTACTTAGCATCCTTACTTTTGACTTGTGTAGTATTTGCGTTCCTTTCTTTGCAATTCAATGCAGAAGATCAGTATTATAAAGACTACAGTTTCTATTAACATGAGGGTAATCGCCTGCATGACACCGGGCTGGGACCACTGAAAATATGAATAAACTACCAAGAAATATAAAACATCATCTACATAATCAGAATTTATAATGCGTAACTACTCACTCAAACATCGTGGTATAACTTGATGCATATTTTCTGCCGTACAGTCCTTTTGGTATTTACACTTTTCCTCGCACAAACGAGTCTCACTACTTAAAGTGTAAATATTACTAATACCATCCAATAAGGTGAAGCCTGGCGAAATCGATGCTATATAAAAGAATACATAATTGCCATTGGCAAGATTCCAGAAAATCACAAAAAGCACAAGTCCTACAAAATTTAATTGAGCATTTGAGAGAGAGGATATATTGTATATTGTATATTTACCAAGTAACAAATTCACTAAAACTGATACCAGAAAGGCACGTATGACTTTCCTTTTAAAGAACATCGATATAAAATAAGTGAACCATATATTTGCTATACCATAGATGCACAAAAGAAACCATAACACTAGGATAGGACACACAACAAATCAATAATATTGAATATAAAATTCTCTCAAGGTTAGTTAGATAAACTTACAGAATCTCTCTGGTACATTAAATGTTTCATTGCAAACTGCCCAAACAGCTAACAGGAGTATTACGCTGCCCATGTTATATATAATGAAATCCCAACAGAATGTCATTAACCAATAAATATCCAATCCCAGGCCTGCTATTATTTGCAAAATTCGTAAATTATTTCCACTTTCTTCGACCGGGGCCAATATGAATATGGATATGATAACCGGTAGTACTGCGCCCAATGTCAACGGTTGATTCATGTGTTTTATATGATTGTCAATAAGATTGATTTTAAACAATAATTGTGGTGCCAATGGATGGTTTTCTATTGTGGTCAGAACGCCTAAATCATCTGGAAATGCGAATCTTCGAAGAAAGGAAAGCAAAAGGAAAATATAATATTTATATAACTTCCATTTATGGTTTCTCATCCACTACTCACTGTAATATTAAATTATGTAACACATTGAGAGCCATTGGAGCCGAATGAAAAATCTCCTGACTTGCATACACAATCAGAGCTTGTTTATTTTCAACCTCAATGGCACCCATGCCATTGGATTTCGATATTTTAGCATTTTTTATATGCGATATATAATTACCGATGAAGCATTCAAAAGAGTTTTCATTATAGAGTCGCGATGCGGCATTTTTTGCCAAAGATCTCGCTTTCTGCGTTTCTTGTAGCTCAATGAATCCGCAATTATCTGCATTAGGTAGAAATTTACGGATTTTCTCACTCTTTTCGTAGCCGAGATCAAGACCGAATTCATTATCGGTTGGCAAAGTAACTGCTTTTGCCAATTTACTTGTTATTAAGCCCAAAAGGAGCGGCCCAAAGAGAACAAAAACACACCACCAATAAGGTGGGCTCCGGAGATACTTTTTATAGAACACCGCCCGAGCCTGTTGATGACGACGTTGATCGTTTGGGAGCACAGAATATTGGAACGTTTCATCTAATTTGGTTAAACCATAATTATTTATCTTAACTTTGTATACTGAATACAACTTACCGATATCCGGTATCACTTGCTGATTCATCCGAAATGATGTGACCAACTTCATGTATATATCTGATAAATCGGAGCCCATCACACGTATGTTATCAATACTTAGAGCCTTGCGCTCCCTCTCTAAATGAATGAGCATCTGCTGTATTACATTAAGATTGGAGTAAGGGATTTTGTATATTAATTGGTCACCGATTTCATTTTCGGGCTCTAGACTTGGTATATATCTTTGTAGGAATTTGGTAATAGGCCTCTCCAATACTGCAGGCTTCTTGAGCAAAATCTAGAAAAAGAATTAAGACAAGAATTACTTTTATTCATTTAATTTCACGATACCATACCACACCGCACTTACCAATTCCACGCCGGAGCCAAATTTGGACGATAGATAAAATGGAGTACCGCAAACCTCTACTAAACCCATATTGAAAATACCAATACGATTTGCAATACGTTCGGTATCATCAATCGAACATGTTGCGACAATTATCACCCGTGTTGCCTTTTCTCGTTCCAATATCTCCCAAAATGCTCTAGATTCTGTAGAATTTAAATATTGAACTGGTTCATTGAGGACGATGACTTGTGTTCCAGCTGCAAGACAACAGCAAAGCGACACTAATCGTCGTTGTCCATAACGTAATTTTCGTATCAATATATCCTCGGAGTCAATGTGCTGAGAGAGATACTCCCACCATTTGATCCATTCAGAGTTAATCTTTGTATCAGAATTTCCGTCAAGTTTCGTGGACACATAGAAATTTATTACCTGCTGGACAGTCATAAATTCCGGTAGACAATTGTAGGACATTCGAAAATCTATGCGCTTTCGACTTTGCTTTAAATCTGCATAGAAGTTCTTGCCCAGCAGTTCTACTGAGCCTCGCTGTGGCAATTTTTGACCACATATAATCCTCAACATTGTCGCCTTGCCGGAACCAATGTGACCGAGCATCACAAATATTTCGCCCTTGTAGAAACGCAAACTAACATTCTTAATAAGCTTCCGAGTCGTTTTCTTATAGTCAGCGCTGATCTGGCGCAATCTCATGATCTCTTCGCTACCAGGATAGGCGAACTCAATTTGATGCCAGAATGGTCTACGTGCTACCACAAAGAATTTACGATCTTTTGCTGTTATCGGTGGTACATCATAGGATTTGCAATCCAACACACTGCTACTCATATAATAACCGGGGAACTTTTTGATTAATGCTCTCAGTATTACAAGATGTATTATAATATAGAGTATAGCGCCTAAAAATATCACCCAGGATTGTGTGTCCTCTGCTTCAGTAGTCTGATCGGAAACGGTTTCGTAGTAGCTCACAGCGAATGGAAGCAAATTGTTTATAAATAGTATGAATGGAAGCAGTAACATGGGACCGCCCATTTCTCGTTGTATTACAATGGAGAATACACCAAAATTGGCTAACCAAAAGCTCAAACCGCAAAGA
Organism: Amiota minor; assembly: GCA_037043295.1. NCBI lineage: Eukaryota > Metazoa > Arthropoda > Insecta > Diptera > Drosophilidae > Amiota > Amiota minor. The sequence goes on from JBAMAW010001648.1 coordinate 465,118, forward strand.
ACTGCATTTGCTTTATTATGGAAGAGTCTCGCAATAATCATGGCGCACACGATCAGCCCAATAATACAGAGAACTATGACAAAAAACAAACTCACTATTGGTTCAATTGTGTGGTAATGCATATTAACCACTTTAAAATGTATCTAAACGAAAGATGAAATTGAGATTGAAATATAGATTCAAATTTACCTCAGGGAAGAACGCATGTTTTCAATTGTTAATGAGGGCTTTTTCTTTTCTATAGGAACATAATTTTGTCTAATTGTTTCCATGTCAATTATTGTTGCTAAAGTAGAATGGTTTATTTTGCTTTCATTCCATTCCACTAGGACATATCTTAAATTTTGTATACCTGATCTAAATGAATTCCCCACAAATCGTCAATAGGGAGTGTCCAACAATTTGACATATACATTATAGACAGAGATTTTTCCTGCATATCCAAAAGCAGCCCAACTCATTCGATTATCGATTAACCATCATGGTTTTGCTCTAGTCGGATCTGCCGTGGATGATTGCTTGATGTGTTCGGGAAATAAGTATAACAAACATGGTTGCTTTCCACTAAAGATTTATCAAACTTGCACTGGACATATTATGTATGACATAAATGAGCCCTTCCTATTTTTTAAAAATGGTTCAGGAACCTGTTCGTATGCTCATTGACTCTGATTACAAAATATTTGTTTTTTTTCGTTCTTTCTTGAGGTAATTTAAACAAACAAACAAACAAACTTACCAACAGAAGTATCCAAGCGATTATTCCTAAGATCAGCATATGGATGAAGGCAACGAGAAAGTTGATCAGGCATTGTTTACGAAACTGGTAGCCATAGTGCCAGTCATGTGTGGGTACATTATCTTCGTTAAGTTGAGACAATTTCTATAAAAATAAAAAATAAATTAAAATTATAAATTAGCCATTTTTTTTTGTTTTTGTCTTTTAATAGATTGAATGGACTGTTTTGGACTGACTTACATATATAAGATTTAGAAAAGGTAACAAGAAGATAAAGTAATAGATTATTGAATGCATATTTATGATGTTTTGAATAGGACAGGAATACTTATGCGGATTGTAATGGATGAAACGCATCTCCACTTGTGGCTCCCCATATTCAGTTGAAGCAGTGAACATATAACGTCTATACCATTCTAAGAAGACCTGATGTTGTATTTGAAGAAATCCCTCGCGTAAATAGATATCCTGATCGAGATTGTCATCATATAACTTGTCCTGAATTTTGTTCAAATTTCCTGTACATCGTGTTAACCAAAGGCGATCTTCAATTCGGTGTGGTTCAAGTGTACGAAATGCACTCGGAAAACGTATTGTTATTGATAATTTCTTTGGCAGATTATCATCGTTGCTCATGCCATGGTAAACAATACCCGCCAAAGTGGTATCATCATTGAATTTAGTTTCCATTGCTAGTTCAGACGGGTACCCAATTGTCCCATTTAAATGTAATGTTTTTGCTACAGACTTGGTGATATCGGCTGGTACTTTTTTTAAAGGCGCATAAGCCAAATGATATATCTTCTTGGAACGTTTTAGTTCATTTATGGATCTGTATGTATGGTCGGTGGTTAGTGGTTCAATTGAAACAAATAGCATAGAATAAGAAATTTAGACGTTAACTTTGGTTGCACCGAAGCATTTACACCTTTCAGGAAAGTCGATTATTAATATTAAAATCAAACATACATATTTCAATATGGGAAGTAATCTATGGGGAATTTTCAAATTTCACATGTTTGGCATTAGTAGGGAAGAAGGTCCCTGAGAGTGCGTTAGAGTAGTCTTTCTGTCATATCCCTTCCCTAACTTATAGACATTTTCAAATATATATACATATATGCTGCATATAAATCTTCGATTTGACTATATTATTAGCAGTTAAAAAGAGTGAAGGGTCTCTAATCTTGGCCATTCTCACACATACTGTAGCCAAGGTACAAAGAAAGCTCTAATATTTGTATTAAAAATTTTAATTGAAAACCTATAAAAGGATTTCTGAGAATTAAATTAATTTAGGGAAGGGCAGAAATCAAACACCTTGTCACTATTGCCTGGATTGAACCACCTCATTCAGTATTCATTAGGAAATGCATAATTCTCTTCGAAGATAAGTCTGCAATGGTTGCAATACGGACTACATGCAGATATTTCCAAGTTAGCCCTAGGCTTTCTTGAGTTCTATTTCGAAAACTAGAAGGCATGAAGATTTTCGCTACTCTTATGTATATTATTTCCATCCAATATTGGCTCACAAAATGATTCTAGAGAAACCGGTAATATGATGACCAATTATATAGATTGTACCATGTATTATGAAGTCTCCAACTTTGCTTTTCTACAATTTTCTTATAAACTACAAAATACCATTTTAATATTCATGAAAGATGTTTTTATAAACAAAGTCTAAGTGTATTGTCATCATTCATTAATAATACCTACGTCAATATATCCAAATCATCAAGTCTAGTTGCAGCATATTTCCTAGTTTTCTCAAAGTTTTTTGTAGTGTCCGCAAAGCGATTTGAATGAAAGTATGTGACCAGAGAAGCCACAATTAAAATTGCGACAATGACTACTATCTCCAATGCCATGTACCGCCACATGTTTTTCTCGATGATAATCGATCGCTTAAAGTATAATTTAAATGTTGCCGGCATTTTTCATCACATATAGTATTTATGGAATTGCTGTAATAAATAATGAATAATAACATTTGTATTGATATCATTTTGACAAGAACTTTTGAATGGCAAATATTTAGATTACAAGCGTGTGAACTGCAGATTCGCAGTTTAATTGCATGTGAATTGCAATAATCAGATGTTTGAAAAATGAAGTGTTTGAGTGAAGTGCAGGCGAGCAAGCAAGTGAGGTTAAGGTCACACACAACAACAGTAAAACAGAGAAGGAACAACACCGTTGGAGATGTGAGCTTGAATCTTGAATAAAAATAATTTTAAGTATAAATAAGATTTGTTTTTCCTTTTTTTTTTTTTTTTTTGTTTTTATTAGTAGGACAAATGGCAAGCACAGCAACAAAAGTTGGTAAAACGGTGCACCGCATTTTCGTTGGCAATTTACCTTGGACAGTGGGACACCAAGAGTTGCGTGGATATTTCAAGGAATTCGGTCGAGTTATTTCAGCTAACGTGATTTTCGATAAGAATACTGGCTGCTCGAAGGGCTACGGCTTTGTGTCATTCAATAGTTTGTCTGCACTTGAGAAAATCGAATGCGAACAAAAACATCTGTTGGAGGGCAATTATCTAAATATACAAAAGACCACCTAAAGCAATTACCTACACGTACACACCCAGAAGATCAAATTATCATAATATACTTAAGCTTAGAACACCTTCACTATCCTCACCACCACTACCACCACCACCACCATAAAAATAAATCTTACAATTAGAACAGAAACACAAAAAGTAGCAGCATTTCGCATTTCGTATGATTATACTTAAGTAATTACAACTAAAGAATAGAACAAACACGAAAAAAAAAAAAAATGGGTGACAGTGATTTAGATTTCGAAGATGATGATTACAATGATGTAAGTGAAGAATTTAATAGCGCATCATTGCACGTCCAACATATCCATGCTTCGCTGCCATCTGATGCGTTACTTACCCTGTATGGACTTTACAAGCAGGCAACTGTTGGACGTTGTGACACCACAAAGCCAAGTATATTTCAGATTCAAGCACGCAGCAAATGGAGCGCATGGAATGAGCTTGGCGATCTAAGTTGCATAGAAGCACAAGCTCTGTATGTAAAGAAGGTGCAAGAGTTGGACCCAAATTGGAGGACAGATGTGGAAATGGTGAATAGCGGCTCGGTGCCTTTACGTTGGGTTGTACATTCTGCGCACCAGCACCCAGATGATCCGGAGGCATGTAAACCAGAACACGAGAAGACTTCGTTCGATTATGTTATAGAACAGAATCTAAACCGGCTTCGTGAGATACTGAAACCAGAAAATTTAACAGAATTGGATAATCACGGTATGGCTTTGATTCATTGGGCAACCGATCGCAATGCACCCGAAATTCTGGAATATCTATTAACAAGTGGCGCTGATATCAATCAACGTGACTTGGATCTACAGACTCCTTTGCATTATGCCGCCAGTTGTGGCCATGTGGACGTGTTGCACTTACTAATCAAGTATAAAGCTGATCGTAATTTATGCGATAATGAAGGACGTACCTGCTTTGATGTAGCCGAAACCGAAGAGATACGCGACTTGTTACTAGAAACCAGTCAAAACAGCTAAATCATAAAACTCGGAAGCACATTCACACCAACGGCTTACCCGTTTTTGATACCCAAAATTTTATTGAAGTGAGTGATGAAATGTATTTGTTCCTTCTGTTTTTTATTTATAAAATATTTTTTTTTCCTTTTATTTTCTAATAAAAAGTTACAAATTTCCCTAAGGGGATTAAACAAAATTACTTCGTATTTTTATGTGTTAAAAGAAATTTAAGTTTACATCGACGTCGCAGTTTTCTTTCTTATTGCGATGATGTAATCATAGAATTATAGAAATACCAAAAAAAAAAATAAAAAAAAAACTTATGTTTAAGGATATTTGATACATGTTTCTACTTCCACAACTTCTTGATAGACATGTTCTTCTCTGAATCCTTCTGCATAATCTTGGCCACTGCCATTTCGAAATCCTCTTGAGTTACATGGACACGACGTTCACGCAGCGCATACATGCCAGCCTCGGTGCAGACACCCTTGACCTCAGCACCAGATGCGCCAGGCATCAATTCAGCGATTTTACGTAGATTAATGCCACGAGTTAAGTTCATCTTGCGCGAATGAATCTTAAGAATATCAAGACGAGCTTCCTCATTTGGTGGTGGGAATTCAATCTTGCGATCAATGCGGCCCGGACGCAACAATGCTGGATCGAGTATATCAATTCGATTGGTGGCCATGATGACCTTGATATTTTTGGTTGCTTCAAAGCCATCCAACTGATTAAGTAATTCCAACATAGTGCGCTGCACTTCCGAATCACCACCAGAACCAGACTCAATACGCGACGAGCCAATCGAGTCAATTTCATCCATGAAAATTATAGATGGGGCATGTTCACGTGCCATAACGAATAGTTCACGCACCATACGCGAACCTTCACCAATGAATTTCTGCACCAGTTCAGAACCCGAAACACGTATAAATGTACACTCGGTGTGATGAGCCACAGCACGTGCCAGCAGAGTCTTACCAGTGCCAGGTGGACCATACAGTAAGACACCCTTTGGCTGCGCAATACCAAGTGCATCGAATAATTCCGGATGCTTCACGGGCAGTTCAATGACCTCTTTAATTTCCTTGATTTGCTTATCCAGACCACCAACCATTTCATAGGTAGAATCTGGTACCTTTTCCACCATCATCAACGAGACCAGTGGATCCACTTTGTTTGGCAATATTTTGTGCAAAGTATAACTTTCGTTGCGCAGGGCAACGCGACAATTTGGCGACACATCATTGATATCAATGTTCTTATCGATATCCACAACAAACTTGCCCTCGGGATGCACTTTAACCAAGACCTTCTTCTTGTCCATTGGCTTCACAACCTCACCGACATAGCTGCCTTGCTCTTGCAGCAATTGCAGTTCCTCGCGTAACATGCGCACTAACAATAAACAATAAATATTTGGTTCCAAATTATAAATAATGAATTGTACAAATAAAAATTTACCTTTGGCATTGAGTTCATTACGCTGAGCTTGCAATCTACGCAGATTTTGGCTTTTCTCGGCAACAACCAATTGCAATTCTTCGATTTTCTGAACGTAATATGAACGAAAGCCTTCTCCTTTATGGTAAGCAGTCTCGAAATCCATCTATGATTATAATAATAATATTATATTGATATAATATTGTTAAGGATGTTAATTTACTCGAGTCGTTAGTGTCATCTTGATGAAATTCTTTTAATTTCTCCAACAATAGTATTTCTGTTTTAGCTTTTTCACTTTTAACAAACTACAAATTTCTTCCTCCTCTTCAGCAATAAAGAAGATCTCTTTTTCTATTTCTGACTCGGCAATTTTGTTAAGTGTAGAAAAACGCTGACAAAATGGTAGTGCTAGTAAATAAAGAAGTGTTGGAAATGCAACATTTGAAGAAAAAAAATTTTGTTGCTGGAGCCTTATGGGTGACCGTTGTTGTTGTTGGAACCTTATGAATGCAAGTAATAGTACTTTTTCCAATAGTTTCACTAAATTTGCCGATTATTATTCTACCGCCATTCAGAAATTCAAATTAATGACAGGAAATTGATGTAAATGTAAGTGGGAATATAACACAAAATAAGCAGATTGAACTTATAATATTTAAGAAAATTTATACAAAATAATGGCTATGCAATGTTAATTTTATTTTCAAATTTTATTTGTGATGTTTTATTTGAATATGTGCGGTCAATTTATCACTTATCACACTAGAGTTGAAACATGACATGTACATTACAAATTTGTTTAATTGTCATCGTTTTTAGTGGCTACAAGTAGAACTGAACTGAGTAGGGGAAAGATTTAATGATGTTTACGAAAAAGTTTTCGAGTCAATTATTATTTTTCTTTTACAAGGAAATAGGCAAATAACAAAGTGCTAATTAATTACTTCTTATTATTCATAGAGGAGTAGTCGACGGTAGTCGTTAGTGTAGCTTGTTCTCATAATGGGAAAAACCACGTTATAACAATTTAAGAACATGGAAGATGTTGTTTAATAAAAACTGACAGGTTTTTGAAAATACAAGTAAATTTACAATGAGGTACTATAACAACTTAACAAACAGAATCTAAATGTATCCCGGTGTCAACTGTCAAGTTTTCTACTATGATACACTCGAATCTATTTAGAATAGAGAACAAGGCTTGACTCACTTATAGTTCAAAGTGCGACCCGAGTGAATAGTGAATAAACCTCTCACGAAATTGTGTTCTTATTGAATCTCAAGGTTCCAACAACAATTTCGTTGCATTTTGTTATTGGAAACAGTACAAACTTGTACCACTCAACACTTTTTAAAAAGAGAAACATAAGAACGCGAAGTGAGAGAATAGACTAATTTATGTATTTTATAGCGAGTATATATATGCTCGTGTGATTGTGTGAGAAACGCGAATATAATTTAGAATTAGAAGCAAGAGAACACGCGAGCGGTCAAGAGGAGAGCATACGCCATGCTCGTTTTTTCATTCGTGATGTTATGAGCCCCGCACACGATCAGACATGCATGCATGCATAATATGTTCATGAGTCATGCAACCAACCATGACGTCAGCCGTTCATTTATTGTTATAAATATTTTCAACTGGCAATGACGGACAAAACTTTCATAGCATTTCTAGCTGTGAGTTTAAAAATGTTGTTGCTTTTCATTTGTGATTGTTTGATATTGGTTTGTCATTGCTTTTAATAAGTATTTTTTTGTATTTTGTATAAATTAATTTTAATAAATTAGAAATGTTAATTAACACTAAGTTTTTAGAATGACTAATAAAACGTGGACGTGAAAAAAAAAATCGGCCTAGTGCGAGTCAGACTCGTACACGGAGTGTTCCGTACCAGATTGGGGTTTGTATGGGAGGTACTACCCTTAGTGGTCCAATTTGACTGAATCCAACAAATGTACCGCGCTTACATTATTATAGTGACTAAGTTTCTGTTCAATACTGAAAAAAACAAATAAGTTTTTCGAATAAAAACCTGAATTTTAATTGTGGGTTTGTATGAGGGGTACCTTCCCTAGTGATCCGATCAAACTGAAATTTTGACAATATAAGTTGCTGATGTATAGCCACCAACCACCCAAATTTCAAGATCGTGTGTTTACTGCATCGTAAAACTGCCATACAAATCAATATATTTCTTGCACGGAGACCCCTTTACATTTTTGAAAATATTTTAGTTTTAGTATTTGTTGCTGATGCCCGAACGAAGTCTCTGCAATAGGGTCTCGTTTGGAACCGTTTTGGGTAAAAATAACCTTTCTACTTGGAACGTGAATTTTGATTTTGATTATTAAAGAATTAATTACTGAATAATGCAATGTTTATACATATAAATTGTGTCCATATGATGGATCGGGTATGTATAGCTTGCATGACCAAGCATGCGATATCGTGTGCGGGGCTCATTCAAATTCTACTCGTTCTTCTAAGCGCTTAGAAATTACTCTGTTTAGAGTGTTTGGTATCCGTATTCTTTCAATCCGCTCAAAAGCCCGTTTCAATTCCAATTTAAAGTCACCTGCGCGATTCCGAATAGTCTAAAAGCCCTCACTCGCTACTTTTTCGTTCTCAACCGGCTCTCTCTCTGTTCTCTTTTTAATCAAGATTTTGAATTTAACGAGAGTGATTCGTTGCCCGCCGTTTGTTTCGGCCGTCGGCAGATTGCAATTGTACTAAAATTATTTTAAATAATATTAGTAATTCTTTTTTAATGTTGTCCATTAAATAATTTAAAGTGAAACACGCCGTTTGCTTCTCGGCCGGTTGTAGTTGGCATTTCGTTTTTAAGTTCAAGCGACGGCGTCCAATATATTACGAACTCTTTTTTTATTGTTTTGATGTGTTTCAGGTATTTTATTAATCATATTTTCAATATTTAACATTGATATCTTTCTGTTCTATTTTTTTTTTTTTTTTTGCTGTAAATTGAATGCAACAACGCATTTGGCAAAGATAAAGAAAAAACAAAAAAAAAAAATAGATGATATAAATATGAATAAAGTTTATTATAGTTAAGTGCGTAAATAATCATCAAAATGAATAGACAAAACAACAACATCAAGAAATGTGATATGTGATATATGAATAAATAAATGGTTTTGTATGTATTTTAACATTTCAATTTGTTTATAAAAAAAAAATGATTATTTTCGCAGCAATGCGAGGTGCTTGCAAATGTTAGATCAGCTGTTCCAATCAGCTGTTGTGAGACAATTCACAAAAAATGTTATTTATAATGCATGTACATACATATGTACATACCATACATACTATGAAATTGTTCGTTCCAATTCCACATGGTTCAGAAATAAAAGGCAAAGCAATGCTGTACCAATTTCACAATGTTTCGATAGCAAAGTTATCGAGATGAATTTGCAATTTAAAAATTCAAATTTGAACACAACAAAAACAATAATGACGGCTGTTATTTGATCAATTATTGTGTTTATACATATAACATTTGCATAAAATAATGATATGATCAAATTTAGTTAGCAATAATCGTACCTTATTTGATATCATTTGATTGAAGTCTTCCATCTTGCAATTAGCATTTTTAATATTGGGAACATTTAATTTGATATCTAATTTGATTGAAATGAGGAACATTTGTACATTCATAGATAGCACAAGTAATTTGCATCGAAAATTCCGACAGGGACATTTGAAATTCGTCACGCGATATTGAGAATTTTCAATGAGATTTATTGTCCTGATGCTAGTTTTTGTTTGTTTGTTGTTTTGTTTTGTTTTGTCCTAATAAATATTTCACTTAAGTGAATAATTAAATGAATATGTTAATAAATCAATAACAGAAATTTATACCTTATGTACACATCTATGAATGAATATACAATAGTTTTTCTTTATTGTTGTTTTGTTATGTTTTTCATATTCTGCATTCTTCTTCTCTTTTTGAAATTTTTCTTTCCAACAAACACAAACAGTGCAATAACATCTGCGTTCACATGCTGACACATCAAAAATGAAATTATTGCCGTACAATAAACAATACAATTTAGCAAACTGCGATTCTATGATTATAGAATAGTAAAGTTTTAAAGCTTTAACGTCAGAACCTGAACCTAAACCTGAACCTGAACCAAAGCCAATCGAGGATTTTACAAACTTGTCAATCATCTTGTAAGAAGCAATGAGCAGCGATATGTGATTCCCCGTGGTAACAAATACCAACAATAAATTGGATATCCATCAAATCTTAAACAATATATCCACATGCATTTTGACAAAAGTGAGTATGAACTATAAATATTTTTTGTATTGTTTATTTTCCCCATTATTTATTGTTCTCAGTACACACAACCTTATATAATTTAATTTATACATACATACATACATACATACATACATATATACATATGTGTAAATATTGAAACCTTAGAAACTTTGAATTTTTGTTATGTACAAAAATCGATATGCATTATGAATACTCGTATTGTAATAATGTTCTTATCACTATTGAACCATATGCTATACGATTATTTTTATTATACCAATTGGATTTGGATTGTATATACAATATATTATTATATATATACTACATGCTACAGTATCGGACAACCGAGCTTTGTTTGTTTGTGTAATGAAAGGAAAGTTTTTCTAATAAGAATATAAATTTGAATCTGGGTAATCCTAGGATTTTAAAATTTACAATAATAATAATCCATTTCAAATAAGAACATGAATTTGAATATGGATTTGTATGGGATCGTAGGATCTTTAAATTTACATGGTTGGTAAATACATATGTATTGGGCACTTCTAGTTTCCAAGTTTCATTTGGATAATATGAAAAACAAAAAAGTTTTTCTAATAAGAACAAGAATTTGAATTTAGATTTGTATGTAATAGACCTATGATTTTGAAATTTGATTGGTTGGTGAATATGAATCAGACATAGTATAGATATAGTGTCCAAGTTTCAGTTAGATAATACAAAAAACAAAAAAGTTTTTCTAATAAGAACCTGAATTTGAATCTGGGTTTGCTTGGGAGGATGTACTCCATCTAGTAATCTTAGGATTTTGACATAAACAATACAAGAATTGCTCGTTTAAATATATCAGATAATGTAATGGGTTGTCACATTTGTAGGTGATTTTCAGAAGCATTTTATTTCAATGATCTTCTGCCATATCCCTCATAAAGCTTCCCACTCTTCTCCGTCAAAAACTGTGGTCAAGCTGTTGTTTAGTGAAATCTTTAAATAAGTTCAAAATTAAATGACCAAAGTTGAATGTTAATGTCTATCAATACTCAATGTGAATGAATCATTTTGTTCTGGACAGTTCATTTGTTATCGACCGTGATCATATGATTGGAAGATTGAATAGTTTTCTTATCGATAAGTGGGTTAATGTTTTGTGTATCACGAGAATACATCACACCTTTAGCTCATACGGTACACGAATTTGATTTCGTCTACGACAATCGGCTAAAAACGCATGTCAACAGATTAGCATCCGCTGTGGCTACAAACACTTCCAGGAGGAGGCTCAAGCGTCTTCACCTTGTTTCACGCGGATGCCAAAGAGGACGTAGGCAGAAACGGATCTGATTTTATCAAACTTTTCTCTGTAAATTATTTAGACTCTTTATAGCCATCAAATCGGTGGTCCGAAATATGCATAAATAATGTAATAAATGTCCATAATGCACGACATAACTTAACATAGGTATGTGCCAACCCAAAATATAAGTAATATATTGTAGAATACAAGAGTGGAATAGTATAGAACTGGCAAAGTTATTTATTAAAAAGTTCAGATAGCAATTGACATAACTTAGTAATTGACACGAATTTATCTATTTATACAAATTATTGTATACAAACTGTAAACTCTTAGTGAAGAGCGAAAAGCGAAAAATCACAGTCCATGTCAATTTTAATAATTTTTTGTGATTCATTGTGATTTGTGCATTTTAACTGTCATCCAAGTCCAACAAAATATTTAACTTAACAGCTGGTTTTTCTTATTTAGATCTCACATTTAATTTCCAATCAATTTTTATGCAGTAAATGCAATGTTTTTCAGTAGTCAGTCAGTTTTTCAGTAGTTAGAAAGATGATTCATTGTCATTTATGTATGACGGTTATACAATAGTACTCATATTTTCAAGACCTTCTATTCTTACTTCCGTCTTTTGTGAATTGTTGTTCTCAAGAGCAGCAAATAGATTAATAAATACACTTTGTGTATCTTCTTATTGTAGTTTGAGTGTATTTTGATTTTAGTATGTTATTTGTAACGCATTGAATAAAGTATGGCATTGGACATAAGTGTACATGGGATGCAATCCTGGGAACCTTTAAATTTTGTCATGTTGTCCTTATTAGCTAGCATTTATTGACGTAAACAATTTAGTTAATAGCCACGACCTCGTCCATGTCACTTGAGGGATATAATTGCAAATAATAGCACATGATTTTTTAATGTACATATATGCATAGGTAGATATCGGGACTGTAGCACATGATATTATATACTATACTACATACTTACATACTTGTATTTAGAAACTCGTTTGTATATCGCTTAAATTTTCCTTTAGTATTGATTTAATGTGGGACTAATTCGCTCGCTTTTTGTGAGTTTGGTTTCTACTTACTTATTGGGCGTACAAATATAAAACCGCCGTTTTTCCATAGATGGCGCCAGCGCCGCTAATCGGTCGATAAGTACGATCAGAAACATTACATAGCCAGCTGAGGTATCGGTCAACAACTTTACATAATCTCGCTTGTGTATTTTGACTGTGCTTTGTCCTGTTCGTTAGCGAAAATGGCAAAGTTCGAGCCTACAAAGGGCCATTTGCGGGAAGTGTTGCTTTTTGCATATCATTCGAAAAATGCTACTCATTCGCATCGAATGATTTAGAAACTTATGTGAAAGCTATATTAGTGAAAGAACGTGTCGGGAATGGTTTCAAAAGTTTATAAATGGCGATGACTGAAGCAGGAACGTCCGGTCCGAAAGCGAGATGTAAATAGAGACTTGCTGGATGAAGATTCATGTAGAACGCAACAGGAACTTGCAAGTTTATTGGGCGTGACTCAGCAAGCCGTTTCTCATCGCCTAAAGAGCTTAGGAATGATCCAGAAACTGGGACATTGGGTGCCGTACGAGTTGAAGCCGAGGGACATCGAACGGCACCTTTGCATGTGCGAACAACTCCTCCAACGGCAAAACAGAAAGGGTTTTTTGCATGCATCGTGACCGGCGATAGCACTATGACAACCCGAAGCGGAAAAAATCGTGGGGGCTATACTCGTTCGACCGCAAAACCGAACATTCATGGCTCGAAGCTGATGCTGTGTATCTGGTGGGACCAGCTCGGTGTAGTGTACTATGAACTCTTGAAACCAGGGGAAACCATCACAGGAGCCCTCTATCGGACTCAAATAATACGTTTGAGTGAGCGTTGAAGGAAAAACGCCCGCAATACTCGGAAAGACACGACAAGGTGATACTTCTACATGACAACGCTCGGCCACATGTTTCCAAGGTAGTGAAAACATACCTGGAAACTTTGAAATGGGACATCCTACCCCACCCGCCGTACTCTCCAGACTCCTTCTGATTTTTATTTATTCAGATTGATGACGCATGAACTGGCAGGAGACCACTTTCGCTCTTTCGAAGAAGCCAAAAACTGGATTGATTCGTGGATCGCGTCAAAAGACGAACAATTTTTCCGACGAGGAATTCAAAAGCTGCCAGAAAAATGGGAAAAAGTTGTGGCTAGTAATGAAAAGTATTTTGGAGATTGAGTATGTAACGAGTTTTTTAATAAAGCCTCAAAAGAAAAAAAAAAAACACGGCGATCATTTGTACGCCTAATATTTACTTACCATATGAACAAGGCTACTTTTATATTTGTAAATTTTGACAATAGATCTGGCAAGGCTTGCGTGAAAAAGATCGATTGATTCTAAGCATTAGTTTTTCGTTGTTGCTCTATCAAATATGGAAAGTTATTATATTTTAAATTTTTACTATCAAAAAAGGTAAAAATGCTGTTCAAGCAAGCAAAAAAAATTATATCCAATGTGTATGGAAAGGATGTGTTGACAGTACGCTCGCCAGTGTCAACATTTCAGTCTGGCAATTTTGAGGTTGTGAAGATGCACCGCGTTCTGGAAGGCCAGTTTAGTTAATAAAGGCATTAATTGATGCTGAACTGGTGAATAACAACTGAGAGATTAAATTTATCGAATTCGATCGTTCATGATCATTTGAAATGCCTAGGTTTTATCTCAAAGCTGTAAATATGGGGAACCCCTATGTTATTATAATAAGAAAATGATCCATTTTCAAAGCGCATCATCATAGGGAATGAGGATTGTGTTGTAAAAAATATGAACAAGGTCAAAGCTTTTCGATGGCCGATAGTCATCAAAAAAAAAAAGGTTATATTTTATCTATTTGGTGGAATTTCAAAGGAATCGATTCTGAAGTATAAAAACAAAAAAAAGTTATAGAGATAATGCAAGACTTTATGCAAGGACGCTGTCACACTCACTATATTCTCAAGATCTTTCACATTTTGATTATATGTAACATGTTCCGGTCTCTATAAAATTTTTAAATTGGTCAAACTTTTACTTCAAATCAGTAAGCCAAAAATTACCAGAAAGAGAACACAAATTTTATGAGCTTGACAGAAAAATGTCTAAAAGTATTGGATCAGAATGGACAACATATAATTAATTACATACAATATAAGAAAATCGTAAATGAAAATCATAAAAAACGTACAAATGAAATTACATTCCAAAAACCACCACTATAAAATGAAGGGTCAGATATCGCTAAATTATATAATATATGTATGTAGTTTGAGTCGATTCATCTAGTTCTGCTTATCATGCTATTATTATTATTATTAATATTTTATGGGAAGTTTCATTTTGCATTGCAAATTTTGAATTTTGGACTGATGTGATAAGAAAATATAGGAAGCACTATATAGTATAATATAATAGGAAAAGGTTTGGTTCTATTAAAACTTAAAAAACACTTCACATAACTGAAGATTGTAATGAAGAACTACATCGTTTTATTTAAAAAAAAAAAAAAAAAAGAAGAAGACATATGTTCTACTCCTCAAAATATTTGTTAAAATGGGTTAAAGGAAATTAATTATAAAGTTTAGATACATGTAACATATATTTAAATTCTATATCTTTTACTAATCTAATGTGTTACAAACTTCTTAATACAGTCTAAGAGCTCCTATGACACACACGCTATATGAAAGTGTGTGACAGGTAAAAAAAAACCCAACTTATAGACGGAAAATTGTTATCGCTACGTAAGTTTTTAATAAACCGGGTTCTCACGCAAACGTGTAAATAGTGTAAACCGCTTATATTTTACACCGCTTAAACTAACTATACCATACAAAAACAAAAGTATAAGCGATATGTTAAACTTAATGGAGAATTGAGTATGTTAAATCGTTCATACTGAGTGTTGCCAACACTGTCAAACACAGTCGAGTGTGAAATACACGTTTCTATCTTATCCTTTACACATTAAAATGAAGACTACACTTTGTTTTTTTATTTTTATACTCTTCACTGGGTGAATAGTATTCTAAGTTTGTCATGAAGTTTGTAACAGGCAGAAGGAGACAAAAAAAAAACACAAAAAGTATATATATTTTTGATCAGCTCGATTAGACGAATTAAGTAAGCCATATCCATCTGTCCTTCTGTACGTTTGTATATATGCAAACTAGTCCCTTAGTTTTTGAGCTACAGAGCTGAAAATTTCAACGAACCTTTATTTTTACCATACGCAGTACATTTGTCGTAACCACCCGAATTGGACCACTAGTGGGGGTACTTCCCATACAAATCACCCATTTGAATTCATGTTTTTATTAGGAAAACTTTTTTGTTTTTTGTCCTATCGAACTGAAACTTGGGCACTATTAGTTTCCAATACTTGCGCAGGACATTTATCGGAACCACCCGAATCGGACCACTAGTGGGGGTACCCCCCATACAAATCACCCATTTGAATTCATGTTTTTATTAGGAAAACTTTTTTGTTTTATGTCCTATCGAACTAAAATTTAGATACTATAAGTTTCTAATTAATATCTATGAAATGCATAAATTTCAAAATCCTAGGTTTACTGGATCGTATAGCTCCCATACAAACCCAAACCCAAATTTAGGTTTTTATTAGAAAAACTTTTTTGTTTTTTGTCCTATCGAACTGAAACTTGTGACACGCAGGACATTTATCGGAACCACCCGAATCAGAACACTCATTAGTACCACCCATGTTCTGTTATTAGGAAAACTTTTTTGTTTTATGTCCTATCGAACTGAAACTTGGGCACTATAAGTTTCTAACTAATATCTATGAAATGCGTAAATTTCAAAATCCTAGGATTACTGGATCGTATAGCTCTCATACAAACCCAAACCCAAATTTAGGTTTTTACATTCTCCTATCGGAACCACCCGAATCGAACCACTGCGTCCCGTTACATCGTTCGTATCTCTTTTTATTGTTATTCATGTATATCGAGACAGAAGGAAAGTAAGCGAGCAAGCAAAGAACTTTTATCAATGGTAATGATCACATTGACTATGATTATCTTCAAAGCAACATAATGGTAATAATGATACTAACAAATAATATTAGAAACTGTATATACTTCAGTTGTGAATTAAACGGTTTGCGAATTAGACAGCGACGTTTATTCTTTCTATATTTTATATAATTGAATATTGTGTCCATGAATGCTATGTCTATAAACTTTTAATTCTTTTATATCTGGTACGTATATATATTATATTGTATGTATATTCGAATATTGATTGTCGATGCGTATATTTATTTACTTTGTGCTTATTTGTGTGTAGATAATTAAAAGCAATCTATCTATTGTAGTAGCTGCTATACTGGCGTCAGTATATCAGAAACTAATGTGCCGAATGTTGTTTGATTAAATCTAGAAAAACAATCTGCCGACTGTATTGTATACAAGCAGCAGGTAGGTTGTCACTTCATTCAACTCATTGTTACGATTCATCCCTTCTTTTATATCCTTGTCACTTTTGATGGTTGAATTGAATTAACAAGTGACCACCAAATTTTGAATTTTATTTAATTATTAGTTGCTTTCCTTTGTTTTTTTTTCTTTTCTTTCTTTCTTTTTCTTTTTGTTTGTTTTTGTTTTTGTTTTTGTTTTTCCTCGAAATGGGAAGTAAAGCAGTTGTTTTGTCAAATCTATTGTACAAAATATGAAATACATTTTTTGTGGAAGATTTGAGGGTCACTAACCAATAATACAGTTGACTTGACGCATTATATTGATACTAGTAATTAAAACCTGCGCCACGCAACTCGCCTGTGTGTGACGCCTACTAAGAAAAGGAGGATTACTTCGTCTACTGACTCTTTACGCTGTCCTAGAAAACGTGTTCACCTAAGCTCTTGTGATTTAGCAAACAGAAATATTGTGTTACACTATTAATTTGACTTATGTTTGGGGTAGAGTTAGTATCCATACTGCATACAACATTGAGACCGAAATATTTGTAGGAGAGCTATACGATCTAGTAATCCTAGGGTCTTGAAGTTCGTGATGGGTCGTGAATATGAGTTACATTTAAGTTCGATAACACAAAAAACAAAAAAGTTTTTCTAATAGGAACATGAATTTGAATCTGGATTTGTATGGACCAGCAATCCATTATCCAGTTATCGACATAGATAGTGAATATAGATCAGTCACTTATACTCTCACATTCGGTAATACAAAAAACAAAAAAGTTTTCCTAATAGGAACATGAATTTGAATCTGGACTTGTATGGAAGCTATCCAATCCAGTTATCGTAGGGTCTTGAAATTTACATAGATAGTGAATATAGATCAGTCACTTATACTCTCCAAATTTCAATTCGGTAATACAAAAAACAAAAAAGTTTTTCTATTAGGCACATGAATTTAAATCTGGATTTGTATGGGAGCTATACAATCCAGTCATCGTAGGGTTTTGAAATTTACATAGATAGTGAATATAGATCAGACACTTATAATCTCCAAATTTAGTTGTTAACACAAAAAAGTTTTCCTAATAGGAACATGAATTGGATTCTGGGTTTGTGTGGAGCCGACCGATTTGGTTGGTTCCGAGAAATGTGTCTATAATTCAACTGAGTAACTGAGTAACTACTAGTTACAGACGGACAGACAACATGGCTTAATGAACTCCCCTGGACACTGTTCATTCCTTGTTATTCATTGTTTATACTCTTTCTCTCTCTTTGGCTCCAACACTCTCAACATATGTCACACCATTTCTTTCCTGTTAAATTGTTATTCTAGGCCAACGGAAAACACTTGCACAGGAAAACTAATCTTGCTCAGTGCGAAACAGAATCTGCTTCAATGTCATTTGTTTCAATGAGGATCGCATTGAAAATATTTATAAATATTTGCGACCTGGGCTGAGAAGGAGCTCTACAAATAACAACAAAATATATAAATAAAACTATATTACAATAGTATAATGTAGATTTTCTTTTTCAGTTTACACCGAGACTCTTTCCAACGATTGACGAAGTAGTAGTCATACATAAGAAGAGCTGTGGATGATATCAGAATCTGTAACTTGAAGGCAAATGTTGAGTCAACTCTTGTTTTTAAAATTACATTTGATTAAAGCTTTAATATAGTTCAAGAGATTACCAAAAAGAGGCCTTAAAAAAATATTAATAGTATTAGATAAATACAATACAATACACATACATAATACATACATACACACACACACACACAGACACAGACACACACGTATATACGAAATACATGCACAAGTACAATAAACAATGGCACACGTAAGCAATTGGGATAAATTTTCGTTGTTGCTGTGGAAAAACTGGATATTGCAATGGAATCACAAATGGCAACTGGCCATCGAGCTGTTGCTGCCTGCAATATTCTCAGCGTTATTGGTTCTGGTCCGTATGCTGGTCATTGCGGAACCAATGAATGAGACCAACTATCCGGCATTAAATATATCAACATTGCAATTATTTAAGTAAGTTGCGTCTACATATTTCTATTTTCTTGTCATACAATACATAATTTGAGCAAAGAATTGATGGAAGAATGGAATTTGATTTCTTTTCTATTTTTTTATTCCTATTTTTCCTATTTTTTTTTTTTTTTATATATTTATTATATATACATATATATATATTTATATATGATTGATGCAATAGAGATGCAATTTTCAATTCAAGAAAAGTTCATTCAGTTTTAACGGCGTTTTTGGCAAAGAGAAGGTAAAGTAGTTAAAAAACTATTCAAGTTTAGAAGTTGACAAGTTGTAAAGTAACATAATTTATATTATATGTACGTACATAAATTGAAGTCTTGTAAAGAACTGAAGTATTTACGACTTATGTACAATTAGAGTTGGTTACAATTACGTAACGTTTTTTGTGTTTCAATTAACAAACAAATGCAAATTATCATTTCTTAACCATTCTGTTTTAACCTTAAAACAAAATAATTAATATTATTATATTACTAGTAAGTTGTTCACTTTCTCCTAAGTACAGTAGTAGTACAGTAGAATGTGTTTACTATTGTATAAAGGGTTGTAAACGTACATAGTTCAAAAGTAACGAGCATCAATTGGTGGATTTGTGATCAATCATGGACTTTTATCACTGGCTTCATCGTTACATAAATCACATAATCATCGATCATTGATCACACCACTACTACTTACTATATAGCACAGCATGCTGTCAAAAAATCTAGACATCCCATACTTATGCCTAACAATAACATTGAGATACTCGTATTTTTCAACAGACATCTGTGCTAACAAAAAACAGAGAAAAATAATTACAAAAAATAAAAAAAAATTTAATTATAAGCACAATATGGTAGTGAAACTTTTTTTAGCGAAGGGAAGTAAATCCAAAAATTAGAAAATGAAATGTGACGAAAATCAAAATGCAATGAAGCTTCACAGATGTAGTGGGGACACGCACAAAGCAATGCGCATTGTCTTGTGCGAGCTCGTCTGCAGCTTAGAGAATGCATGCTTATGCATGAGTAAGACAGAGATAAATAAGCTTATATTTTGTACAGAACGAAAATAATTAATTACCTTTTGTGTTTGGTTTTCATAAATGCAATTTTAATATAAAGCGAAGTAACAACAGTTCAGCATTGCGTGTCTCTTGTTGTTGCTATCTTGTACTCAAAACCAAACAGTAGCAACAACAACACCAACAAAGCATCAACAACAGAAGGAACCCGCGCACTTCCCTTCTCAACAGACGCTCGCTCGGTGTTCGGCCACTTGTTCGTACGCTCTTCGTAAAAACAGACATCAGCAAACCATTTTTTTTTATCTTTCTCTTACTCATGCGTAAACATTCATACATTCTACGCTGCATTGTCTTGTACGTCTCCCCAATACGTCTCTAAAGCATCATCACATTTTGATTTCCGTCACATTTCAGTTTCATCTTTTTTGGATTTACTTCCCATTCGCTGAAGAAGTTTCACTTCAAAGAAAAAAAAAAAACTTGGAATCATTTAAATGTCACCTTGATCTCCGATACTCCAATTACTTTTGAAGTTGAAAGTTGTTAAGTTGTTTCGTTGCTTTTTGAACGCACCTAGTAGTAGTAGTACTATTACTATCTAATACGAGTATGTACCATATATTGAATATTTCTCTAATAATCCTCACAGCAAAACGACACAAAGAATGACGAACCAAGTGATGTTCTCAATTTATTACTCTCCGACAAATCATATTTTGGATGGCATCATTAAGGAAGCCAGCACAAACTTGGAGTTGCGCGGTTATACAAGTTATGCGAATGCCGATGCAATGCAAAATGCTCTGATCACAGATAATGTCTTTGCTGGCGTACAATTTGATGACTCATGGGCTAATTTGACTGAGTTACCTGAAAAGTTTCCGTATGCTTTACGCTTTCCATCGGAATTGCGTACGGCATCATTAAATATTGGTTTAACATGGCTAACAATGCGCTTATTTCCCATAATGGATCTTACCGGACCACGAAATGCCAACTCCACCGATGGTGGTATACCAGTAGGTTATCTCCGTGAAGGCTTTCTTCCGTTGCAAAATGCAATTTCAATGGCATTTCTTAAGCAAAAGTCACAAGTGGAAACATTACCAGAAGTGGTAATGCAACGTTATCCATATCCGGAATATATCTATGATCCATTGTTAGAAGGTCTAGCATCAATAATGTCATTAATAATATTATTGAGTTTTATATATCCATGCACTTACATTACCAAGGTGAGTGAGGTGGCTTCTAGTCAAATTCTATAAGTATATTTTTTTAGTTTATAAAAATCATTTCTGGATTTTCAGTATATCACTGCAGAAAAAGAGAAACAGCTGAAGGAGGTTATGAAAATTATGGGCTTGAATAATTGGATACACTGGACAGCGTGGTTCCTAAAATCATTTATTATGCTGACAATTTCTGCAATACTCATTACGGCACTAGTTAAGGTAAGATGAAATTTCTCCGTAAGGCCCAATATCGGACTGATATAAACCATTTTGTTGCAGTCACTTAGTCAGTTAGCCCATAAGAAAAACTTCTTTTAATTCCCCTAAATTAGCTATAGCAGAATCTTGTGACTATATCCTTCAGTTGTGAAAATATTGCACTGATAAAACTTTGTCTCTTTTGCATAGCATAGCATAGATCCTTGTATTGTATAATACGATCAAAATTTTCGAGTTTTGACAAGTAAAGTTATTTTAATATCGAAAATCAAGCGATTGATCTTATCGTTTATCTGGATAACTTGATAACTATGATTTTCAGTCAGTACAGTTAGTCAGAATAGTTATGTAGTGAACTAATTTGACAAATGATAACTCGGGGATTGAGATTATTATACGTAAGTCTTTTCTAATTTCTAGATACGCTGGAGCGATGGTGTTGCCGTGCTTACATACTCTGATTTTACGGCGCTACTCTTCTTCTTCGTGATCTATATTATAACCAGTATTTGTTTCTGCTTCATGATGGCCACATTCTTTTCAAAGGCTAGTACTGCGGCTGCCGTCACCGGTCTGATATGGTTTATTGCCTATATACCATTCTCGTTTACAATTAACACATATGATGATCTAACACTGGGTACAAAGTTGGGTTGGAGTTTAATATCGAATACGGCGATGGGTTTTGGCATTAAGCTTATACTTGGCTTTGAGGGAACTGGTGAGGGCTTACAGTGGAGTAACATATTTACACCGGTCTCGGTGGATGATGAGTTAACCCTGGGCGCCATCATGGGCATGATGTTAATTTCTTGCTGCATTTATATGACTATTTGCCTGTATGTAGAACAAATATTGCCCGGTGAATTTGGGGTGGCGAAAAAATGGAATTTCCCATTTACAAAGAAATTTTGGTGTGGTAATACTGATTATATTGGTGTTGAGGATATACCAAATGGTTATGTAGAGCGAAAGAATGCGGATGCTTTTGAAACGGAACCTATAGGCAAACATATTGGTTTGCAAGTGCGTAATCTAAAGAAGCGATTTGGCAATAAGACCGTGGTCAAGGGTCTATCCATGAATATGTATGAGGATGAGATAACGGTACTATTGGGTCATAATGGTGCCGGCAAGACAACAACTATATCGATGCTTACGGGTATGTTTCCACCAACAGCGGGCACGGCTATTATAAATGGTAGTGATATACGCACAAACCTTGAGGGAGCACGCATGTCGCTCGGTATATGTCCACAGCATAATGTGCTCTTTGACGATTTAAGCGTTGCCAATCATATTGTTTTCTTCAGTCGGTTGAAGGGTCTTAAAGGTGCCGCTATACAACGCGAAGTAGATAAATATCTAAAGATGATTGAACTGGAAGATAAAGCAAATTTACCCTCGTCCAAATTGTCCGGTGGTATGAAGCGTAAGCTCTCAGTTTGTTGTGCCCTCTGTGGCGATACAAAAGTGGTGCTTTGTGATGAACCTAGTTCGGGTATGGATCCATCGGCACGCCGACAATTATGGGACTTGATGCAGGCAGAGAAAGTGGGACGCACGCTGCTATTGACCACACATTTTATGGATGAGGCAGATGTTCTTGGAGATCGCATAGCCATTATGTGTGATGGTGAGCTAAAATGTCATGGCACATCATTTTTCCTAAAGAAGAAATATGGATCTGGTTATCGATTGGTAAGAACTTACAGACTCTTAAATTCGAGTGTGCATATCATATCATATATTGTATCCTTTGCAGATTTGTGTTAAACGTGATAATTGCCAAACGGAAGAAGTGACAGCTTTGCTTAACAAATATATACCTGATCTAGTACCTGAATGTGATATTGGCGCTGAGTTGTCCTATCAGTTGCCTGATCGCTATGCTGCTTCCTTTGAGGAAATGTTTGGTTCACTTGAGGAAAATTCCGACAATCTCTATCTTAATGGTTATGGTGTAGGAATTACGTCTATGGAGGAAGTGTTCATGAAGGTTGGCGCTGAAACAGATAACGATGGTAATCGTAAGGAGCAGAGTGCCATCATGAATGGTGGAACTGGTTACACTCAAGATGCTGATGCTGAGTCAATACAATGTAAGTGATATAAAATAGTCATGATGGTGATGAACATGTTTCTGATAATTGATTTTCCAGCTGATCGTGTATTTTCCGAGAACACACGCCTCCTGAAGGGATCAAAGTTGTTTGTCAATCAATGGCATGCGATGTTGTTGAAGAAAATCCTCTACACTTATCGCAACAAACTGCTGTGGCTCATACAGAATATTATGCCTATCTTTTTTGTTGTAGTCACAGTTATGATAACGCGAACTCAAGGCACTTTCAAGGAACTCGATCCCATAGCACTAAATCTTCAACAATATCCCACAGCTGTAAGCATTTTGGAGCAAGACGAAAGTGTTCTAAATGGTACGAGGGAAGCACAAATTGCTGAAAACTATAAAATGATTTGTGAGTCATTTGGCGACGAATATACGTTTCAATCGACTGGTGATGCCACATTTACTGATTACATACTCAAACTGGGTGAAACCATGCAGGTGCGCATCAATTCGCGTTATTTAGCATCAGCAACAATTGCCAAGGATAAAATCACCGCATGGCTGAACAATCAACCTTTGCACACGGCTCCGCTTACCATTAATCTTGTTCATAATGCCATTGCGAAGACCCTTATTAGCCCGGATGCAGAGATTAGTATTACAAATGCCCCGCTGCCTTATACAACGCAAACTCGTCTCACACAACTCAATACGGGCAACAATTTGGGTACCCAATTGGCCACCAATCTATGTTTCTGTATGTGCTTTGTTAGCGCCTTTTACATTTTGTTCCTGATCAAAGAACGTGAGTCACGTTCGAAGCTGCTACAATTTGTTGGAGGCGTCAAAGTTTGGATTTTTTGGTTGTCGCAGTTACTTTGGGATCTGTTAACTTATACGATAACTGCCTTGATTGTCATCATAACGATTGCTTGCTTTCAGGAAGAGTGTTTCACAAAATTCTCTGAACTTGCACGTTACTTTTTCCTATTGATTATTTTTGGTGTTTCCGTGTTGCCTTTTACATATATAATCTCGTTATTCTTCACCGAACCAGCAACGGGCTTCGCACGCATTTCAATTATAAATATATTTGCTGGTATGGCACTTTTTATTGTTGTCATTGTCATGTCCTTCGATATTTTCGACACGAAAGATATTGCCGATATTTTGGGATGGATCTTTAGAATATTTCCGCACTTTTCATTGGCAATGGGCCTGAACAAGATCTATGTGAATGCAGCCTTACGGAACGCTTGCGACAACGGCATCAATGTTCCACCCGTTCTATTATGTCAATTGCAGCCCGCTTGTTGCAGTAAGTTTAACCATCTTAACAACCAAATTAAATATTGGACAGTAGAAGCTCCCAAAATACTCAAGTAATTGTTGATGATAATGATGATGATTAATTTAATTTATAGACCAATAACTTGCTTCACTAAATTGCTTTAGTAATAGCAAAGGAATGAGAAAGAATGAGGGCCAGTCAAGATGGTGACATGGCTGTTATCAGAAGAAAGTTTCTTATCGTTTGATTCTCTGTTGCTGAAATAATTGCGTACGAGACACAAGATTGGATCAATTGTTGGCTATCAATAATTGTCTATTAATTATCATCATCACTTGCGAATTTATCATAACAATCACCAATTTAACACCACTTTCCATCAAGATTTGCAGTAATTATGTTGTGGGAAACGTAAAGTTCTAATTCTTTACACTTTAAAAAAAAAGGAGATACTAAGATTTTTGAGGCATCATCTATTTTGTGAGCTTCTACTGTGCTCGTTCGTATTTATTGTATTTGATTGAAAATTGTAAATAATTTTACTTGCCATCATCAGATCCAGCAGGTTACTTTGCATGGGAGCAACCTGGCATTCTACCGGAGACAGTCTATATGATTTCGACAGGATTCATCTTTTTCTTGTTCATCATTGTACGCGAGTATGGTATATTCAATGAGCTCATCTATTTGATTCAGAAGCGCACTTCGTAAGTTTGTTTTGTTACTTTTTGAACTTATTCCAGTTCAATTTCAATGGATCATTTTTACAGTAAGCCACCACCGCCGCCTGAGGAAGGACGTTTCGATGATGACGTTGAGAAAGAACGTCAACAGATTGTAAACATGTCAAGTCATCAGTTGAGCTCGCAGAACTTGGTATTAGATCGCGTTACAAAATATTATGGTAACTTTTTGGCTGTCAATCAAGTCTCGCTATGCGTTAGACAGTAAGTATTTTAGATCACTTAGTCAGTTATTCAGTCACTAGACACAAAAGAACATTCCACACAATAAGATATATGATATTAGTATCTACAGTTAAACTTCTCATTATTTTCTTTACTTAGTGAATAGTACATACTTATAAGTTTCAGTTTGTCATGATTTTGTAACACACAGAAGGAGACATCTAAGGCCCCATAAATTATACAATATGTTTTTGATCAGTTCAACGAAACGAGTTGATTAAGCCCGATGTCCGTTTGTATGTATGCAAACTAGTCCATTAGGTTTTGAGCTGAAATTTTGTACGAAGATTTCTTTTCCCAGCACATTTCTCGGAATCAGCCAAAGCGGAATATATGTTCCTATGACACTCGTAATGAATAATATTGTGCATCGTTTGTAGTAAGGTCACAACCGAGTGAACGTTGTGATATCGCCATTCATAGGTATTTAGTGTTTGAGATGCTTATGCTTGTTTCCAATGAAGTTTCCTCTACTTGTCCTTGTTCCTCGTTGCAGTGCGCAGCTTGATTTGGGTTATACTTAGTATCCAATTAGAAGTTTTACTTGTCCAATTTTCTACAGAAGCTATTTGGATAATTGGTGGCTATACATTAGAAACTTATATTGTTAAAATTTTAGTTTGATCGGACTACTAGGGAGGGTACCTCCCATACAAATTCCCATTAAAATTCAGGTTCTTATTAGAAAAACTTTTTTGTTTTTTGTTCTATCGAATTGAAATTTAGACACTATAAGTTTTTGATATAGATGCTATACATCAGTTGGAATCAACCAAATCGGACAACTAGGAGAGGGGGTACCTCCCATAAAAATGCAACAAAAAAATTCCGGTTCTTATTTAAAAAACTTTTTTGATTTTTAGACTATTGAACTGAAATTTAGATACTATAAGTTTCTGATATAGGTGCGGTACATCTGTTGGAATCAGTCAAATCGGACCACTAGGAGGAGTACCTCCGATACAAACCCTAATCTAGTAGGGAACCCTCTGTGTACGATTCTGACTCGCACTTGGCCAATTTTTTTAAAATTGTAAAGCTCTGAGAACAGATAATAATGGGATATGCATAAAATCTGTCTACATGTACAATTAGATTTATAGCAATATGATATAACTTGTAGTTTTCAGGAAAACGGACCCAAGGACAGTGAAATAAATTCAAGCTTTTTTTGTAGATCTGATCACATCATATATGTGTGTATAATAAATATCTAATAGGTTTATGAATTTATGTAATAACAAATGATTATCAATGTGATCTTATTCCGTAGCAATGAGTGCTTTGGTCTTCTTGGTGTCAATGGAGCCGGAAAAACAACCACATTTAAAATGATGACTGGTGACGAGCGCATTACATCGGGTGCCGCTTATGTGAAAGGCATGAATATAGCATCGGAAATGAATGAAATCTACAAGGAAATTGGTTATTGTCCACAATTCGATGCATTGTTGGATGATCTTACGGGTCGTGAAATGCTTCAAATCTTTTGTTTATTACGCGGCGTACAAAGTGAGCGCATCACTGATATCTCTGAAGAGTTGGCCAAGTCATTTGGTTTCATTAAGCACATTGACAAGGAGACACGCGCCTACAGCGGTGGCAATAAGAGAAAACTAAGCACAGCCATTGCCGTAATTGGAAGTCCGTCCGTAATTTATTTAGATGAACCAACAACGGGCATGGATCCGGCAGCGCGACGTCAACTCTGGAATATGGTTTGCCGAATACGGGATTCGGGCAAATCAATTGTCTTAACATCGCATGCAAGAGTGTGAAGCGCTTTGCACGAGCTCTGTGAATGGGGAGTTCAAGTGCATTGGCTCGACGCAGCATCTAAAGAACAAATTCTCCAAGGGTCTTATACTTAAAATCAAGGTGAAACGAAATACAGATATGATTAAACAAGGACGCAAGTGAGTTGCCATGGAATTGTTTTTGAAATAAACTACTAAATCATAACAATGTATCTATTATAAACAGCAGCTACATAACCAATGATGATGAACCAATGATCCATGCGCAGATTGCAATGCGCGATGTAAATGCAATAAATGCGGAATCGATATTACAGTAAGTTTAACAAGGAATACAATTATTTGACCATGTATTTGCTTACATACTACATAATATAATTCTCTTACAGAGAGGAATATCAGGGAATTTTGACCTTCTACATTCCATTGACGAGCATAAAATGGTCAAAAATCTTTGGTCTAATGGAACGCAATCGTAATGATTTGAATGTCGAAGACTATTCATTAAGTCAGACGACCCTTGAAGAGATTTTCCTTGAGTTTGCCAAATATCAGCGCGAGGATCCACGTACAATCAAGTGAGCTTTGTACTTTGATTCTTGGATATCGCGGTAGAAGTTTTAACAAGCCTACACACATACACACACTTACACACCATGCATGCAATCACACTAATAAACACGCAAGCATTCACCCACCTATACACCAGTACTTGGACACATACATGCTTACAACGAAGGCGCTTATGAATTTATTTTATTTTACTAACATAATATGTATTTTTTTTATACCCTACACTACCCAAACGAACTGGGAGGGTATATTAAATTTGATATGACTGTAACAGAGTAGGAGTAGGAAAAAACAGGACATAGAAATTCTAATAAATTATGTTCGAGGTCATATTTTAACAGATTTGATATGGCATGTCAAATTCAAATTCAAATGCCAATTCTTAGATTGATGACAATTCAATACAATTTCAATTAAGAATATCATCCAATTCATGAAGAGTGTAGTAAAAGATAAGGCAAAAATACAAATGATTTTAAATTCTAGACCCGACGACTATACTTTGACTTCTCATTGTTTTGACTAAAACTCTTATAATTTTAGAAATTTTATTGTAGTTTCTTAATGATCATATCATATGTATATGTATACATATATCTATGTATCTGTGTATGTATATAATGACATTAGATAAGATAATCTTCTAATGTAAGTGTATAGCACAAATTTGGAGTCTTCTCCAAAATTTCTTCTATTTTGTAACCAAAAATTCAGACTAAAGTATTATATTTACATTTACTCTAAATACTAAATATGATACATGCAAACTAATAAAAAATACTCGGTTTTTTTTTTTATTTTTTAACTATAATGAATGAATTTCTTAAAATTTTCATTCTCATTTTCTAAACACAATTTAGAACCCGTAAAAAGGGAATATTCTTAAAATGGTTCAAGGAATAAAAACGAATAATGGATAAAATCATCTATGCGTAATAATTCGACAGAGATCCCCGTCGTCAATATTATGTACAACAAGAACAACAAATCGATCAAACAGACTCGAAGAGACACAAAGGAACATTGAATACCTCAACATTTGTTTTTTTTGTTTATGTTCATAATATCCTGTACCCAAATGAAAGCCTATACATATGTACAGACTATAGATTGATGTTCCTAGATTCATGTAAAGTGATTGTGATGTGGAATTGTTGTCAGACGGTAGTTGTCATTTACTTAAGAGTGTTTGGTTCTCGGATGCAATAGAGACATCACATCTAGGAGTGAACTGGTTGTTCATTGTTTCACTTTTTTTTTTTTAGGATTATTTATGCATTTTGGTTTTTAAATGCTTTTTAAACTATGCACAACAGAGGTTACAAGGTACAGGGTACAGGGTATCCACTAGTCGAGCCATCCGACTATAAAGCTATAAATTATGATATATATTTTTTTTTTTTGTGACCTACATAATTTTAAGCTAAAGTCATTGTAAAACTGTTATTTCACTTCAGACCGGCCAACTATAGAAAACTTTTACAGATCGCATAATTGAACATAGAAATTAGAGAATGTAATATCGATCGATAGTATTCAAAACAAATTGGAAGTGTCGTGATGCATATTGGTACTATAAGCGATAAATATTAGTTTGTTATGAGCAATTCTAACACCCATTTATCATAAGTATTATTGTACAATTATATTTTACAAATATAGCAAAACAAAAAAACCAAATAAAGATGACTTGGGTTCTCCCAAGCCTGCAAACACTTCAAAAACCGATTTTTTATTTGAGTAACAATTGAATTGTAGATAAGGTCTTTCATAGCTCTCGATGCGCTCCGAAATTCTTAGATATACGATCGGTTTATGGCTATGTATATACATATTAGTGATACGACTAGGTATGACTTCACGCTCCCCTAGAAACGTTTTCACTGTCTGATTGAGCATACCTACAAACATTGATTACGTTATTGATTTGACATTGGGGCAAGAGTACTGATACGTGCATTTCCAGAACCAAATATTTGATATTATAGATCCTACTTGAAATAACATGAAAATAATGATCAAACACTTATACTATCCAAATTTCAGTACGATAATAAAAAAAGTTTCTATAAATATGAATTTCATTTGGGGTGTGTATGGGACCTATACGAACCAGTTATCCTAAGATTTTGAAATTTACATGGTAATGTTTCAATATATATCAACAGTTCAATAATAAAAGAACAAGAATCGATTGAACGGGTTGAGTAACGAACCAGTAATGCTAAGCTGGATAGGTTGATGGATATGTTTTGGAAACTAGTCAAATGTTTTGATATTACATACAAAAGAAACTTTTCAAAACTCTGAATATGAATTTGAATGGTAGTTCATAACGATCCTAAACTCATAATGTTATATGAATATGGGTGAATTATGCTACGTAAATTTTAGATTCAAACACATTTTTTCTAATAGGCAATTAATTGTATGGGAGCTATACTCCACGTAAGCAAAAATTTACAGTGGTATATATGAATTTATTTCATACATGTAAGTTTTTTAATTGAATTTGGTTCAAGAAAAATCAGCAAAATTTCAGCTGCTAGGGACTTTACCACGAACAGAACATGGCTTAATCAATTGTTTCATCAATTGTATATACTTTATGGGTTCTCTAACTGTCTGTTACCGTTATGGTTTTCTAGCAGTTTTAAATGTTTACGCTGAACCTGTTTTTACTGTTGGAATGCAGCGATACTGATTTTTTACATAGATTATATTCAGGAATATTGCCTCATAACTTTGAAAATTTCGACGTGACCTAAGTTGTATTCGAATACGCTACTGATGTTGATGCTTTCGTTTTGAAGAGATCCATGTGCAGTCTTTATAAACAAGGAGTATAGAATTTAAAGCGTAATGACCGATTTATATGCTAAATATCAAGTTAAAATTTAAATAATGGATGAATTAATGATTTTGATGAAATTGCACAGATATCTTCCAATAATGGTGACAAATAATAACATACATATGCATTTATTGTGAAAAGAAAGGTACATTGCATTGCATGAAGATAAAGAACAATTGAATTGTATAAAAATTGATGAGCTAGACATATGATACAGTAGCGTGAAGTGTATAATGGCGTTAAGACAAAATTTCTCAGTTATGAATTTCTTAATAAACGCAATGACAATAATTCTTGAAATGACTGAAAGCTGGATTCAAAACAAAACACAAAGAAGGAAAATTTATTAAAACGAAAAAAAAAAAAAAAAATTACGAATTCTGAAGAATTTTTCTAGAAGTATACTTAGTCTGTTGTTAAAGTTCACGATTACACGATATTTAGTTGTCGTAACTGGAACAAAAACGGAAGCGCATCCGCTTCAATGCTCTTTCCATACACTTTGAAAAACAATGGCTACTTATAACTCATCTGGCTTATCATTTCACCGGCTCTAGTTTGCTTGTCGTATACATGCGTTGCTACCAAGCACCCCGATCACAAGTAGATAGTCGTTGGAGAGAATTGGTAGGCAAGCTGTTGAAACGTCGGCAGATGGCTATGGATGTCAACTCAAGGTAGGTAAGTAATGTTGAAATTGACAATTGGCAATTGACAAACCCAAATAGAAACCAATATCATCTTTTACCTATCCATCATATCACGTCAATTAATCAAAATATACCTATATGGAATTCATCAACAAAACAAATGTAATCCTTGGCATGAATGGGTCATATAGCTTCAATCATAATATCTATATACCGCAATTTATTATTGCCTATTCACCAAATGATATTCCCTCGTTCAAAGAAATGATGGATGTCGCAAAGAAACGTCTCGATCCGATGGAGATGTTGAGCTTTAAAAATTGTGGGGAATTACGTAAAGAAATGATGAAAGAACATTTCTTTGCCGGCATCTGTTTTGATGTATCAGATTATAGGAAATCTTTAACTGACATCTACAATGATCACGACCATTATTTGACTAAAACAAATATGCCCGTTCATTTTAACTATTCACTAGTGTTTCCAAGTGAGGTGCGTATGTTCAGTAATCAATTCATTGGTGTAGGCTGGATAACTAGCAATCAACACAATAGCCGAGAAACGGTGCTCAATCGTTTAAATAAGACATATGATGGCGGCTATATGGGATATGTCCGGGAAGGATTCACCACTCTACAAACTGTCATTGGTGAAACCTATTTGACCATGGTAGCAAAAGGAGAAAAAAATAAAACATTTCATATTCCTACAATTGCTTTGAGACGTTTTCCGGTGAAATATTTCAATTTCGATCCATTATCGCGAATGATGCAGCAAGGCCTTGCCTTTTTAATCGCCATCGGTTTTTTGTTTCCAGCTCAAACTTTGGTAATGGTAAGTGAGACTGTTTTTGATTTTGTTTTTTTTTGCGCATATACTTATCTCGGACTGACTTGATACCTTGTTTATTGTAAAGCAAATCGTGAACGAGAAGCAGGGCGATTTCCGCATTTATTTGTATAATCTCGATGTGGGCAATATTCCGAATTTTATAGCTTGGTTCATGAAGGCTATCGTATATATGATACTAAGCACTATGATTATCGTGGTCCTTTTAAAGGTAGTTAACAATAGTTTCCCATTCCATTATTCTATCTAAACAGATTTGATTGTAGATTGAATGGAATGGTGGCTACGGTATATTCACCGATACCCCGTGGCTATTACTCACTCTAATTCTGGTATCGTACAACACGGCATGTGCCACTTTTTGCCTAATGACTTCTACATTTTTTTCGAATACGGAATCTGTGGTCCGAGTGACAACAATCATTTGGGTCCTTACTTATTTAATGTTTCTGGCTTGGTGGATTGATCCAGAGAAAACAGCCTGGATGCGCTATGTAGTGTGTCTATTTCCTAACTCTCTGTTCGGGTTTTTGATGGTCTCGTTATGTGAACTTGAGCTCATCGGATATAGTGGCTGGCAAGATATGAGCTATTCATTAAACTATGTGATCAATCGTTTTACAATTACCGAATGCATCTATATATTTCTGGCGATGTCACTTGTCTATTCCACGATTGGCTTGTATATGGAAATTTGGCAGGCTATTGATTTTAGTCGCGCCAAGCGTTTATTGGCGACAAGTCATAGTAGTGGAGATGACGTTATTTACCCTTCGGTGATCGCAGATGAAAATGCTGTTGAGTCAGAGCTGATAATACAACCAATAGATGTTAAACATTGGATTAACACAACCAAAATCTTTGAAGTGGAGCCTACGTTCAAGCGTTACAAGATTAAGACCCGTAAACTTAGCAAACTGTACGGAACACGCAACGCGTTATCTGATTTTACTATGAACATATATGAAAACGAAGTCACTGTATTAATGGGTCATAATGGATCCGGAAAATCAACATTGTTGCGTGTAATTGGCGGTCTAACAGAGCCGACACGTGGCACTGCCATTATTGGTGGTCATAATATTCGATTCCGACGTAATCATGCATCACGTATGATCGGTATGGCATTAGACGAAAACATATTATTGGGAAACCTAAGCGCTTACAATCAGATCCGTTTTACCTGCATGCTTAAAGGACAGAACTCAGTAGAGGCTCGGGATGAGGCCATCTATTATTTAAATGCTCTCAACCTAAATTCAATGAAAAATGTGCCCACCTCTAAATTGAGTCTACCTGATCGAAATCTTTTGATGATAGCGTGTGCATTTGCTGGTCAAAGCACGGTAGTATTAATTGACGATCTACATGCAGATATGGACATTCAGACACAGAAGCTTGTTTGGAATTTTATACGGCAAGAGAAATATCAACGTGCAGTGCTATTGGCATCTTCATCTGCGGACCCTAGCGATATTATATCTGATCGCGTAGCAATTATAGCCAATGGAGAATTGAAGTGTACCGGCACAAAGCCATTTCTACGAAATATGTACGGACATGGCTATCGATTAGTAAGTAGTAATAGTAGTAGTAGTAGTAGTAGTAGTATTAGGAATAATGATGATGTATTACATATTTAATTGTCTATCAACGAATTTGCTGATCTACGGTTAGGTTTGTATAAAAGGTGAGTACTGCCAAACGGAAGAGCTAATCTCATTTGTGAATATATATATGCCAACCATAACGGTGGAGAGTGATGTTGGCAATCGTATAACGTTCGTGCTGGAAAACAAATACGAAGGAGTCTTCACGGAAATGCTGAATGGCTTGGAAAGACATATGCAAAAATTGGATATTGTAAGTTGTACATTGCGTGAAACGTCTATGGAAGAGATATTTTTACACATGGGCTCCCAGGAAAGTGATTTACTTACACCAACAAATGTTCCAAAAGCCTCAATTTTTGAATATATGCAAAAAGTCAAAGATAATAGGGGTAAAACTGTAGCCGGATTTCCATTGTGCTTACAACATTTGCTTGTCTATACACGTAAACGGTGGATAGCTGGTCGTCGTAACTTTCGTATGACACTTTTTAGCTATATCATAGTAATTGTGTCTACAATACTAGGACTTATAACATATTTAGGAACCTCAATGAACCAGGAACTGGGGCCGCTCTCCTTCAATTTGTCACAAGTGAGCACCATGGATGCAATTATCGAATATCATGGAACTGAGGACGATGACCGGACACTTTACGATCAATTCACGGATATACTATTTTGGTATGATACAAATGTGGAAGAAGTGACTACGAAAATAACCGAAGAATTGTATCTATTACAAAAAACCAATATCTCTGCGTTCCTTCACTACAAATATTATTTTGGAGCGACATTTTCATCGGGTGAAGTAACTGCCTGGTTTAATAATATACCCCTCCATGCCGTACCATTCAGTCTAAATACGGTACACAATGCAATTGCACGGTAAGGTTAAATGGTAATTAATGGTTAATTGGTTATAAAGTCGGACTATTCCCCTATAGAAAAGTCTTTTCTATAATGCATGCAATGTAATTGATCCGGTCCAAATGACTTTGTTAAAAATGAGTCTGAACTTTCATATAGCGAAGACTTTCAATCATATAATAAATTGACTGACAGGTCCCAACGATTTCGTTATAAAGGAGTAGTCCGACTGTATAATGGATTGAACTCAAAATATACGAGTATAATAAAAACTTAATATTATAAAATATTGTGCATAGTGTACTTCATAATGACGATATTAGTATTGATGTTATAATGGATCCATTGCCATATGAAATAAAGTTACCAAACTTACCGATCGCACCCATTCCCACTGGGGCCTTTCTAGGCATGATACTATCATTCTGTTGGGCATTTATTTGGTGCGGATCTGCTGTATATCTAACCGAAGAGCGTACATCAAGCTTCAAGACCATACAAGAGATGTCAGGTGCACGGAGCTTGACTTTTTGGCTTGCAACACTATTCTATGACTTAATCAAATTGATATTGATGTGCATCTTGATCGTGTTGATGGCCATGTTTTTTTTACGTTTCAGTACCGACTTAGGAATGCTAAGTAAGTATATTTCAAGATACTCGTTGCAAAAAACAAAAATGAATATTCTCATTCATTTCTTTAAATACAGTATGGGTATTTTTGGTATTGGTTATTGCCGGAGTAAATGTACTAGCATTAACGTATTTGCTTTCGCTATTCTTTAATAATCCCCATTTTGCCTATATTGTCATTGTATATTTCAATATAATTGGCGTGGTTATCTTTCTCTCGACGGTGCTGATACGCGATGAACACGATGCCAATTTATCGGATGCCCTTAATTTCGTATCTCAATATACCGTATGCGAATGCATATTTAAGATATTTACCATATTTAATCTGAGGGAACGTTGTAATGATCCGCAGGTGAGATTTATCTCGGTGCATATTGATCAATGCAAGACGCTGCCGTATTGTTGCAGTTGAGTAGTTCAAAATTTCATGCGAATTGAGCATGCAAATATAGAACTAAAGGAATTTTCTCTCTTTTTCTTGGTCGCTCTTTCGTTCTGGTCTAACTTAAACTACTATTAGGGCAACATTCATACTGGCAAAATAATCAGGGCATACGTTTTGAGGTTCTAACAATGTGTTTTACCTTTGCCATAAAATGGACTTTGCTTATAGCAATGGAGTATAGATATTTTTTCAAAATCCGCTTTTGTAGCTGGTTGTTGGGTTACTATCAAAAGTAAGTAATTGATTACACAAAAAATGTTCCAATAATTAATAACGTATGTCCTATTTATTATCACTCTTATGTAGCAATAAGGACAGCGAGCTTGTTGACTACCATTTACGACATGCCCGGGATAACGTGTTCGACATTGATCCAGAGGTTATAGACGAACGGAATCGAGTTGCAAGAATTAATTATTCAGATATGCGATACTATGCGATTATATTGAAAAATGTTGGGAAATTATCTCGCACACAAAGAATCATAAACCGAGTTGACGTGGCAATATTTAGAGGTGAATCTTTTGGTATTCTCGGATTGAATAAGACAGGACGTCATATGCTACTTCAGCTAATGATGGGCAGGGAATACCAAAGCTATGGAAAAATTTATATACTTGGCAATGAATTGCAATCTCTTCAGAAATACATCCACAAAATGAACTTTTGCATAGAGGGCTTTAACTTGCCTAAACAGTACACAGCACGTGAGATTCTTGAGATCTGTGCACAACTTCGTGGCATCCAGCCATTGGTAGCGATCTCTATATGCGAGAGTCTGGCAAACATGATAGGCTTTTTCAAGTTCTATAATGTAACTCTAGCACTGTGTTCTAGCGGCATTTTACGACGTATCAGCATTGCGATTGCTGTACTGGGTGATCCAAAAATCGTTTTTATTGAAAGCACACTGAATGGAATTGATCCGGCCGGAAAACGACAAGTGTTTAATGTTATGACAACAATGCGACAACTTGGCAGCACATTTATTTTCACATCCTTAAAAGTGACTGAGTGTGAATATATGTGTAGTCGAATTGCGATTTTAATACATGGACAGTTTTGGGCCCTTGGTGGTATGGATCATTTCCAGAAACGTCTTGGCACTGGTTATCTTTTGGTTGTACGAATAAAGCGACAAACAGGCACACATCTCTCTCGACGTCTATGGTTTCGTGTGCATAAAGAACGTTCGATCATATTACCGCATGTAAAGTTCTCCATGTTTATGGAAACTGAATTTCCTCAGTCGAAGCTAAAGTATGTCTACATTATATATATATATACATATATGTATATTATTGTAGTTGTCAACAATATTTAATATACTTGTATCATCATTAATATAAATTGAAATATTACAGGGAGCAACAAGGGGATTTGATGGAATTTTTTATTCCCATGGAATCAGCACAATTATCTCATATATTTCATATAATCCGACGAAATGCCTTTTCCCTAAATGTAGAAGATTTCCATATAACACGAAATACAATAACTTCATTCTATGAGGATTTGATGGCAATAGAAGCCGCGCAATCCCAGCGTGTCATCTTTCAATAATGCCAAGAAAACAAATGGGATTTGGATTCCATTGAGCAATTGTCAATTAAGGCTAAATACAATATACTTTATGATATAAATTGTGTTATGTGTGTAAAAAAGTTTAGTAAAATCATATCTAAAATAATGCCATGCCTATTGTGTAATTAGAAAATTACAATATATATATATATATATAAGTATATATATTTTTAGAGCGTGGCTCTTTTATGTGCGTTACGGCATGAGTGAAATTTCAAAAAATGATGCTAAAAATAGAATCGTCAGATTTTTTTTTTCTATTGGTGAGAGTATCGGGCTGGCGAACCGATGCCATATGGTTCAAATCCTGCATTGGAAATATATTTTTTTTATGTTTTTATTGAAAATGATTGTTTTTTTTTTTTTAAATTATATTTAAGCTATTGAAGCAAACATGATTAAAATGTCGTGGTTAGAGAGTAGGACTGGCAATTCGAGGACGTGGGGTTCGAGCGGGGCCTGCCCTGGGAAATTTTATTTAATTTTTTTTTTTTTTTTTTTCATGTGAATGAAACATTTTTGGTTTCAGTAGGGTGAAAATTGGAATCGTCATAGGCAATTTTCGTTAACGCCTTTCTTGTTGATCAGAAATTAAGCAACGCGTGGCTTGGGTTGTGTTTAGATTATGGACGGATCACATACAGTTGCCGAAAACGTGATTTTTAAATTTAAAATTTTATTTTGTTTTTTTAGTCCTTATATTTTTATAAACACTTTGTAACTACAACAAATAAGTGGCAATATAACAAAACTCATTTTAGGTTAATATAAACTTATTAAAGTTTAATAATAAATAAATAAAACATAGTAGATCGGAGAAGCGAATTGAATAAAATGAGAGTGAAACACTTTAAGTATGCACTTTCCTGCTACGAACATAAATACCTCGATAGCCTAGTATGTAAAGAGCCGGCTTGGCCGATGACTGAAAACAACAGAGTGTGGGTTCGGCTCCCCCCATTCATGATAATCAATTTTATTTTCTTCTTCTCTTCCTTCTTAAATTTTGTAACTAAATCAAATAAAAGGCAATACAACAAAACTCATATTGGGCTAATATGATTTATAAATCGAAAAATTGCAAGAGGAGGAAGAAAGAAGAATGAAATAGTCAAAGCAAAAAAAGTTAAGGTGAATGTGTGAGTATGTGTATTACCAAGTATCGTTTGCTTGTGATGATGTGCGGGCAAAGAGAGAGAGAAGAAACAATACGATACAATATGAAATAAAATGCATTCCACTGTATTTTACAAATACGTAGAGCAGTATAACAAACGGATCATAAAGGCACCTGGACACGGTACTACATTGCTTGTCCAACATGCGTATATGTATGTTTCCGTGACATGAACTTTTTACTACTGACAATCTGACGAAGTTTTGATGATGAGGCGTCATTATATCCTCGCACAGGGTCCAAGATCAAAGATGCGTATACATTCGACTTCGTTCTGCTTCGATTCGAGGACACTCATGAACAAGATATCCCGGGTTTTCAATGACATCCAGGTCAAGACCACAGTATGGATCCACAGCGTGCTCAAATCTGTGCAAATACTGCCTGCACTATTAAGGTACCTGGCCCTTATCTCATCTGGGCTTGCTCTCTTGGAAGTTGCTCAAGCAAAGAATGTAGAGCTAGAGCTTCCAAGTTTATTGGAATTCTGCATGCAAGAATTTCCGACACATCATCTGCTACTGTCCCATAGGCTCTGCAGATCTTCAAGTTGCTAATCCTGTGAGCACTTTTAACTCCACCTAGATCGATAGAAGATTTTTGTGACACAGTTCGAATAGTCGGAAATGAACTAATGCTGCTACCAAATACACTTCATTGCCACTTCTGAACAAAATTGAGAAAATCATGAACCATGAACAACTACTACGAGTGTAATCAATGATTGAGATTCCTTGGACTTCAGAGAACCATTAACATTAAATATTTGAGAAACTCTGATTAAGAAGGAACATGACATAAACTCTCATTAAACATGTTTGATATTTAATAAAGGATTCCATGAGCGACAATTAGAAATAGGTGAGCTGGACTCTTGCAGAACTACTGGGTACTAGTCTATACCATTAGTATAGTCTATATAGTCCTATAGTCATATTGCTAAAAAGATGCTACTCTCAATTAGATAAACTTAATTAGGTTTGTCAACATTCTTTTATTGACATGCATGCACTTTTAAAATTAACTAGAATACATAATGCAAAATCTCTTTTCATATAATTGTTCCTCAGGACACATTTCGACCTCCACAGCCATCTGCTACTTCTGAGCACCATTTGAAAGAAACAACATCCGCTGCGTTTTTTGTGACAAGTTAAGTTGGTTGACATCATTTCAAAGGCGACATTTTACGAAGTCACCGGACTGAACCGATCAAAACATCAGCACATCAAACAATTGTACAAACATATAGAGATATATCTTTATTTAAATATACATAATGCATATAAGTAAGCAAATGGTATTTCAAACATATTTAACTGCAGATATTTTTTAAACGTGTGTTAAAAAAATGCCATGTGTTTCGTAAAAGGTATAAAATGCTCGGTAAAACCGAAGTCTGCGTTTTTCCTTGTTTGTAATAAACTTCTACTTTGTATACCTTACACATAACATAAATGTATATTATTGAATTTATTCGAAGACTTGTGACAGGATTTGGCCCACTCAAAAAAAAACGAAATGAAATCTTTAGTGAAAGAAAAATTGGAAACAGTAATTCATATTGAACACTCTCCGCTATTGTAGATAGATCTAATCTTCTTGATACAATACCTTCTTCTTCATCGATATCCAATATACATATGTATCGTATGTTATAAAAGAAAGTGTACAATGTGCCTGCCACTTAAACTCAGAAACGAGTTACGGTACGACCAAGGGAGTTATATGGTGTGGTAGCCCTCTATCCCCCATTCATATAGAAGGCTTTTACCATTTTTACCACTAGGTCGTGCTTTTGAAAATAGAATATAAGGGCTAAAAGTTTCGCCCTCTACAAATTTCTAGAGCATCCCGGAACATCCCAGATATTTGTGGAACATTGCGGACCATTCGAAGTATAGGATACATCTCTCGCTGTTTCGAATGTCAGTTTCTTAGGAGTGAAGTGCAGTGAGTGAATAAAAAAAAAAAAAACATTGAAGTGTTAGTAATCTCATCAAACTTATCACAGTCTCATATCAATCAGATCGGATTGTGGTTCCATATTTGTTTTGTTTGTTGGAAAATCAATCAAGTTACATTCTTTCAAATCCTCATAACCAATTTTCATACATTCTAGTAATATATGTATTACATTTTTCAATACATTATTCATTATGGTCAACAATTTCCTTTCAGGATATTAGTAGGTATTCCTAATCTATATATATGTACAATATATAAAAATTAACTCAAAAAATAGTGTGACACCGCAAAACTCGAAAACGGCTGGACCAATTTTGATGTTTTTTTTTTTTTGTTGTACTCATGGAGTTTCCAGTCAGGTTCTTTGCTACATTTGCCTCCGGCAGGTAGCGTCGTTGTCCGGATATAGACAGTTTGATGTAATTTTTTTTTTTTAAATATACTGAACCGATTATAATAATTTTATTTTTTTTTAAAGAACAAATGAATCTAAAAGTTGCCTAGGTTGTAATAGATTATTGAAATATATTGTTCATTCACGTAAATTATTAATTACACATTTTACAACAAAGCCTCTTAGAAGAAACACACAATTAACGCATAGGGGGCGTAGCAACACATGCCGGGTAAAGCTAGTATTCTATATTTTCTGAAGGTAATACAGCTAATAGAATAATATTGGCTGTAAATTTATGAAAAGTTTCTTCGTACATACATACATACAGCCTGATCCATTGGCTGGAAGAAATCTTTAATGTTTTCAGATCAAATTAGATCAAATATTAGTTTATATAAATTAAATATAATTTAGAAATTTTAATTATCATGCGAAGAAATAGGAAGACTCATGTTCTTAGTAGCGTATTCAATAGTCATGGCAATTGAAATGATTCTCTCTCGTCACCGCTTCGTTTTACGTCTTAACAATAAAATGAAACAACAGCTGCTCGTTTGGCATTGAAAAATCTCGCACCTCACTCACTATTTGTGTGTGAGTCAAGTCGAATCGAATCGAATTGAGTCGAGTCGAGTCGAGTCGAGAAAGCGAAGTCATATAGTCAGAGTTGCCGGCGACTTTTTGCTACAAGCGCAGGCAAAATGGCGATTAAATTATATACATCTATATGTATTTGATGCAATAAAAGAGCGACGCCACTGATTCGATTCTCGTTTGGAGCTCTGATGGAGCACGATGCTGGTGTATGGGGGAGGACGGATGTTGAAGTCGAGCGCACGAGCTACACAAGCTACAATGCTGGCGTTAGCCGATGTACCGATGTGGCGACCGACCGACCAACCGAACGACCGACCGACGACGCATTCTGCTTGGCACTAGTAGAGGTAGTAGAGCTAGCTCAGTTTCATTGCTGTCAGTGCAAAATTTACATTCGAAGTGTGAAGACTTAAAGAGAGGAGCTGAGTTTTGAGTGTTTTTTTTTTATTTTGGATGTTGTTGTGGTCGTTTGAGTCTCGTATTAAGTCCGCTTGTTTAGACGTAATTCTTTATGGGAGACACAACATAAAAATATAATAATAATAATAATAATATTATTGTATTCTACTGTGGATTCGGACAATAAATAAAAGACAAAAATCAAAACTGAAAGTCATAAAACGTATGTAAAAATATATGATAATGGAATCATAGAACCATATAAAAAAAAAAAAAACAAAATTATAAAATATTAAAAAAACAAATAAAACAAAACAAAAACAAAAAAAAAAAAACAACATTCATGATTTAGTATTTTTTTTTTTCTGTCACCATTTTTTTTATTTTTTTGTTATTGTCGTTGTTATTGCTGTTGTTGTTGTCGTTGTTGTTATGCTTTTTCGGCAATTTCTGGGAAATGTCAAAAAAATAATACATAGTATAAGAAGAAGAAAAAGAAAGCAGCAAAGAAGTAAAGTAAAAATAATAAAGAAATTTAAGGAAGTTTTTTGGTCGTCTGTGTGCATGAAGTGTATTTGAAAATTGTGTGGAATAATGAGTTTAAGTGATGATTTATATTTACTTACTTAGTACAATAAAAGCAAAAACATCATGATGATGATGATGATGATGATGATGATGATGATGATGATGAAATGCTTTTCACACAAACTTATATTGTAATATGTTAGTTACTATTGTATGTAAATATAAAAATAAAAAACGGGAATTTTTATAAATTATATACTATGATGCTGATGATGATGCTGATGATGATGATGATGATGATGATGTTATGAGTAATAACCTCTATAGACTCAAACTTAAAAACAATTGAAACATTTCAGCTTTAACATTCTCCTATAATAAAAATAAATAATATTGTATATATGAATTTAGGGGTTTTTTTGTTTTTTATTTTGTTTTGTTCAAGTGATATATTGATATATTTAAAGTTTCTAAACTGTACAAGAAATAATTAATTAGTTAAGACTATGTATATTGTTTGTTTGTTTGTTTTGTTTTTAGATTGGCTACATTTACTTACACAAATACCATACTATCTATGTATGTATGTACGTACACATGTCTATGTGATCATCATTAGGACTGATTAACATTTTTCCCAAAAGG
This sequence comes from Amiota minor, assembly GCA_037043295.1. Taxonomy (NCBI): domain Eukaryota; kingdom Metazoa; phylum Arthropoda; class Insecta; order Diptera; family Drosophilidae; genus Amiota; species Amiota minor. The sequence continues at coordinate 508,357 of JBAMAW010001648.1, forward strand.
TTTGTATTTTTCCCTTATTCAATGAAAACAATTAAAACTTAATTGATGATCAGTAGAGGAGATATATATATATATATTTTTTTTTAAATATCAGTTTAACTTATTGATGATGAAAAATACCTAGAAAAATATCAATTGATGGATGCGTTTGTATTCTATAAAAAAACTATGTGTTTGGTCACGAGATTTTTCGTGCCATTTTATTTAAATTCAAATTAAAAATTGTACGTCATAAGTAAGCGAAAAATATTGCCTTGGGCAGGATTCGAACCCACGTGGAGTGCACTACGAGACCTCATTTTCATTGCTTAACTTATGATATACATATATGTATGTGTTGTTGATCGAAGTTCGAATATGCAATGTAGGTTTGATCAAAGACAACATCAAGTTCGAACATACAATGTAGGTTTGATCAAAGACAACATCAAGTTCGAACATACAATGTCGGTTTGATCAAAGACAACATCAAGTTCGAGCATACAATGTAGGTTTGATCGAAGACAACATCAAGTTCGAGCATACAATGTACATTTGATCAAAGACAACATCAAGTTCGAACATGCAATGTCGGTTTGATCAAAGACAACATTAAGTTCGAACATGCAATGTAGGTTTGATCAAAGACAACATCAAGTTCGAGCATACAATGTACATTTGATCGAAGACAACATCAAGTTCGAACATACAACGATAGTTCGATCAAACGTATAACCAAACAACTATGTAATGTTATCTATGTTATATGCTGCATAGCATACCAGTTAGTCATATGAATTGTCATGTCATGTCATGCATTGAGACAAGACCAAACAAACACAAACAAACACTATGTATTTTACTTCTGTGCTTCTAAACATTGAAATGAAGTTAAGAGATATAGATATATGTATATTTATATTTGTAAAAGAAATCATATAGATTCCTTTATATTTTAAAAGCAAATATTAAAGTTCAAGGTTTTGAAATCACAGATACTCATCATATAATTTCCATATTTCCATATGTCCATTTCCATCACAACTCACTCACATCTTCAAACATCAACATCAACATCAACATCAACATCATCACTTTGAAATAAGATGTAAAATAAAAGTTGAAGAGTTTGAAATGTTAAAAATTTTATTCAAAGGCATATGTATGTACAAATGTAGTATGTATGTAGTGAGTTGAGACTCTTGTACTCGTATCTTGTTAAATGGAAATATTGTAGCCTTGAAACTTTTATAAAAAAAAAGAAATAATATTAAACTGAATCATTAAATGTACGAGTATTTATTCCTCAATGCATTTAGACTTACTTAAGTATGAGTAAATGAGTAGACAATTTGAGATTGGATGTGGGTTTGGAATTATTGTGTTATGAGTATTTGAATATTTTTAACTGTCTACCTGTACTACTTTCCTGGATCGAAATGGAATCAGTTTAAGCTATAGTGTGGTCCTTTTTTTTTTTCACATACATAAGTATGAAGTGTGTTTACAATCTACAAAATTTTTGTAGAATAATATAAGTACAAGAATATAATATTGTTAGTCACATCAGGTTCGATTATAATGACGGACGACATTGCTAACAAACAAACAAACAAATCTATTTACTACAAATGTCGCTCACTCACTCACTAACTAAATACTTACTTACTTACTATGATGTTTGTAGTTGTAGTTGTAGTTGTAGTTGTATGTTTTTGACGACAACTTCTTTTCCTTGAAAATGCTCTCTTTGTTGTTTTTGTTGTTTAATTTCTTTATTCCAACTCAATATGTCACTCGCGCTCTTTGTGTATTGTACATATGCCTGCCTGTACATATGAATATACTTACATATATGTATGTATGTATATTTTTGTGTATGTGTATCATATGTAAATGTATCTGTGTGAACGCGACACAAGAGTAGGTCAGGTCAGTGCATATCCCTTATTTTTGTGCTTGTTTTCTATGATTCTCTGTTCTTTTTTTTTTGTATTTTTTTTTTGTTTTTTGTTTTGGCGCATTTCATTGTGCCTTTCATGAATGTATTTATTGTATATTAAGTTTGTGCAAAGGTTTGCAATTGGTCGGTCACCCAATTATATCAGATCATATCAGATCAGATCAGTTCAGCTCAATTCTGATTAGACATTGTCCATCGAGAGTCCGAAGTCTTTTATCCTTGTACGAGTATGTTGTGTAAATCTTTAGTTTTGATGAAATTGAGTGAAAAACTTTTGAATGTCACAAATTGGGACTAGCAAATACCATAAGAAATTATGTGTTACAAGGCTTTATATAATATTATTTCACTTGTCACATGTGGGTCGGGTTGGGTTTGTTTAGAAACCACAAGCCAAGATACAAAGATGGATTTCAGTATATAATATAATTAATCAATCAATCATTTTCATTGTTCATTGGTTTTGCTCTTTATCAGAACTCTATTTCATATTTTATCTCTTTCTTGGCTTAAATATCTAAACATTACCCATTGGACTCTTCACTTCACTTACCCCCCATTAACATAGCAGCCTTTTATAATCTGAGAGAGCTTAGCAGAAGGGTATCCAATATTTGAATTGAGTTAAAACATTTACTTATTATACTATATTTGCTAATTACTTTTTTGCTGAGTAGTATTTTTTTTTTTGTTTTTTTTTTTTTTGGTATTTTTAGTAAAAACATTTTTCAGGTAATCAACGACGAGTCTCGAAATAACATTTGAATTAGTAAAGTTAAACAGTTGAAATTCTTTCCAAAACATACATAAAAAACAGAACTAAATAGTAAAGGAATAAACTTGAAAAGATATTTAAAAAAAAAAATAAAACTAAAAGTAAAGTTTACAAACAATTAACTTGATTCAAAGTTATGCGCACCAAGATAATTGTGGGCAAATTTATTGCGGTCAGGACACCCGATGCTAAATGGATTTGTGTGAAAGATACTTAGTAGCAAATGGCAATAGAAAACCAGAACTGAAGTGCACTGAATTGAAGTAAAATTTAAGTCCAAAGTCAAAGAAGATGAGATGAATTGTTTGTTATAAGTGTTGCCTATTTAGATATTTATTGTACTGTAATAAACAAACAAAAAAAAAAAAGACAAACAAACAATAAATAAAAAATAAATAAATGAATACAAAAAGAAGAACAAACCATAATTAATAGAAATTAGTAAAAACAGTCAAAGAAGATGGTAGGAAATAAAGAAAATTAAGGCTTATGCAGACACTGTAATATTTTAAATTTCAAATTAACATGACACAAAATCATAGTCATAGAGAAATCATACAGAGAGAAAATGAGAATGAGACATACGAGAATGAGAGTTAAATTATCAGTCTTCCAGCTGAGTAAATAAATCTCGTCATGGTGAGTGAGTGAGTGAGTGAGTGAGTGATCTTTGGCCACGGTGATATACAGTAGTAGATCATATAGTAGATCCGACTAACTGTTACCCTATACTCCTCGTATATTAGGTCCATTTGAAGCTCAACTGATTGTAATAAAGTGAATTTAAATTTGGGATCCAAAGTAATTTAATTTTATTTTTTTCAAGGGTCATTGAGGTTTTTGTGAAATAAAGCTGAGAGCGATTCTGACCAAATGATGATGATGATGATGATGATGATTTGTTTTGAATGCAATCTAAGTGGACCCACACATCACCAAAGAGTACGAGAATTCTGAAAGAATAGAAATTTTTATAACATTTCTATTAAATTATCCATCCATTTCTCTCTCTTGTTTCTAAGAAATCTTTTCTAAACACTAAACAAATCTTGGTGTTGGATTTCTTTAAACTTAATCTTATAATAATATAATACAATAATATAAACCAACTGGATTGGAATTTAGGGTTTCTTATATGTATATGATAAATTTGATTTTGATTTGTTAGAGTTGCAAGATAAAGAAATTTGTATGGAAATTAAGTTCTTAAATTGTATCATACTTATTGTAGTAATGAAGAGCATTCCATATTTAACAATGACAATTCTAATTCTAACTCTCTATCTCTTAAATAAAGACTTAGGTATGTGAGATATGGTCATAGAAAAATACTATACATAAATGATCATACAACTTTAACTTTATCTCATTTCATATGATTTCAATTCTGTTGAAGTGATCATCATTATGCTAAGTAATAGGAAGAATAATAATTTTCTAGTATAAATTGCGAAACAAAAATTATCTCAAAAATAGACTAACGTATTTACATGAGGAATACTTGACCTATGTCAAAAGATTATCGCCAGAAATGATCTTGAAAAAGTTGATCAAGCATTTAAATATAAACATGAGATTTCTATCAATTTAAATTTATGAAAAGACGCATTTCAACAGATCGGTTCTGCTCGGATCGGTTCGGTTCGGTTTCTTTCTTATACCTAATTTGCGCAGCTTGCATGAAGAATCGAGTCAATGACTTAGAATGTAAAAACATGTAAAAAAAAAATGGAAAGAGAAAATGGAAAAATGGCTTAGCCCCTTTAATAAAAATATATTGTAAGTTGTGCTAGTAAAATGTTCGACATTTATACTCTTCACACAGTGTATAGTAGTTGTTATTATTATATTGTAAGTTTGTCATAAAAATTTTAACAGGCAGAAGGTGACATCGAAAACCCTATATAGTTGTATACGTATATTTTTGATCGGCTCGACGAGACCAGTTGATGTACCCATGGATCTATATGTATACAAACTGATACCTCAGTTTTTGAATTAGAAAGCTAAAATTTTGCATAAATGCTGGTGCTGCTACTCATTTGTCTGAATCAGTCGAATCGGATCACTAGGAGGGGGAGGGGTAATTCCCATAAAATTTTAAATTCAATTTCATGTTTTTGTATAAAAAAACTTTTTTGATTTATGTGTTAACGAGATGAAACTTGAATAGTATGTATGTATAAGCGTGTGATTCATATTCACTAGTCATGATCCCAGGGCTACTGAAGCGTATAGCTTCCATATAAACCACGATTCAAATTCATGTCTCTTTTGTTTTTCGTATCATCGAATTGAAATTTGGATAATGTAAGTGTCTGACTCATATTCACTAACCATGTAACAACATGATTCAAGACCCTAGGATTCCTGGATTGTATGGCTCCCATACAAACCCAGATTAAAATTCATTGTCCTATTAGAAAAACTCTTTTTTCTTGTTTCTTCTTATCGAAGAGAAAGTTAAACGAATTCATTTCCTTTGCCAATTATGATGAGATGAAATTTTGAAATCAAATAATCTTTCGATTCCCGAATTTAGAGCTATGCAAAATATCCTATACATAGAATGTTTTACTATTGTAAAATCTTTAAAAGTAATAAATCTTTTTCACAATAATAATAATAATAATAATAGTATTGTATTGTATATAAAAAACAATGTCGATTACTAGATACAAAACATTACTTACATAGTACAATACCTTTTATACCAAGGCGAATCTGAGTAGTTCTTTGGTTTTAATAGCAGACAAAGTAAGCATTTTTGCCAAATTTTTCAGTGCACATAATGGCATGAAATTTTTTTTTCTGATATGAGTGTTGCGAATTCAAAGATATCTGTAGTTTATTGATTATGTCTGCAAATGCGTCAGTGTCTGCTGTATCTACGTCACCGTCTCCGTCTCCGTCTCCGTCTCCGTCGGAGCATTGAGTTTAGTCTAAGTAGTGTAGTAAACATTGTGACAGCCTATAATCTCCATCCACCATTTTAATGGTATCTCTGTTTCTGACAAGATTTTAAGATATGTGGATGTGTGTTTTTGGGCCAACTCCTGTGATCCCGTTGTATGAATGCCTTCCTTGTGCATGTTTGTCTATTTGCCATAACAGCCTCATGACATTAAATCCACTGGGTTCTTTTTTGTCGGCACATGGCTCTCTAGTTGTAATTGACACAGCAGCCCTGATGGATCAAATGAACGAACGAACGAACGAACGATTGAGTAGTAAATGATGAGGACTGACCATTTACTTAGCTTACAATAGTTTACAGTACTTACGACTTATGAAGTAAGTGCAAGCTAACAACGAGATCTATGTTTTAATGTGCTTAGTTTGCAATTATTAGATCAGATTGTTTGGACAAACTAACCAAAAAAAAAAAAAAAAAAAGTAAATAATAATGTAAGGTATGGTAGAGATCAACTTGAATATAATTTGCGTTGCAAAATTATAAAACCACCTAAAAATGTTTGATTTCTTAAAAACGAAGGACTGTAGGGTATCACAATGTTCTACGAAAATGTGTGGAAGGCAAAATAACTAATTTATAACGATATTTGGTAAAAATTGTTAGTGTAAAGTTTTAAGCAAATCAAGAAAAGAGCTTTTTTTACTGTTGCATTTCTATAGAACCACGTGCGTTTTATTCGTTTGTAAGCTATTTTAATAAGTGTTTATCAGTTGTTTGATCAAGTAAAGTTAAAAAAATTGTGAAATTTAATTATGCCGCGTGGAAAAAGATTGACAGATGTTGAGAAAGGAAGAATATTGGCTTTTAGAGAGCACAACATGGGATTTAGGGAAATTGCCAGAAAAACTGATCGAAGTTATCACCTAATTATGGAATTTTTGAAAGATCCGGTGGGCTACGGGCTAATAAATTCTGGGGGAAGAAAAAAGAAATTAGACCATCGCGAAGAACGTAAAATTTTGAAGGCTGCGAGTAACTCAACCCAAAGTTTGGCGGACTTACAAAAGATTGTTGACGTTCCAGTCCATCGTTCGACTATTTCCAGGCTTTTAAAGCGAAGCGAACACATTACGTACTCTATAATGAAGGCTACTCTGAGACTATTACAACACCATAAGCAGGCTAGGTTGGGATTCGCAAAAGAAAATATGGCCTGAAACTGGGAATCCGTAAGCGAAAAATGCACCACCGCTGTGTGATGGTTTTTAATAACTTTTCCAGTTTAAGGTCATATTTTCTAATTTTGTAACGCACCTTACAATAGTTTTTTTTTTATAAGACTAGTTCATCTTTGTTATGTTTGAAAATTAATCACAACAACACACAGAGAGTGAAAGAGATTTTCTTTAACACCTGACCTGAGCCTAGAAAGAAATCCTCTTATACTCGTATTGTACTTTCAATAATTTAGTATAGAATTTCTTTAAATCGTAATCTTTTTTATCTGCTTCTGTTCAGAGTAGAAATTTTATACATACAAGTACTTATATTGTTGTTATAGATACTACTTAGTATAAATCAAAAAAACAACTACATTGATTGAAGCAGAGATTGGACAGAGAAACGCGCTTGTTCTCATTGGCTTATTATTATTATAAATATAATATTGTATATACTAGTCATATAGCAGTTAAGTCTGGTTTAGTTGGTTGCCGTCGGTGACTAGAAATGTCCAGTGCTTTCTTTTATTGTACAAATATTAATAAGAAAAAATGTGACGGCTTAAAGATATTGCGCGTTTTGTTCAATTAGAATCACTTGAATATTGTTGTGTTTTGCTATTTGTAAATGGTGTAATTTTACATCGCAAAAACAACTAGAAATATTATATAATTTTTATAGAAGCAAAACAATTAAAGAAAATTTGACCGAGATACTCGTATAAAAGACAATAAATGTGCGGCAATATATTGCTTTTGTTTTAAATTTATTGTTTGTAAAATAATAAATTATTTTATGTAACTTGAAGATCATGGGGTGCAGTCAGTTGTAAATTGATATCTGTTTAGAATAACATTCACATGACACACATGAACACTTAAGACAAATGGAGAACAAACTCATAGAGACCCCTAGTTGATTGGGCATTAGTATCGCGTGAAGAATCTAGCTGCTTCTATTGATATTTTATTAGTCTGATTAGTCGGATATCGGGTATGGCTAATTGGAAAAAATTTTAACAAGGTTTAAGTTTTTAGTTGATAAATACTTATCACATATTGTTATATTCTTTGCACAGTGAATAGTTTTATGGGTTTGTCATAAAGTTTGTCTCAGTCTCTCTTTTTACCAGATGCTGTACATTTAATGGAACCATCCGAATCTGACCACTACGAGGTGTATCTAAGTATCTCCCATACAAACCTAGATTCAAATTCACGTTCTTATTAGCAAAAACTTTTTTGTTTTTTAGGGTCTATTGCAGAGATTTCATTGTCCGTCCTTCCGTTCGTTCGTCAGTCCTTGGGTTATATCTCATAAGCCGCAATAGCTAGAGAGTTGTAATTTTCACAGAATATAAAATTCCATTCGGGCATCAGCTTATACTAAAATTAAAATATTTTCAAAAAATTTAAGGGGTTCCCCTTACAAGAAACACTTTGGTTTGTACGATCCATTCATTCCATGATCTTGAAATTTCGATGGTTGATGGCTTTACATTAGAAACTTATATTTCGAAATTTCAGTTTGAGCGGACTGCTAGGGGTAGGGTACCACCCATACAAACCCATCATTCAAATTCATGTTCTTATTCGAAAAACTTTTTTGTTGTTTGGACTATTGAACTGAAATTTAGAACCTATAAGTTTCTGATATAGGTATAGTACATTTGTTGGAATCAGTCAAATCGGACCATTAGGAGGAGTACCTTCCATACAAACCCCAAATCTGGTACGAAATCCTCCGTGTACGAGTCTGACTCGCACTTGGCCCATGTTTGTATTATCGAACTGAAATTAAAATTAGAATTAGAATTATAAGTGTCTAATCCAAATTCATCAAAAATGTAAATTCCAAGACCCTAGGGTTACTGGATCGTATAGTTCCTATAAAAACTCAGATTCAAGAGAAGAATCATGTGATTGTTACGAACAAAATTAAAAAAGTCTAACCCTATAAGATGAAATGATAATACAAAGAGTGAATGAAGCATGGCTTGATAGTGAGTGAAGTGAGGGAATGAGAAGTCGGCAGTTCAGACAGACACCAGAATCAATGGCTTATAGTTTTATTATAAAATCCCGTCTGTAGACGTCGTAAAACACCGGTATACCACTGAAACCTTGTGGAATGACCCCTGTAAGAAAGGTTGCCTTTAAATATACTTAAATTTTATAATACGATTATCTGTCCATAATTTTATTATTTTTCTGGGCTTTTTTCCAAGCTTGTTGGCTATTAGCATAATTATGAAATTATTACCGATTCTACAAATATTGGCTGCGCAATTTCTTTCAAACTTTCTGATCTGATCTGACCTGAATGCGGGATTGGTACATTATAAACTTAACACATTTATTTGTATAGCAACTATAGAAAGGATTTCATAAAAAAAGAATGATTTTCTTACCTGGTAAAATAGTCGAGATGTGGTGTGACTTCATATAAATAGATCACCTAGGTATGTTAGATTTTGGAGTAGTAAATGCCAACTTAAGTTCTAAATACTATTCGAATGCACTAGGTATTGCTTTGAATTTGAATAAAGTGGTTCAAATATTTTGAAAAATTTATCTTGAAAACGAGTGAGGAGCTTCATGCGAATATCTATTGTTAGGACAATTCAATTTCTTAGAGATCGGAAAGTGCTACCAAGGTGATGATCGCTATGATGCGTTTAGAGTGAAATAAAACAAAAAGAAGATGAGGAAGATGGGGTCCCATACCATTCCCAGAGGGTTTTTAAAAAGAAACAACATTTAAACTGTAAACTGGCATTTAACAACCAACCAGTTCTGAGCACTTTTCAACAACTTAAAAGAAGAACTTTGTAACTTTACCTTCATTTACACAGACGGTTCTAAATCGGACAATAATATGAGTTATAGCGTCACTCATGAAGATGCAATAATCAAAAATGCAATCCTACCTAACCATAGCTCCATCTTTACAGCAGAAATAGTAGCTATATTAGAAGCTGCAGAATATGCCAAAAACAATAAAGGTAAATTCGCTATCTGTTCCGATTCCCTCTCTTCAATTAAATATATTTCTAACATAACTTCAAATAATTTTTATGCTAAGAAAATTAGAAATATTCTTATCCGCAACCCTTCAAAAATAACTTTAGTTTGGATCCCAAGTCATTGCCTGATTGTTGGTAATGAAATGGCTGACAAAGTAGCCAAAGAAGCTGCTTTCTCTCCGCTCCATACAACTCCGAATTTTTCCTCACAAGACTCTGTAATGTACTTAAAATCCTATTTCAAAACCCAACACACTAGATTCCATCAAGCAACATCAAATTGGTACAAGCTAGTCAATCACAACAAACTTTCAGCTAAAACTTTCCTTCCAGCCCTTCCTGATGAATTCAGAAGACTGGACGTGATAAAATTTTTAAGACTTCGCCTAGGTCATACCAAACTATCCCATGGACACTTGTTCATCCCATCACTACCGAACCGCATTTGTTCCTGTATTGAAAGTTCAAATCTCAATCATATTCTAGTTGAATGCCCAAAAACCCAACCAATACGTAGTTTATATTTCTCAAACACAGATCCCCTTTCCATCCTTTCCAACCCTACGCCTCAAAATATTAAACTCATTTTACAATTCTTAAAAACATCTAACTTATACAATTTAATCTAAGTCACCCATTGTAATTTTTTTTTTATTTCTAATCTTTATATACCAAACACTATTTTATTATATCCTAATCATAGGTATAAATAGTTTAGTTGTATTAATTTTGTATATTATAAATATTTAATTAATATTATTGTCTTATTCAAATAGCTTTCCGAGCTGAAGGCCTTTGTCGCTATTGCTCGTAGTATATCTAAGTTATAATTTTTAATTATAATCTTAGTTTTATAATAAACTAGGGTATCCTGCCCGACGTCGTACGGCCAATCGGATTCCTTAAACTTCACTTTCAGTAGAACGCAAGTGGATTGGGCCATACCTACAGTTGCAGTTTCGCACCATCGCTATTAATAAGTTGAATTGCAATTCTGGTATTTCATTTTTGCTTCCCGCTGCACTGTAATTTGGCTAAATGGATAGTCAGTCACATTAATAATTCCAGTGACTTACCAAATCCACAACAATGCACAGCTCCCTGGTCTTGCCTTAAGTGTTATTGTATTATTGAGTCCTTTAATTTATTCAAAACTAACTGTAGTACATTGCGCAGAATCAGACAAATCAAATGCAGTATTTGATCCACCAATTTCTCGACAACAGCGCCACATATCGAATCCAAAAGTACTCTGTTATGTTCAAGGCTAAAACCAACCATGCACGCATTCACAAAATGTCATTGCAATCAGATGAACGAACGGTATAGCCGCGCATAAGACTCAATATGAACACACATAAGAGAAGTTCAGTGACATACACACTCACAGAAGAATTATATATATAAAGATTGTGAATCTAAATCATTCTCAGATCCCCTTGAACACACACAAAAAATTTCATCAAAATCGGTCCAGTCGTTTAAGAGAAGTTCAGTGACATACACACTCACAGAAGAATTATATATATAAAGATAAATAAATAAATAAACATTTGAGTAGTGAGTTGCCTAAAAGTATACTTCAAAAAAAATAAAAAATAAAAAAGATTATTACAGTCGAATCGCGATAATTCGTAATTGCAAGGGACCAGCATTTTCTACGAATTATCGAGGTTTTCGAATTGTCGAGGTTTCGATTTATCTAGATTAAAAAGAGAAAAATACGAATTAACGGGGCTTTTACATTTCAGTTGATTTTCATCTATTTTTTAACTTTATTAGACATCATGATTTGAAACATAATATCGAATTTGTTGAATCGCCGATTTAGCTTGTTTATTCGTTATAAGAATTTCTTCATCGGCGCTATCATCGTCATCACTTTCATTATTAATAACAGTAACTTCTTCCAAAATATCGTTGTCTGTCAACATACCGGATACAGCCACGTCATTATTAACATTCACGTAATCATCAAAAAGGGCGACATTTTCAGAGTTCTCAGATAAACGATTCCATAGATGATCTATATTCAATTGCTCGTCTTGAATTAATTTTTCGTTGCTATCTTTATTAAAACCGCAAGCACGGAAGCAGTTTTGAATACAAGCTGCGTTGACACTATTCCATGCTTTATAAGCAATTTGCATTGCCCTAAATAGCGTACATTTAAACTCTTTTTTGTCATCAATGCTATTAACCAGAGGCTTAGAAAAGAATTACGAATTAAAAGAGGTTTTATGTTCATTGTATTCCAAATAAAAATACGAATTAACGAGGGGACCAAAACGTATGAAAGTTTTACGAATTATCGAAGTTTTTTCAAGGGACCAGCAGTTCGTTACGAATTATAGAAGTTTTCGATTTATCGAGGTACGAATTATCGCGATTCGACTGTATTGTATTAAGGATGAAACCCCATGCACGATTCTTGTTTGTGTGGGGAGAGTCGTGGTCTCAGAAAGTGTTTTTTTTTAGTTAAAATCTCCATCAGTTCAAGACCTAAAAATGAATAAAAAAAAAAATAATAATAACAATAGAAATTCTCGTAGTGTTTTTTATTAGTGTATGCATTTTTTTTTATATTTCTTTTTATATATGTCAAGGTATAATAGACCTTAAACTTCATGGAATAAACGAACAAACTTTACCTGAAATTAACATATCTATACATACATACATACATATGTATTGTATGTGTATATGTGTGTATTGTATGTATGTGTGATAACATGGAATAACATAACATTATAAGTTATAAGCTGCATGTAGTAGCTTTTAGCTAAGTAATCTCATCCCATATCATTGAAATAGAATATTATGAAAGTATGTTCCACAAAAAAAATATATGCGCTTGTGCAACGGTTACAATTACAATTTGTTGTTTTTCTACACTGTTTTACTATCTTCTACTTTATTCTATTCTATTCTATTCTATTCTATGCTATGCTATGCTATGCTATGCTATTCTATTGTACTGTATGGAGGAACACAAGAATTTCAGTTATTGTAGCTTCTCTTTTTTAAAATTTGTATTCATTCATTCATTGTTCATTGTTTTGTTTTGTTTTGTTAACAACATACACTTGTATTGTATATAGAACAACATTTTGAATATTTTGTGACATTCGCTCATGTTGACCTGATGCCTAACGGTAACAACATACGGCATACGGCATACGGCATACGGCATACGGCATACGGCGTACTTCTATTCTTCTCTTCCTTTATCCCTTTATACAACATATATTGTAATAATATGAAGCAACAAACAACAAACAAGGAGGAGGACGTGGGACGTGGGACGACTGACAACTGACGAGTGACGAGCGACCTAACACTTTTAACACAACTTTGCTTGCACATGCCTTGGGTATCATTAGCCGTTGGCAATGAGAATGTCTTGTCCTGGTACTAGTACTGTTACTGTTCCTGTTACTGGTATTGGTTTGGTCCTCATACAATATATACATACATACATATATATATTACTCTAAGTTGTAGTCGTTCGTACTGGTATTTCAGTTGTTGGTTAGTAGTTGCTCTGTTCCCATTGTATTGTTGTTGTGTATGTCTCTGCACACGCTTTGTTTGTTTAACAAAAGGCCTGGATCCAAAAAAAAAAAAAAAAAAAAATGAAGGACAATATTATTGTATTCGTTCTTCGTACTACATGGAAGAAATCGAAATGATGGAGTGTTTGTATGCAGCAGGGGGATGATGATGACAAGATGAGTTGGATGGACAAGAGAATAAATGGCCGGGATATACTAGTGTAGTGTAGTGTAGTGTAATGTAGTGTAGTGTAGTGTAGTATAGGAACATAACATTCATGTATGTTAAAATATACATAATTGTATATATAAATATGACAATGACTTTTGGGAGCACGCGAATTTTCGACTTGTTATACATATACAATATATATAAATATTATGTAGTATTGTATGTATTGTAGTATATAGACAGACGTACATACATACATACATATGGTACATATGAAGAGGCAAAGGCCGACAAAAGCAAACATGTAACAATAAGAACAATCATAATTGCAAGAATGTTGACGACAAACAAATACACAACACTACGCAGTTGTTTAGTGTTGTGTAGTGTAGTGTAGTGTACTTGTCTTTCACTTTGTATTTTTTTAATTATACACTCAGACTTAACGTGAATGAATGTTTTTTACATAGTATAATATTATTTATATGTAAATATTACTTTAATTTTGTTTTTTTTTTTGTGCTTAAAAAGCTTAGAGGTAAACATGAGCGAGCATTATGAGGGGAATCAATCATATTACGTACGTACGTACGTACATATTGTATATATTTTGATATAGAACCTACAAATAAATAATTAATAAACCTGTAAAGTAGTAAAATAGCAAAAAATTTCATCACTTTTAACGTGAAAACGTTTTTTTTTTAAATGTTTCCCTAGTCCTAACAAAATGCAACGTGGCGTTTCATTGAAATGCTTTTGGTTTTGCCAATATTTTTAATATATCTCGTAACTCAAAAGTCGCAGCACCAAGTTATTTATATATTCTGAATGTAGAGGAATTTACGTCACTTGTATGAATAGTTTTGTCATTGTGCCCTTACGTTATCAGTGAGGGAGACGCGTTAAAATTTATGAAAAACATGTTTATAATTTCATAATCATATAGATGTTGTTTTATTGAATATGGAAGAATACTTATTTTTGAATAATCCACCGGAAAATTTGGAAACTTTGGATTATTATACTAAAATCTCCAGAAATAAGAAAATTAAAGTCTACTTTTAAGGAAAATTAAGCATATAAACTGCATGTAAATAAATTTAATTGTGTTAAAGAGCAGGAAAATATTTTTTTTTAATGACATATAAACAAAAAATTACCCGTCCCCCGAATTTTTTTTCATTTCATACAACTGACGTCCTTGATACATTGGTTAAGTAACTGATCTTCATAAAGATCATTAATTCAGAGCAGAATCAGATCTTTTTTTTTATTACAAAATTCATGAGAAAATACTGAATCAATGTTACGAATCAATATGTTGGATGGAAAACGGTATTGAACTAGTCATAACAGTTAACTAACTATACATGGATGGGTAATAATATTGAGGACGTGACATGACATCATTTTTGGAACAAAGCTTTCATAAACTTCCATTCACTTTTGTAAATTTTTCTAAAGAAAATTCAGAACTATTGAAACTTATGTATAGAATAATATTTAGGAAAATTATAGTAAATTTGGCTTTGGTTATCCAATAATCGACTCAACCTAATCTACTCTGTATTTAAGTAAATCAATACAATCGGATTATTAGGGATTAGGGCCTGTCGCTGTCGCTAATTAAGACATTTCAGTTCTCTTACATGAAACCATATCATATCTTTTAATCATAGTGTTGATGGTAACGCAAGTATGGCTACTTGGAGACCCCATAAATTATACAGATGTCAAAATTGTTGAACTCATGTTATGTTCGTCGTATTATGTCCGTGAATGATATTGTAAGTATGTATATTGTTTGTTATCTAAAAGGATGTTGTAGAACTGAAATTAAAGATTTTTTTCGGCTTGTACTATTTGGCTGTTGGCATAGCATGTGACTTGGCTTTGAGGCAAAGTCGTCGCGTAAACCCTGTCGGTTTCTGACAGTAACATGCTTTTTGCGCTGTTTCCTATAAGACAAGATTTTTTGTTATTTAATAAAATGACGACGATGACGACGAAAACGACACAAAAAAAAAAAAAACAAAAAAACAAAAATAAGAATGAGTGTCAAAAGAAAGCAACCAAGCAGCTATAAAATGATAATAGCAGTCAGCCTCGTTGACATAGTCGAAACAGCCGTCCGACATACTCTATATGACGAAAACGACGAGAACGACGATTATATTGTACGTTAGTCATGTCAGATGAAGCAGTCATCAATGGCAATGGCGGCGGCGCCGACAGCACCGTGCGTTTTGTCATGTTAAAGGAAGAAATGGAAAGGAATCGAATTGCAGCACAGAGCTCAGCGTGGCATGGCTTCGTATCGCATCGCATCGCATCGCATCACATCGCATCCCATTGCATTTGTTAGGAAGCGGAAGGTGGTACATGTGGAGCTACTTGAAACCAGCTGCGAATACAGCAAGAACAACCAGAAGGACACAGAGAAACTTTAACTAAAACTCGGCAACAATCCTGAAATGTTGACGATGATGAGGTGGTTGATGATGATGTGGATGATGATGTGGATGATGATGATGATGATGACTATTATGATACCAAGCAAATGGTTGCAATTTCAATGGGAGCAATCCAGTAAGTGCCAGTAGCAGTAGCAGAAGCAGCGTATTACATACTTCCGTTTTGACATAGTTGATATGGGAATATTCTACGATGCATGGAAATTTAAACTTAAACTTAAATGTGCAAAATGTTCAAAACTCACAAAATTTACTTTTGAATCGTTTGTCAAAGAACGAAAACGAAACGACAACTTTTAGGTGGGCGTTGCTTAAATACACTTAACACATAACAAAAATTGTTGCCATAGTATGAAATAAACTTATATAAATATACAATAAATGAGCCTACCAATTCTCCATGATTCAACCAAATTTTTGTAGGTATATGCAATACATCCTATATATTTTGTCAGCAGACCAAAGTCTTCTTGTTCATTAATTCAAATAAATTTGGCAAATTGAGTATGGGTACTATGGGTGCCTCTTCCAGTAATCAAAGATGTCTAGTTTTCACTGGCGTGTTCAGTTGTGTATAATGGTGAGAGCATGCCAGATAGATGGACTTACCAACATAGACCCAATTGATCCTCCCTTTAACACAGATTACTAAGAATATAACATTCATGTTACCTTATACTTTAAGGGGTCTTTGATATTCAGTTCAGTTTTACAGTGTCTAGTGTGAAAGTTATGTGTGATGTTCCAAGCATATTTGAAATCATTAAAAGCTACCTTGACTCTCGCTATTTCTACGGTAAATGTAAGGATGAATCTTCTACGCTAAGACAGATAAGAGCAGGGGTCCCTCAAGGAAGTACCTGGGCATGCATATTGATAGTAAACTGACGTGGAAACATCATATCCAAAAAAAGAGAGATCAACTCATATTAAAATTTAAGCAGCTATATCCGCTTCTTAACAGTAGATCTAAGTTAACAACCAATGGGAAATTGGTAATATACAATAGTGTATTTAAGCCTATATGGACGTACGGCATGCAATTATGGGGTACAGCCAAGAAAACTAACATTAACATCATTCAGCGTCAACAATCAAAAATACTTCGATCAATAGTTAATGCGGACTGGTTTATATCTAACTATGAAATTCACAAAGACCTCGGCGTAACTATGATTCAGGAAGAAATCATTAATGCTAGCAGGAGGTACCACAAAACATTAGAGCGACATACTAATCTAGAAATAACAGACCTTCCATCTCACGAATTGTCTAGACGTAGACGCTTAAAACGAAGCAGACCAGTCGATCTGACTTAACTTAGGTTACGGGTGGCGCTGAGAGGCATCTTGCGGTTGTTGGCCTGCCGCAAGTAACTCTCAAAAATGAGGCCTAAGACACCCAGGATCATTATTCAAGAGACAATTCGAAAATGTTCGATATTGTCCACTGCCTTTTCCCCTCTTATTGTTAAAAATGTACTTAGTGTTTTTTTTTATATTTAAGATATAAGATGTAGGACAACAATAGTACAGATCCAATCGTGAACAACAACAAAAAAAATAAAGCAGACTTTTGTGGATATATGTATCTCGTCTTTATATCTTATTTCAAACTGAGATACAAAGAAGAAATTGCATCATTGAATAACACAAAATGTAAATAATTTGAATCAAAACTAAAACATTCGCATTTGGGCAAAATAAATTCATTTTATTTCATTTTGATTATTTATAATCGTATTTATTTATTTACGTATTGTATTTGTATCTTGGGATTCTTTTTTATTCTACTATTTATCTACACAGTTGAAGGGCTACAAAGTATTGTACTTGTAGTAAACAAAATATCTTTGCGTTATAGTATTTAGTATTACTTAGTAGTAAAAGATTGAAATGTGCTCAATGTGCATTTCTAATGTATTTTACCCTCTTCGATGAACAACCGAATGAAATTTTCTTGTCATTTTTCATCAGTTTTATCAAATTCTTTCCATCTTTCGTCAATTTTACTCAACTCAACTCAACGCAACACAACACAACACAACACAACATAACACAACTTTCATTCAAGTTGAGTAAAAGCGTTCGCTCGTATTTTTACCTCTAATTTTTCTTCATTTTTTTTTTTTTTCTGGCTGCCACTTTCCTTATTTTTGTCCTTTTGAGATCTTGTTGTTGTTGTTGTTGTTGCTGTTGCTGATGATGTTGTTGTTGTTGTTTTATCCTTGTCGTTGCTGATTGCTTTCGTCTCTCATTACGAATTTAATGGAATGGAAATTTCTCGTTAACGGAAATTGTAGTTTATACTCATTTTGCAGATTATTTATTATTGAGATCAACATTGCACCTACATATATAACATTGATTCATTTTATATTGTATTATAGAGGTAAGTTGCATGAGGGTTGTACGAGTCTGAGCATATGATTTTTCTTTCATATTTTCTTATTATAAATTGACTTTAAACTAGATTTTTCTATGTCTCACACACGTGACGGCAGACAGAAGAATTGTACTTTCTCACTAATTGGCTGACAACATAAACTGACCAATTAAAAACTGCGCATTATACGCGAAGAAGAAGATATTGTTGTTCTTTATGGCAAAGTTTATATTGCCCAGAGTCTGTCTGATGTTTCTTAACTAAGACTAGCATTGGCAACTACAAAGGGAAAAAGTAAAAACAATTGGAAGTGAAAAAAAATTAAGAAAATAAAGAAAATGTTTCGCATGGAAGAGAAGTAAAATATTGCATATTTGAGGGTATTGGGTATCAGTTTACTAAAATCTTTCTTGAAAAGTGTGTGTCACCTTTCACCTCTCACTTTATTATGAATGGAACTTCTGACATTCTTACTGTAAGATACGAGAGGCTACAGATCAACCATAAGTTTATTATATTTAAAAATTGATCGCGATCAAAATACCATGAAGGCTTGATAACTAAAATTAAGGGCGAGTCAGACTCGTACACGGAGGGTTCTGTGCCAGATTGGGGTTTGTCTAGGGGGAGGTACTCCCCCTAGTGGTCCGATTTGTCTATTAGAAACTTATAATGTTTAAATTTCAGTTCAATAGTCTAAAAAACAAAAAAGTTTTTCGAATAAAACCTGATTTTTAATGGTTGGTTTGTATGGGAGGTACCCCTCTTAGTCGGCCAATTTGGCTGATTTCATCAGATGTGCAGCGTCTATATCAAAAACTTATAGTGTGTAAATTTTAGTTTGATAGAACAGGAAACAAAAAAGTTTTTCGAATAAGAACCTGAATTTTAATGGTGGGTTTGTATGGGAGGTACCCTCCCTAGCAGTCCGATCAAACTGAAATTTCGACAATATAAGTTTCTGATGTAAAACCATCAACCATACAAATATCAATATCGTGGGATTATTGAATCTTGTAGCTGCCATACAAACGAAAATGTTTCCTGTATGGGAATCCCTTAAAATTTTTGAAAATACTTTAGTTTTACTATTTGTTACTGATGCCTGGATAGAACTACACATTCTGTGAAAATTTCAACTCTCTAGCTATTACGGTTTATGAGATACGACCCGAGGACGGACAACGAAGTCTCTGCAATAGGGTTCCTTTTGGTACCCTTTGGGTCCGGAACCCTAAAAGGTGTGAAGCAGCAAGCAGCGTTTTTGGATTCTCTATAGGATATAACATAGACCGCATTTAAACCAAATATTGGTTTGCAGTTAAGGAATAAGCTGTTTAATGAACATAATCTTCCTTTTATCCACCTACTATTTTTATGATCTAAATTCAATTTGAACTAAATAGAAACACATTTAATGTTGGGTTTTTAATAAAGTTGTTGTACTTTATTTAAATATATTAGTTTTTTTTTTTGCATTTATGGAATGTTCTCGATCGCAAGATGATCTTTGTCTATTTTTTTTTGTTGTACTTTATTTAAATATATTAGTTTTTTTTTTTGCATTTATGGAATGTTCTCGATCGCAAGATGATCTTTGTCTTTTTTTTTGTTGTACTTTATTTAAATATATTAGTTTTTTTTGCATTTATGGAATGTTCTCGATCGCAAGATGATCTTTGTCTTTTTTTGTTGGTTTTCGTATACTAAGTTATTTCCATAAGAAAACGAGTATTCGAAGCGCCAAATAAGTGAATAACACAATGTTTAGATAAAATATAAATAAATATAACTTCTTCGCTCGCTGATAGCCGTCGTATTCAATCTCCACATCCTGCAAGAGAGTTACGTGCCTTATATGCGTGACAATTATAAATGAATCACATATGCACGGATGCTCGATGATATCATAAAAGTGTGAATTTCGCGTTCTAGTTGCTTCCTTCGTGTGTCGTGTACAATCAAGCAACTTTCCTTCTCTACAGTTTCATAAGACATTTGATATCCATTTCGAATGGCATTTTGCAGTGTCCTTTCCTTGTCCTCATCCACAAACAACTGCAGTGTTCCCCATACTACTAAGATTTTGGGGACAAAATCCATTGTTACATTCCGTTGAGAATCCTTGTACAAATCCAATTCACACTTATAATTATATTTGAGAATAGGTTTACCACGTCTTGGTTCCATGTTGACAGTACGAATCAGTTGTATCAAATGTTTCCTTTTGCGCTTGTATTTATGGAAATAGTGTTGAATGTTTTTTTTTAACTGTGTGAAATTGTGTGTTTCCTTTGAAAAATATATTTTACAAGTTCAGTTTCAATAAACTGAATTGATCAAAATAGAATAGATTACTAGGTTAGAAATCAGATGAAATCATTTAGAAAATTTTTTTTTTTTTTTTAGTATTTACTGAATCTCCTATATAATACATAGGACTAACAATAAGGTTACAAATCTTATAAAACTAATACACATGTGTCCCTCCTACAATGAAGAGGAAGAAGTTCACTTGGCACTACGAGCCTCTAATTAATCAAAAGGGCAGCACCATCGTTACGGATCAGTCGAGATGAGTTCCTTGTATGGACAAGGACTCTGGCTAGGGGATTAACATGCCGAACTAATTTATCCATGTAAATAGCTTTGCGCTTGGAACATTCATCTTTGACAGGTGGTACTTCCAGGTCCTTGTGAATGTCTTCATTCCTGATATACCATGGCGCTCCCGTGATAGTTCTAAGTATCTTGGATTGTGCTCTTTGTATAACTTCAATGTTCATTTTGAAAATTATTGTACATTATTGTCTGTCAGTGTCAATGTGATTAGTATTCTAAATTCGTTAAAACATAACCCTTAGATTGCTACAATGAGTAAATGTTATACATACAAACCGAAATGCGAATATCAAATGGATATGAATATGGATCCATAAATGTCTTGTGAAAGACAGGAATCAGGAAATTTGGCATCAGTGAGAGCAGAGTAATTGGGTGTTAAGGGCAAGTAATCTCCGCTGATTTATGAAATGTTTATTTCTTATGTTTGTTCGAAAAACAAAATAAAACTCTTCCATGAAATTGTTTTATTTATTTTGTAGTTGGTATTAAAACCTATGGTATTTTGCAGTTTTTGCAGAAAAAACATTTCACAATCATAAACTCACTACTGATTTTTTCTTTAGTGTGTGGGCGGGATACTAAGTTTTTGGTAATAATATTGATTTTGGACTTTTAAAATTCATTCACATTCATATTCATATTCATTTGAATGAAATTGTAATTGTTTCTACAATTTGACAAATGGAGCATCAAAACAGTCTCCCTATCCAACACCTGATTATGTCAAATCACTCTTATTGGGTTGCCCGACTCAAATCACATGCACAATACTTAATATGGTAGAGAATCGTAAATATATCTTAGGGCGAATTGGCAATGTTTTCATGGTAACGATGGCTGTGGCTGCGACTGTGGCTGTGCGAACGGACAACGAAGTGTCTGCAATAGGGTTCTTTTTGGTACCCTTTGGATCCGGAAACCTAAAAAATGTAGAGTGTGAAAGAGCTTTTGGAGAAATTGTACAAAGAGTGGAAAGTGTGAAAAAAATAAGGCGGATCATATTATTGTATATGGAACATTTGTGACGCCTATGCTGAATTAAATTTCACTTCACATGAGTTCAAATGTATTAGATGAGGTAGGATAAGATAAGGTAAGTTAAGGTAAGGTTAGGTTCGGTTGAGGAGTGACTGAAGATGAGTTCACTTTGCCCAAGAAGTTTGACCCATTGTATTGCTAGTGAAAGAAAAGGTTTCAATAAAACCACACCACACGCCTTCCGGAAGTGTGCGATGATCCGGAACCCTAAATAGCAAAAAAAAAACGTTTGACGGTTATTAAAAAGTTTCATAGCCCTCCAGCAGCATTTATACTTCTTTGTTGGATTAAAAATATCTCCTTCATAGAGCATCTTTAAGGGGTCCAAGAAAATGGAAGTCCAATGGGTCCACGCAAAAAGTTTCATAGTCCTCCAGCAGCATTTATACTTCTTCGTTGGATTAAAAATATCTCCTTCATAGAGCATCTTTAAGGGGTCCAAGAAAATGGAAGTCCAATGGGCCACGCAAATGCAAATCTAATGAGATGTGATTGAGGTTGTAAGAGGGATGTGGAAGGATCTTTCAACTCAGTTTTTGAAGTGTTTCTTGAATCAAATGTGCCGTGTGTGACCACGCTTTGTTTTGAAGCAAAATCATTTGATTAGTCAAGAGTTCACGACATTTCTTTCGAATGGCAGACTATAATTTGGAGAGTTGCATCACTCGCATGCACTTCTTCAGCTATCAGTTCAATAGTACAGTATGCTTGTTGCCCTGAATTAACGCGTTAATGCAAGATTCGAGGGAGGAAGTCACAACTTTAACCGGTCGTCGTCACAGACATTTACACTGTTCTACCCATTTGCAAATGTGCGTAGGTCTCAAACAATTATTCTTCAACAATCTTTTGTGGATTTCACTACAACTAAAAATCGAATCACTGCGCTTTGTTCTTCCGCATTGCCATTGTTAACCGAATACAATACAATTTTGAGGTTATGCTTGAACAATTGATGGGGAACCAAGTACAAGGATACCAACTTGAGGCACTGAAACTATTGAGTTATATTGATTTGGATGGAAATTCAGCTTCAATCTTTTTAGGCATTAAGCTAGTTTAGATTGATTTGATAGACAGAAATATCTATTAACTAAAGTCTTATATTTGATGATTTTTCGATTTGAAAAGACAATAATAATTATATAAAAAAAAACAATATTTTAAACAATTCAAAAAGAAATTAATCAAAGTCAATAATAAATTTAATTATAAATTATTTTCCAGGTAAGTTACACCCAATCAATTCGAAGAAAATAAACCATAGAGATGCGATCAAATAAATACATGAGTAAGCACATGAGAGGAGCAGTGAGTACACAATACTTTGCTAATGCAATCAAATCATCATATTAATCATACGCCATGATAATTTTCAATACAATGGAATTAAAATAAAATAATAATGTAATCTATTGTTTTAAGCTCACAAATGAATAAGAAAAAAATACAATATTTAGACAATTGTTTTACAATAGTTTAGTCATTTGATTATCTCTTTTGTTCTCATACAATTCAATCATGTGATTAGAAAGAATGTGTACAATAAGCAATAAGCTTAACCCATTTTCAAGCAAATCAAATGAAATCAAATGAAATCAAATGCAATGAAATGAAATCAAGTACTCGTAGTAAGTAGAATATAATAATATTAATTCCAACAACAACAACAATTGAGAGAATAAGAAAATTGCAAATTTTTATCATTAATCACTAATCAGTAGAATAGCAAAGCTCTGATTAGTAAGTATTATGATTATCAAGGGAATTATATACAAGTAGAACCTGCAGACGATAGTATAGATACAGATACAGATACAGATGATAGATAAATAATAGTCATTAAGGAAAAGATTTTGGATAAAATTGTATAATAAATAGCAATGAAAATCATTTCATTTCATTTCATTTCATTTGAAGGAATAAACTTTTTTTTTTTTCATTATTTTAATGGAAATGACAAGAAATGAAATGAAAGAAAGAAATGAAAAGTGGGTGGATTTGGTGGATCTGAATGAATGGAAGTTTTCTGCTTAAATTTTGCAATGAAAGATTAAATTATTTAAAGCTTAAATGAATGAATGCTGGTCCGGTCATTTATATTAAACTGTCACTAATATGCAGTTTCTTTTTGGCTATTTTCCGTTTATTCTCCTTTAGAAGATGTTAAAAAAAAAGAGGGAGAAATTTAGGGAAATGAAAAGAAATAGAGTTACTACAAAATGGACTAATTGCCCATTTTTTTTTTTTTTTGGTTTTTTTTTTTTTTGCTTAGACAAGTAAATTAATTGTTTTCGACGTTGCGACGTCGTTGTCGTCCTCGTCCTCGTCCTCGTCGTTGTTGATAAGGCCGCCAGGCCTCTTTACAAGATTTCCAACACTAAAATATAATAGAATGAAGATAATTGGGGGAGGATTGGGTGTATAAAAAACAAAAAAAAAAAAAAAAAACAGCAACAGCAACAGAAAACAGGAAAAATTGGAATTGCCAATAAGACGAAATTTAGAAACGCATGCTCAAGTAAAATGTTAAAGGTCATTGAACTAACAACTCATAGAACTTAGCACTTGGTATGTATGTAGGTATAAGAATTGCAAAACTCAGGCAAGGATACAGGAATGCAAGACGGAAGGAAGGAAGGAAGGAATGAAGGCATGCGATGGCAACGGCAAAGGCAAAGGCAAAGGCAAAGGCAATGGTAACGTTAACGGTAACGGTAACGATGAAAACGATGTGAACTTAAAACGATGTCATAGGATATTCTAGACAAAATATTGTATGTTCGTTCGTTAAATCAAGTTGTTAGTTAGTTAGTTAGTTGGTAAAAATAAACGATGTCAGCATAAGAAATTATCCTTCTTGGTATCTTCTATCCACCTTCATAACATAAGTCTCAATAGATTTTTATATCATAGTTCAAATTTAAGAAGAACCGAATACATTGACTAACTGACAGATGGATAATCTAGTGATAAAATATGAATATGCCAGTATAGACTTAATTGAAGACTTGTTTCAAACTAAAAGGCAAATCTAATATGCCTTTCACTTTGTATATATCACTAAAAGGTATGTAAATGAATCTACATTATACTTCTATATTATAATATCAAGGAAGTATGTATGTATGTATGTATGTATGTGTGTATGTATATACTCGTACTATACCCACTTCTTTCAAGTGTTGTAAATTTTGTTGTTGGTAGAAATATTTCAAATTAGCTTTGGATTATAGCATAAGATGATGTTATTGTTGGTGGTGATGGTGTTGGTGTTGGTGTTGGAGATGGTGATGGTGGTGGTGATAGTGATGGTGTGAATGTGAATATGGGTATGGGTATGGGTATGGGTATGGGTATGGCGAGTGTGCGGGCTTGAGCTTGGGCGTCGTCTTTGATGGCATCTTGTTGTGGTGTTGCTAGGCTTAAGGGATCATGCTAATAGTCGGAAAATGAGTGTTGTTGTTGTTGGCTTTTTCTATTGTTATTGTTGTTCTTGTTCTTGTTGTTGTTGTTGTAGTTGTTGTAGTTGGGTACAAATTTTATTGAAGGAAATTATTATTTACCGCTCTTAAAAGTGCAAAACTTACAAATGCGAAAGACTTTAGCAAAGAAATTCAAATTACGAATTACGAACTACGAATTGCAAATGCTGAAGGTTCTTTTGAATAAAGTGTTTTATTTTTTTTATTATTATTATTATTATTATTATATCAGTTTAATCTTTTTGCCAACCAAAACTTGTGGTCAGTTAGTTTGATGGAACAGTCAATTTTGGAGCTGACTTAAGGAACTTGGAATTCACTAATACTTAAGTAAATGTTGCATACTTTCAGGGCAGAACAAAAATCCATTAATTTTGTAAAATTTCCAAAAGATACTATTGTATATCCTACACTACCTAAATAGATACATATGATAAGTATATTTGACATCGTTTAATGAATCTTTTACATTCTCATTGTTTTTCAATTATTATTTATTTTATTTATTTTAAACTAGAAAATCTTAGTTCTATTTACAAAACCATATTTCTGTATTGCTTGTATTCATTTAAATTTTATTTAAAAATATGTCCATGAAATGGGATTGGAATTACTGAATACCATGATTTCCATTGATGGAAGTTTATGGTTTTGTAAAATATATTAAAATTCATTTCTAAAAGTCAGTTCTCTCGTGTTGTAGTTGTTATCTCAGAAATTTATAGCTTGTACATTATTATGGTTTTTCAGCTGTTCCAAGTGGTTTTACTGTTGGAATATGAAGATTTCCATACTGAGTATCAATGAGTTTTTAACATACAATAGTAATTGACTCCGGACAAGGTTCTTTAAGAATATTGACTGGAAAATTTGATTCGGCATCCGTGTCGCAAAGTTTCATTCCATAAGTCCAAACTGGTTTTAAGATTACCTTGTAAATAACTAGTTTGCACTGAATGCTTAATAATCAGTTTAACCGAAATGCCTTCAGTCTTATTTGCTTTCGTTTTGATGTGATTCTTCTATCAAGTTTGAATCCAATTGATAATTGAAAAGATTGTGGTGTAGTACAATATCTACGAAAAATTGTTATTTGTGGACAATCAGCTCGTCCCAAGTGCTAGGCTTGGATTTGTCAGTATTTACCGCAATATTTATGTTTCAAACCATGATTCCAATCGGTTGAATTGAATTTGTAGGTTTGAGGAAGGAAGCTTCATCTCGGAGTTCTGTACTCGTATGTAGCCAATGTTATTTTGTCCAACAATCGGTAGATCTGCAGTATATATTGTATACACTATCGTGTCCAGTATGATACATAGCATTTATCTTCCGACATTTCATTTCATTTCAAAACTTATGATCACAACGAATAGATTTCAATCAAAGAAAGCAATTAGGGTCTTGAGATCGGTGATATTATAGCTTTTATCTTGGGTTATGTTTTATTTTGTGCTGTTTTTTTAGTACAATATTAATGTACTTGGAGTAAAGATTGAAGGTAGAGTATCGTTTCTGATTTATGTTTAGTTTATTTATTAAGTTGTATTGTACTAAGTTTTTTCATCATCATCATTATGACTGGCGGGATGATTTGAAATTGTAATCTTGGATCACATAATACTACAAATAATTCTTCATTGCAAACTGTTTTATGGTTCCAAGGTTCCATTGTTTCGTATTTTGTAAGATTAACTCAATCAAACACAATCATTTCTGATACAATCAATCACAACAGCAAATGATATCACGCTCCAAACTCCTGATTAAGAAAATCCAACCATAACATAAATAAATATGTGTGTTGGAATTAAATTTAAAACTTGTGTGATGCATGAACAGAAACAGTTCCATGAAGATGACAAAAAAACACAAAAAAATGCTTTAAAATTTGTGAAAACTTTCTGTTTTCTTCTATACAATTTTGATTTCTTTCTTCACTCACAGTTTATGTAAACTTTCTTTTACGGCGGAATCAATGAAAACAAATTTCTTAATTTATTCTATTTTCTACAATAAAAACTTTACATTGTCAACTTTTTTCAACTCTTATTCTTTACAATATTTTTGAAAACTGCAAAAGTGCAAAGAAAAACTTGGAAAATGGTTAGCGAAGAAGTTTTTCTCACTTTTTGACTTTGAAATGAAAAACTTTCATATACTCGTACATATTTCAAATTATTTATTACTGGCTTTTGTCAATGACTGACTAACTTCATACCCAATAAGTAATTTGAATGCAACATAATTTCTTAAAATGTTCTAGTGTCAATTTCATGTTTCAGCAGAGCTTATTATACTTTATTTTCTGCATAAAAATATCGCCAGGTCTGAATGTAAAACCTGGAAAATATTTTATAAAAGAAATATAAGAGATTAGTGCTTAGTGGCACAAAGCCTGGGGAGGCCGGTGCGCCTAATGCGCTGTCTGCTTCATTGTAGTAAAGAGCTAAAATGTAACATTCGGAGCCTCTAGATTGGGATTACTTCGGGCTATGGTCTGATCAAACGGTTGTTGTGTGCCAGAGAGAGTAGGTTTGGTCCCCAACTATTGCCAGATTCATGGTTAAGTTCCTGACATACCATCCTTTCGCAATGTTTTATTTGGCAAGACTAGTCCTCTCTTTCTCCATATTAGTACATATATTTCTTATGAAATTGTGCCTTCCTCTTAGCTTTCAATTCTAGAAATACAACATAGCAATTTGTGTGTAACAAAGATAGGCCTTGTTGATGTGGTCAGCGATTTGACCAGTCTATAAGTATAAAAATTATACATAGTTAAAGAATTGAAGGATTTTGTGTGAGCTTTGATATAGCAAATTCTTTATTTTGTAAATGAATTTCTCTTGATTGTGTTTATGATGTGACGACATTATGTGTAAAAACAATCTTCTTTAAAAATTTAAAAAAGACTTGGAAGCAGAATTATACATATATATATATTCTTTAATTCATTTGGAATGTCTTGCTTGGCTTCCTCTATTATTGTCCTTAGTTCAGCAGCCATCTGCTACTAACCAATCGTTACGATTTATGTAACTTATTTAGGTACCAGTGCGCCCAGCACATCCTGTACGCCAGACACCTACAAAAAAAAAAATATAAAAAATAAAACATAAATAAAAAAATAATAACAAATTAATAAATGATTTTATAAATAATAATAAGGTAGAGAGACTTACGATATATGTGTCTTTAATATCAAGACCACGCCATGCAATGTCTGTTGTTACTAGAATATTTACCACTCCCATCTTGTTTTAGGAAATGGCTTGTTCTTTGTCATGTGGCTCACGATCTCCATGAATGAAATTTTTTATATATCCTGAAATTAACAAATCGCCATGCCATGGGTATTTTAACTTTAAGCATATAATAAATTCACAAAGTTGACTTAATTGAAGGATATCTCAAGTAAGACTTTCCTTAGCTTACATTAAGATTTTTGCTCAGAATTTCGTTCGGGTCTTGAATATAATAGAGTCAATTTCCCTTTTCACCCGTTGAGCATATTTCTGATGATATATTCGTAATTATCCTTTCTAGGCTTTCTATACTCTTCACGCAGTGAATTCTATTAAAAGTTTGAATTTTTTAACAGCCACTAGGAGACATCGGAAACCCCATAAATTATATATTATATTCTTGATCACATCAACGAGACAAATTGATTAAGCTATGTCCATCTCTATGAATGCAAACAATTCCCTCAGTTTTAGAGCTAACGAGTCAAGCGGCTTAGGGCGGTAAAGAGCCTAAATCCGCCACAGCTAAGTAGTATAAAGTTTGCAACAGAATGATGAAGCTGAAGCTGAGCCTGAAGCCCGTCAAAAAGTGAAATGCAGCTGTTTTTATGTGAACGTGTTTTATGTGATTTAGTTCACTCGAATTTTAAATCATCTGTCTCTCTTCAATGCATTAAGAGAACTATAGCCATGTCTGTTCATTTTTAGTCGCTCGGTCTTCGGCTACTTGTTCGTACGTTCTTTCGTAAACACAATCAGTAAAGCATTTTTTATCTCTCTCTTACTCATGCATAAGCATTCATTCTATACGCAGTAGACGAGCCACTCTCTACTAAGTCCCTGAAGCATCATTGCATTTTGATTTTCGTCACATTTCATTTTCTAATTTTTGGATTTACCTCCTTTTGCGAAAGAAGTTTCACTTTCACATTGTGCTTATGAGGGTGAGGCACATTACTTAATTTTTTTTTAATAATTTTTATGAATTTAATATTGTAAATTTCTCATATATCATTTTCATTTATCATATAATTGGCTTAATAATTGTTCTTTCCTTCTATCTTTTTTTAATGTGTTTTAATGTGTTTTTTAATACAATACTCTGTATCCCATCATTTACAATAACATAGATTATGTTTATTCGTAGATAAAAAGGTATATGCACAAACCTCAGCCAGATAACAGCGAGAGAGGTTTGGTTTAGTGATGATATCGAAATATATGAATAAACGACTGACGAATAACGAATGACGACTGACTTAAAAGTAGAATCAGTGACATGCGTTGAGAGCCCCAACTAAATAATTTTCATATTGTATGTACATTTGAGATCCTCGTTCTGTTTATAAATTGTGAGGTCAATAACCAAATTGGCCCATGAGTCTAATTGTGCTACCTCATTTAAAGAAATAGTGTAAAAACTTGAAATGAACTTTTTTCTTTATCATCTTTTTTAAATTTTGGAATGAATATCTTATATGGAAAAACTTTATAGAATTAGTTATGAATTTCGAAAATAAATGTTTGGTTATCGTTTCTATTGTAGTTATGAGGTGGGCGACGTTGCTGGTGTTCGATGACTATTTCCTACTTATGACTTGTTTTTGTTTTGATGTTGTTGCTGATGATTCAGACGGCCGAGAATTGGTTTTAATGTTGTAAGTTTTCCCTCCTGTTTTGCAAAACACACCCACGTCGCGCCACATTCCATGTGGATGACAACGCTTAGAAACATTTACGATGGATAATGGATGGTCCGGATTCGTCATATTCTTCCTTTGAGATCCACATTTGTTGGAACGTGGAAAGGGTAGCAAGAATGGAGCCACCAACCCAAACAGAATATTTACGCTCGGGTGGAGCAATGATCTTGATCTTCATGGTTGACGGAGCCAAAGCGGTTATTTCCGTTTGCATACGATCAACAATGCCTGGGTACATGGTAGTACCACCAGACAAAACAGTGTTCGCGTAGAGGTCCTTGCGAATATCTACATCGCACTTTATGATCGAGTTATACATAGTCTCATGAATGCCACAGGCTTCCATGCCCAAACGTGAGGGCTGGAAGAGGGACTCTGGGCAACGGAATCGCTCATTGCCGATACTGATAACTTGTCCATCGGGCAATTCATAAAACTTCTCCACAGATGAGCTTGTAGCAGCGGTAGCCATTTCCTGCTCAAAATCAAGTGCAACATAGCACAACTTCTCTTTGATATCACGAACAATTTCACGTTCAGCAGTGGTGGTAAGGGAATAACCACGCTCAGTCAACATTTTCATAAGATAATCAGTCAAGTCGCGACCACCCAAATCCAAACGGTGAACAGCATGCGGCAGCGAATAACCCTCATAAATGGGCACTGTGTGCGAGACACCATCACCCGAGTCCAAAACAATGCCAGTAGTACGACCGGTAGCGTACAAGGAGAGCACAGCTTGAACAGCAACGTACATCGCCGCCGTGTTAAATGTCTCAAACATGATATGTGTCATTTTCTCACGATCGCCTCTGGGGTTTAATGGAGCCTCAGTCAAGAGGACTGGGTGCTCTTCTGGTCTGACACGCAATTCGTTATAAAATGTGTATTCCCAGATTTTTTCCATATCATTCCAGTTGGTGACAATGCCATGCTCAATTGGGTATTCTAGAGTCAAAATACCACGCTTCGCTTGAGCCTCATCACCCACATAACAGTCCTTTTGATCTCCGCACGCCATCACACTCTGATGACGTGGCCGACCGACAATAGAGGGAAATACAACGCGTGGTGCGTTATCACCGGCAAATCCAGACTTGCACATTCCAGATCCATTATCAACAACCAGAGCTGTAAAATTTCCGTCACTCATTCTCGTAATTTAGTATTCTATATTTCACGTTAAACAAAACTCAACGTTCAACACACGTTCGACTTGACTACTTTTTCAATAATAACAATTCTCCACGCGGAGACGCTTCTCAAAAAGTAATCAGAAACTCCTGGCCTACCGAGTTAAAAAACGAATAAAACAAATTCTGATTGTTCGTAATTAGGCAATTATAGATGGACAAGATTGAAAAAAATCAAATTTATAAATTATTTTAAAAAAATTTCGCATTGAAATTTGCCGACGGCCGAAAAAAGACATGTCTGTCCCTAATTATGATGTAGACAATTTTTTTTGTTTTTATTTACAAAATAAATACCGCAAGATCATATTCGTGCAGCATGCAACTCATTTAAAATAAAAATAATTTTACGCATTACGTGTTTTGGCTTGTCTTCGATTTTTGCCTACTCCAAAAAAATAGATCAAAGAATTTGTTTGCGGCTGCGCTGTAAATAGTCCATATGCTGGGTCCAATTTTGGCATACTCCTCTCTCCAACATATCGGCCGGTATCTCACGAATAAATTGTTCAATATTGGCTTCAAGTGCCTTAACATATCCCCACAAAAAATAGTCTACACATGATCTAGGCAGCCAATTGACTGGGCCCAAACGTGAAATAAATTGCTTACCGAATTCGTCTCTCAATTGGGCTATTGTTTCGCGTGATGTGTGGCATGTGCACATGTTAGCCAAGGCGAGTTCTTCCATTTTGGGCAAGAAAAAGTTTGTAAGCATCGTACGGATCGTACAATAGCGCTCGCCATTCACAATAATAATGTACGGCCCAATGATGCCGCCGGCCCATAATGCGCACCAAGCAGTGACTTTTTCGGGGTGCTTTGCTAGTTCTTGCAATGCTTCTGGTTGCTCTTTAGTTCAAATGCGGCAATTTTGCTTATTCACGTATCCATTCAAACAGAAATGAGCTTCGTCGCTGAACACAATTTTTCGATAAAAAATTGGATCGTCATTCAACTT
The DNA here is from genome assembly GCA_037043295.1 of Amiota minor. Lineage (NCBI taxonomy): Eukaryota > Metazoa > Arthropoda > Insecta > Diptera > Drosophilidae > Amiota > Amiota minor. The sequence goes on from JBAMAW010001648.1 coordinate 541,078, forward strand.
TGCCAGCGCCCATTCAGCAAAAGTTAGCCATTGTGTTAGGTCGCGCGGCTTCAATTCTTGCACCAGCTGTATTTTAAAAGCTTTCACACCCAAATCCTTTCGGAAAATTTTCCACAGAAGCCCAGTTGTTGCGAACGTCGCCGAATCGATAATTCAGGGTCATCAGTTACACTGGCCGATACAGCTGCGATTTTTTCCTCTGCACTTGCCTTATCGAGCATGAATTTTGATAATACAATTCAATAATTTTTAAACGCTGTTCGTTTGTATGTCAATTCATGGTTGAATTGTAGGATTGAATGTGTTTGATGGTAACACAAGGCACGTAAACCGTTAAAAAGTTCCACTTTACTTTGTATTTTCAGCTTAGCAACTAACTATTTGCTGCCCTTCAAGGCTTTTCAGATAAGCAGAGTAAATCCAAAGAATATAATTTATTTATTTATTAGAACTAAGATTATAAATAATTATTATTATTATGAGCAATAGCGTCAGAGGCCTTCAGCTAAGGGGAAAGTTAAGAAGGAAAGGAGGAAATTAGAAGAGTGCAGGACCAGACTTGCTTGCCTTGAGCGGGAATCGAACCTGCGACTCTTGGGATGTCAGCCAGCGCACTAACCTCTGGGCCAACGAGCCAGTCGTCAGAGAAATAATTTATAGGCTTAGTACTTACTATTCATTCATAATCATTGACCCCCAAAAACATAAAAAGGAAACCTTTGTTTGTTCCCCTAAGAAAGTTGTAATTAATCCACTGTTTTGCGATCTTAACAATAATTTCATCTCGCAACTACCTCATATGTCATGTCGATATGTTCAGTATCATAACAAAAATGTTATGTAGTTGACCCAAAATATTATAATTGACATAACCAATTATGGTACGAGTAGTGTGGATGCGGTGTCATAATGCTCTTTCAGTACAGTAAGAGTTTTAGGTTACCGGTTCCAGTCATTTCACTGTCAATTGTCAAAATTCAAGCTGGTCCAGTTTTTGCATAACGAAAGATTCATTAATTTTTTTTCATACATTAATGTAACAAGTGGTGGTGAGCTGGTGATCGGTGATGACTATCGGACCGACCGATATTGATAAACAGCCGAACTATCGTTCAGCAGCTGAGTTGGTAATAGTGGGTATGAGAGCAGAAAGCAGAGAACAGTTGAAAGTTGACTCGGAAGAAATGAAGTCGTGGTCGGTTGTTCAGCGGTAACAAACAATATCAGTACATTGACATCTAAGTACATAAGCATATGAATTAATCAAAACCCAATTGAAAGATACTCAATTATTTCAAATAAACAAACAATTTTATTACATTGAACATTACATTAATTTTGTATATTTTTTAGTTGATGCCAAAGGACAAAAAATATTAGAAATCCAAACAAAAAAAAACAAACAAAAAAAAAAAAAACAATATTGGTATCAATGTTATGCACATATGTAATTTTTCTGATAATTTGAATTTAGACTAAGCCTCTTGACTCTTGACTTCTCTTGACCTCTTTACTTGCTTACTCGTATATCACTCAATTTCTCTTTGCAGTAGTACCAAGTGAATTTCTCATTTCTCATCTCTATGTTTATGGTTTACATTTGGGGAATGTTGGCTGTTGGTAGAATGCAGAAGTGCATTCCGCCTTTCTGGAAATACTTGAGTTGTTCACGTTCCAGGAGTTTCTTGGCTCCACGAGCCACGGGTGTTATATCGATAATTGGCACGTGTGCAGTCAATGGCACATCAATCTCATTGATATTTTTTCGACAGATGTTTGTCTTATAATTGCCATAGTTCATATTTTTACCACCACCAGTACTACTAACATTAGGTATAGTGTTGTTGTTGTTGTTGTTGTTCTTGATGATGTTGTTGTTGTTGTTGATCATATTATTGATGTTGTTGATCAATTGTTGGTTATTATAAGAGTTGTTGTTATCAATATTATTGAACAAATAGTTTTGTTCAATGAAACGATTAGATCGGCTTGCCATTATTTTTGGCATTTGTACCGGTGACATATTCGCTTCAATGCGTTTCCTTTTTTGTCCCATATTCATAAAGAATTGTAGCTGCGAGGAGTTTCGATTTTGACACAATTTTTCCAATTTCGGTTTAGTAGGTTGACTGAGAGCCTTACGCTTTGCTTCCAATATTTCTTGTTGTCTACGCAACGCTTCCAATTTAAGTTTCTTGTATGTTTTTTTGTCTGAGAAATGACGATCTTCAATAACATATACTACTGGTGTGGTCCCTGGTTTCGTTTGATGAGCACCGCCGACAGGAGGTTTTCCATCTACAGCACTACCCCCGGCCAAACGTGTAGGTCTCTTATGAGTTTTGCCAGGCGATAAAATTTTTCTTTTCGGAAATTTTCCTCTTTTGTTGCATCTCTTAGTTAATTGCTTAGCACTGACATGGCGATCAGGGCTACGGCTATCACTCGATTGTCTCATATTACGGAAGCTTTCAGCTTTTCGATCCAAAACATTTTGGCGTCGCATTATTATTTCGTCATTTTGGGCTCGAATTTTTTTGTTCCTGAGTATTTTTGCATTGCGACGATGCATCCTGGCCATAAGCAGGGAACGACAAGGTTTCAGAGGCGACAGACTTTCATTGACGGGGCATGTTGTGATGAAGCGCTTATCCCTATTTGATATCGTTTTGCTAGGTGCCATCTTCTTCTTTGCCTTTAGCTTTCGTAGTTGATCCTTCCGGGGAGGAGACAAATATTCCAAATTTTCACCTATTTCATTCATCCATTCGATGCGTTTCTTTGGGCGATTCACGTTGTCAGTAAGCATTTGTAATGATGTTCTTTCTCTTGTTTTCCAATAGTAAGGAAATTACAACAGAACGAGAAACAGGAAAGAAGCAAAAATTTATGTTAACGAGGTCTTTTTTGGACACACAAAAAAATTTAAATAAAAAACAAAAAACAAAAAATCGAATACATTGACAAATTTAACAAAGCCAACGCTTATCTAAACTGAACTAAGTCAAATCCATAAAAAGTGTCAAGGTGACTATAATTACATTATTATTTTTTTTTTTTTTTTTTTTGGCTGAGTAAATCATCGAATGCCAACAAAATGTTGCTTGGTTAAATAAAACGTGGAAAAACATGCTTTCATATACGAGTATCTTTACTACAATACTAAGAAGGAACAAAAGGAAATTACAGAATACGAGCGAGTAATTTACTTGAGTAAAAAAGAAATCATTTTTAATGATGGTTGGAAAAACATAACATAACATAACATAACATAATAGTCATAGACATGACGGGGGAGTGGCCAAGGAGGGGAGCGACCGCCTCTGCATTTTGAATGCAGCCACTCGTGTCGACGAACGGTCGACCGACGACTAACTATTAAGTACTAAATGTTAAGTGTTAAGTTATTCATCTACAGGAAATTTCTGATTTGCTGCGTTCCCCCTAGACCAAAAAAAAAAAAAAAAAATAAAAGGTGGGCACACCGCCCATGATAAGAATAGACTGAGTCGACCGAGTCGTCGAGAGAATGAGCATCGCGGAAATAAATTTAAACATACTTCCCTTTTCGCGCCAAAAGTCATTTGTTCATATGCATGAGTCTAATACTTAGTAGTAGCTGCTGGTGACAAGAAAGACAATGTTGTCGCAAGATTTTTGAGATACAAGACACGAGATACAAGTACCCACACATTTGTTGTTATTTTTATTGTTCTAAGGCTGCTACATTTTTCACACCTTCTACAGCTTCTACACCTTCGTCACGAAATGAATGAATGGTTTTCCTAAATTAGTCTAAAACTTTGTAACATATGATGAGTAGTACAATACTATGTTCTCTCTGATCAGCACAAGCACGGCATAAGGAATGTCGGAATGTCAATCCATATTCATCCATTCATATGAATAAATATTACTAGTATTTATTGTCCATACTTTCTTTCGATTTGCTTTGAGAGGTGTCCTCTTTCGGGGATCCCTTAATATGTAGAAAGCTTGAATATCAGGGTATCAAGAAAGTTGACAATTTTTTGTCTAAACTAACTCACTCACACTCTCATCTCATCATCATCATCATCATCATCATCATCATCAGCTGCTTTTGAGAACTGCATAGCTTGGCAAGATGTTAGTTGGAAATCAACTAGATAGATAGCAGATGTGGGAAAACAGGGCATCTGATTGTCGGCTACACTATGCCGACTATGGCATTTTTAATTGTTTATGCTTGTTGTGCTCCTTTGTGAGTGCAACACATTCTTGCATTGTTATTTTGTTCTGTTCTGTTCTACGCTTTCATTGCTTTTCAGCATTTTTCTTTTGCCTTACTTCATGATGTATTACTCTACTTGACTTGTAAGAAACAATTTTTGTGGGCTTGGGCCTTAACATGAACTTCCGAACCGTAACTTCGCTAGACATAGCTCTGTGTACATAAGTGTACTTGTACATGGTCAAGTATCTTGTTAAGAACAACAGTAATAACGCTCGCCCCCTCTCTCTTCTCTCTCTCTCTCTCTCTCTATTCACATTCATGCCAATACTCTCCTATCCAAAACCAAACCCAAACCAAACCAAACCAAAAGGAAAGGAAAGGAATGGGTTGGAATGGAAAGGAAAGGAAAGGCTAGGAACTGAGCCCACCCTAGTGGAAGGGTATAAAACGAAAAGGAAAGAAAGAATTCTAAAGTCATATACGAGAAAAAAAAAAAAAAAATTGCGAATTATCCGTCCTCAAAATGTCCCCATGAGATTTTGCTTACCTTTTGTCATTGTAGATGATGCTTTTGTTGTGCCAGATTTTTTGTTTCTGATTTAATTGAGCTGAATTTGAGTATGCCATGCCAATTAGCTTTTTGAATAACAATAGAAGCAAACTGTTCAATGGGGGAGCAAACAAAATGAATAAAAGTTTCGATTTTTGATTTTATGTTTAACTAAATAATAATAATAATAAATAATAAATTGAAACTTTTGTAAGTCAAGAAGCTAAGCCTATTATTTTTCTTTTATTGAGATACAAATAACAAATTGTAGAAGAAAGGATTAGGAAATGGGTTAAGCTATATACGACTATAATATACCTTTCAAGGAAATGGTTACATTTGAAGAATCTATACATACCATACATGTGTCATTGAAAATATTAATCTCAATCTCAATCTCAATGTCAATGTCAATGTCAATGTCAATGTCCACTTGACTATTTTCATTTATTTGGTTTGTAAGCTACCCGATTACTAGAAGAAGTAGCTCTAGTTGAACATTAATCCATTAATACATACATACATACATACATACATAGATACTCAAAATTCAAATCAGATTTAAAGGATTCAACCAGATTTTCTTATAAACTTACACCTAAGTCCATTGCTCCCATATCAATTTACGAATGGTGTTTCTTAATACAGTCGAATCGCGATAACTCGTACCTCGATAAATCGAAAACCTCTATAATTCGTAACAAACTGCTGTTTTTTCTTAGTGCCTCTTTCATTCAAAACAATAAGCTGTAATGTCAAGATGCCAAACAAACGCACGCATAAAACCTTAACAATTTCTCAAAAACAAAAAATTATTGCAGCAATTGACAATGGAGCAAAAAAAACGGGGTGGCAAAACAATTCGAAATCGCACCATCAACACTCACATCAATTCTACAAAAAAAGGAGTTTATTATGGGAGCATCTTCGTTCAGTAAAGTAAAGCGTCAGAAGCAATCTGAATATCCAGGTTTAGAAAAGTGTCTACTTTTGTGGCTAACACAATGCCGGCAAAGCAACGTTCCTATTGGCGGCCAGTTATTGACCGAAAAGGCATTGTGTTTTAATGAAATGAAGATCAATAACTTTAAAGCGAGCAATAGTTGGCTTGAACGGTTCAAATCGACACAACATCACATTTAAAAAATTGTGCGGTGAAAGTTCTACTGTTGATGAAGGAGTTTGTGTAGGGTGGAAAGAAAAGTTGAGTGATTTGATTAAGATTACGATGCTAAAGACATTTTTAATGCAGATGAAACTGGCTGTATAAATACTTGCCAGATCGAACCTATTGCTTCAGAAATGAAAAATGTCATGTTGGTAAGCAGTAAAGAACGAGTTATCTTATTATTTATTGGTGTAAACATGGATGGCACCGAACTTGAACCACTATTAATTGGAAAGCCTGCAAAACCAATGTGCTTCAAAAACATTCGCAGCTTTCCAATGCTTCCGACATAATAAAGGCGTGGATGATAATGGATCTTTTTGAATGGCTTCAGATGTTGAATGACACCATGAAAAGTGCAAATCGAAAGATATTGATATTCATTGACAATTGTACGCGCATAATGGGTCCCCTGATCTAAGCCACATAGAAATAAAGGTTTTACCAGCAAACACCACTTCCAAACTGAAGCCTCTTGACCAAGGTATTATAAAAACTTTTAAAACATTATACCAGGAAATTGTTATCTGGTTAATAGCATTGATGACAAAGAGTTTAAATGTACGCTATTTAGGGCAATGCAAATTGCTTATAAAGCATGGAATAGTGTCAACGCAGCTTGTATTCAAAACTGCTTCCGTGCTTGCGGTTTTAATAAAGATAGCAACGAAAAATTAATTCAAGACGAGCAATTGAATATAGATCATCTATGGAATCGTTTATCTGAGAACTCTGAAAATGTTGGTCTTTTCGATGATTACGTGACTGTTAATAATGACGTGGCTGTATCCGGTATGTTGACAGACAACGATATTTTGGAAGAAGTTACTGTTATTAATAATGCAAGTGATGACGATGATAGCGCCGATAATTCTTATAACGAATAAGCTAAATCGGCATTCAACAATCTATTATATTTCAAATCATGATGTCCAAAAAAATGTTTTTGATTGCTTGATAAAGTTGGAAAATTCAATTGAAGAGATAGGTGAAAGAACATCAAGCAATCAAATATTACAAACTTTTTTAAGCCTTAGTCTTTCTCTTTGTAATTATTTTATGTTTCTGTTTTTATTTTTCTATTAAATTAATAGTATGTAAGATGTAAATACATATGTAAATGGAGTTATTATGTTCTAATAAAGTTAAAAAATAGATGAAAATCAACTGAAATGTAAAAGCCCCGTTAATTCGTATTTTTCTCTTTTTAATCTCGATAAATCGAAACCTCGATAATACGAAAACCTCGATAATTCGTAGAAAATGCTGGTCCCTTGCAATTACGAATTATAGCGATTCGACTGTATAACTTAATAATCCAATTTGACTGGCAGATATTTACCTTCTTATGTTAGAGGTCTTGTGTAAGTGGTTGTTCTTCAGACTCATAGTTTTTTTTTGATAGGATAGATATGTTCATTGTTTAGCCGGGATATATATGATTGTGATGCCTAGGATTCACTCTTAAGATTCAATATCTTATAACAAAAGAGAAGATTGATAAGATTTTCAACATTTGCTTACAAACATACTTAAGGGGATATTATTGGCTCATATTGACAAAACTAGACTCCCATTCAATTTTCTTTCAACTTAAAAAATGTGTCGCCCATTGAGTCAATCTATGCAATCAATATTAGTTTGGTAAACATAGGCAAACAAACCTAAGTAGTAGATACAAACGATAGAGAGAATTAAAAGGTCAAATCACTGACGGCCCCTTTTCTTATTTAATACTCGTAGAGGGTGGTTTTTACCACCATTCAACTCCTCTGCAAATTTTTGTTTATCATCCCCCAAAGCAAAGCAATAAAAAGGCAAGGCAAGTCGCAAGAGGCAGTACTCCCCAGGGGGGAGTGAAACAATAACGATGAAATTAGCACACTGGGAGGATATATATTACAAAAAGAAGAATAATAAGATTTGTAGTATGTAGAAAATTTTGTTTATTTATACAAAAATTTATTGGCTATTAGATGCAAATGACTCTCAAAAAGAGGGCTGTCCAAAACACGATACATATCAGTAGTAGAGTGGAGACCAGTAGTCAAAATTTTACGCTTTTTTACAAATACATACATATGTAGATATGTTTGACATCAATTCATAGTATTCAATTTTAACATTTAGATCTGCATGCATGCATGGGCATTTAGTTCCTAATGCTTGATGAATTAGAATCTTCGTGGGGCTCATCTGTAAAAACGCGACCAATCGTTAACAGCTGCTATATAGCAGTGAAATGGTTTGAAGTAATTGCGATCATATTTGAGATCTCGCACATATGCGTGAAATTCTTCTTTAATACTTCTGCAGTGCGACTCATAATCATCATCATTATCATTATCATCATCATCATTATCATCATCTTTTGGCATAATTTGATAACTTTTATATGATTTCACTTTCAATTTTTGGATCTTGCATATTTTCGGTGGATGCAATTTAATCGTCACATCGCTTGGTGCTTCATAAGTTTCTTCCCTTTTTATGGAGTTCAGGATATTATTCAAATATGACTTACTGAAATAATTTGGTTTTTTCGATTCGTTATTTTGCAACTGTTTGTTACGGATCTGTTAAGTGAACGAAGAACGAAGCATTTCAGAAAATTATTGTATCAATATTGGGAATGTAAGTTGAACTTACCGCTTCACGTGAACGTATTGATTTTTTCTCTTGATTTTTTCCTTTTTCAAATAGAGTTTTTAATTCACGTAGAACGTTGTTTGGCTCTGATTTATGTGAGAAACCTAAACCGCCGCTCATTCGTGACCCATTTTCATTTAATTTGCTCGGTATTGTCTTCTATGAAAGAATAAGAAGGCAAAAAAAAAAAAAAATTACTTTAGGTAAATCAATAAAGTGATTATAGGTAAATAAGAATAATGGGAGGTACTCCCCCTAGTGGTTCGATTTGACTGATTCCAACAAATGTAGCGCGCCTATATCAGAAAATTTAAGTGTCTTCTAAATTTCAGTTCATTTGTTTAAAAAACAAAACAGTTTGAATAAGAACCTAAATTTTAATGGTTGGTTTGTATGGGAGAGGGGATACCTCTCCTAGTTAGTCAATTTGGCTGATTCCAATAAGTGTACAGCGCCTATTTGAGAAATTTATAGTGTCTAAATTGCAGTTCGATAGAACAAAAAACAAAAAAGTTGTTCTAATAAGAACCTGAATTTTAATGGGTGGTTTGTATGGGAGGTACCCTCCCCAGTAGTCCAATCAAACTAAAATTACTGCAATCTAAGTTTCTGATGTATAGGCACCAACCATCGAAATTTCAAAATCGTGGGATTACTGGATCGTATAGCTGCCATACAAACCAAAATGTTTCTTGTATGGGGACCCCGTTAAGCATTTGAAAATATTTTTGTTTTAGTATTTGTTGCTTATGCTCAGATAGAAGTACATATTCTGTGAAAATGTCTCGGTATTACGGTTCATGAGATATGACCCGTGGCTAGTAGGACGGACTGACAACGAAGTCTCTGCAATAGGGTTTCCTTTGGTGCCCTTTGGGAAGAAACTTATAGTGTCCAAATCTATTAATTTGATAGGACAAAAACAAGAAGTTTTCTAATAAGAATCTGGATGGCTTGTATGGGAGGTACAAATATGCAGCGTCTTGTAAAAAAGGAACTGGGTGCTCTCTAGCTCAAAAATTAAAGGACTAGTTTGTATACATTCAGATGGACAGACGGTTATCTTGTCGAGCTAATCAAGAACATACATACATACATTGTACATACTTTATGGGGTCTTCGATGTTTCCTTCTGTCTTTTACAAACTTCATGAGGAACCTATACGTATAATACATATTACAGTATCCAAATTTTAATTTCAGTGAATTTGAATGTGGGTTTGTATGGAAGCTATGCGATTCAGTAATCCTAGCATTTTGAAATGTTAGAGCTGATTTCGATATACGCGAAATAAATGTGTATATAAACAAGAACTGATCGAGTGAGTATATGAGATTATGGAGTACGAGTATGAAAATCTATTAAAAATTTGTGACTTGCTTTTTTTCCTTTAATTAAATTGTCTCTTCTTTGCTTCGCTGCTTGATGCCTTGGATTGTTGGCAACATAATTAATACTCAATGCCCATGGCTGTTTCCATTTATTACGAATGACTGTTTCCATTTTTATTCTTTTGGCTAGTGTTTGTCTTCTTCTTCTTCTGCTCTTCTGTTTATGATGATCCATATCCATATTGATATTCTCATCAATCAATTGTTCTTTGGCGATGACTTTACACAGGACAATAAGGTTCCGGTTGGCGATAAGTGTTGATCATGCAAATCAGATTGAATCATCTTGTCTGCCTTATCTTTTTCATTGATGGGGAATAACTTGTCAGCATTGATATTCAATATTTGGGAGCACAAGTCCATACCATTATGTAAGTTGACAAGACTGGAGCGATTGCCAAGATCTAATTTAGAGGCATCGCTACTCGCACTTATCATACTGAAACATAAAAGAAATCAATTTAGAATTTTTATAGTTCCCGTTGATAAAGAGAACAAAATTTATTAACTGACTGCTAAGGAAAAGTTTTCATGAATAATAAAAAAAAAGTCTTGTTACAATAAAAATAGTAAGATAGTAAATATACAAACAATATAATCTACTTCTTACTTATTGTATCTTAAGTATCTACGTGTAATGATGATGATGATGATGATGATGTTCGATAAGTTGAGTCCAATGAATTTGAATTTGAATTTGAATAGTTTTTATTGATTTACCATAATTCATTCAATGGTGTCTAATTAATAGAGACATCGACATGAACATACTACATAGATGTGTCACATGTGGTGTGGTGTGGTCTTACCACTGAGGAAGCATGCCAAAAACAAAGGTAATGCAACACAAGGCAATAATAAAGATACTGTACAAGAGCAAAGTATAAACAAAAAGTCAAGTTCTTGAGTTATTGTGCTTGTTAATATTGCATTTTTTGTCTTTGCCTTTGCCGTTGCCGTTGCCGTTCCTTCTGTTTTTGAATTTGTTTTTGTTTTTGCTTTAGTTTGTTTCTTGTTTAGCTTGCATATATTGTGTTTAGCATGTTTTGACATGTTTATGCATATCCTTTGTGCTTGGCTGCTTGGCTTTTGTTCCAAGCAAATATGAGAGGGTCTCCTTTTTTCATCTCATCTCATCTCATCTCATCTGCTCCTCATGGCATCTTGTGTGTTTGCCTGCTCTTATACCAATGCCTGCCTATCATTTGCTACTTGCCACTTGCCACTTGCCACTTTTTGCTTATCTCTCTCTCCCTCTCTCTCTCTTTCTCTGCATCTCACATCACTTTGCTTGCGCAGGATGCCTTCCTGCCTACTACCTACCAATATGTCTATCTGGTTAAATGTCTGGCTAACTGTCTGGTTATCTGTCTGTCTGTCTGTCTGTCTATCTATCTATCAGTTTTATCTCGCCTTCATTACTTCCCCTGCTTATGGGCCCCTTCATCGTCCAGTGTTTGATGTTGCACATGTGTTTTTTGCCTCAGAGTCTCTTATGCATTCCATTCCATTGTACATTAACTCCTCAATATATACAACATTCTACTATTGTAGTATGATTATGTTGAGCCTTTCAGCTGCTCCTGCTCAGGCTACTGGTGCTGCTGGTATTACCACTGGCATGTTTTTAATAAAATGGCATCTGGAACATGCATATGCATGTAACTACTCGCATCTATCTATCTACATATCTATCTATCTACCTATCTATCTATAGTATATCTGGTTTGAGTATGTTAAAACAGTGTATCAGAAAAGTGATCGAATCGAAGTCATTCGATTTAATCGAATGCATGTAGATTCTTTTGTATTATAAAAAGGTTTGCATTCTTTGTTGTGTTGAGCTATGTAAATATAAAGATGAACGAACTGAAAAATGAGTTGATTATGTCCACATAAGCATAAATACAATAATACAAGTTTATTATTAACAAAAAAAAAAAAAAAAAAACCCACTTAAATTGTAAAGAATAATTTCTCCTTATTAGGAGTAAAAACGGAGATAATAAATGTTCAATATTTAAAATTATAATGAAGGTGACTGACTTTATACATTGAGAGTTCATTGGCAAACCAAGAAAATCATGAATGAAATCGAGGGAATGGTTATGATACTTTAATGACTGCCCTGATGATGAAGTGAAGTGAAGTCAGCATGAAGTGACAATCAACTTTGTGGGCTATTTGGTTTGCTAATTAAAACCAAATTTCAATAGTCAATAAATAATTCGCATGATTTACTAAATTTTAATAGGCAATAAATCATGTTTAACATGATAGCAATGATTATGATTATGATGATGATGATGATGATGATGATGATGATGATGATGATACAAGTTTAAAATGAAACCATCAATTTATATTTCAGTACAATATTTGGTTAAAGAATTTGTTTGAGTCTGATGAAAATAACATTTTTATAAAATTAGAACAATTTTTTGTTGCTTTCAAATGACAAATTTCGGTGTAAATATTATAAAAATATTATATCAGACTCGTACTCGGAGGGTTCCGTACCAGATTGGGGTTTGTATGGAGGTACTTCCCCTAGTGATCAGATTTGACTGATTCCAATAAATGTACCGCATCTATATCACAAACTTATAGTGTCTAAATTTCAGTTCGATAGGACAAAAACCAAAAAAGTTTTTCTAATAAGAACCTGAATTTTAATGGTTGGTTTGTATGGGAGGTACCCCTCTTAAATAGCCGATTAGGCTGATTTCAACAGATATACAGCGCCTATATCAAAAACTTATAGTGTCTAAATTTCAGTTTGATAGAACAAAAAACCAAAAAAGTTTTTCTAATAAGAACCTGAATTTTAATAGGGATTTGTATTGGAGGTACCCTCCTTAGTAATCCGATCAAACTGAAATTTGAACAATATAAGTTTTTAATGTATAACCACCAACCGTCGAAATTTCAAAATTGTGGGATTACTGGATCGTATAGCTGCCATACAAACCAAAATGTTTCTTGTATGGGGACCCCGTTAAGTATTTGAAAATATTTTAGTTTTAGTATTTGTTGCTTATGCTCAGATAGAAATACATATTCTATGTAAATTTCAACTCTCTAGCTATTACGGTTCATGAGATATGACGGACGGCCAACGAAGTCTCTGCAATAGGGTTCCTTTTGGTACCCTTTGTGTCCGGTACCCCAAAGAGCACAGATCAACGAGGGAATAATTTTGATTCTATTATACTTTGAAATCATTTTTGTTTTTTGATTATATTATCCAGATAAGAGTAGACAAAGTTCCAGCTAATGAACATGAAGTGTCTACTCATATTATTATAAATGGAAATTGAAAATGATATCTGTAGATCCATTGCAGTATCTATGTACAATACTAATTATATTTTTTGGGAAGAATTACCTAGTCCACAACTTATAATACATAATTCAAGATATTACATCAAAATTATGGTCCTCATTCAATCATGTGTTTAGACAAAAACCATCATAAAACCATCTAAGTACCTAATTGTAAGGTTAAGTCCCTTCGAAAGAACTTCGTACGAGTAAATTACCCCAAAATTCCATTATTCAGTCAGCATTGGTAGATCGAAGAGTCTCTTTATATTGATGAGATTTACTACTATCTAATTAAAAATTCTAATTTATATTGATGGGGGAAAACTTTATAATTTTCTTGATAGATTATTTTTAAAATGTCTATAATGAATAATAAATATTTCACACATCACACATATTGTATTGATTGAATCTGTACCATATCATCGTTCGATGGTATCTTTATATACATATGTATGTATAAATTTAATATTAAAGTGAATGTATTTTCTTTTGTATGTATGGTATGGAATTGTATCGAGAGGATTTTTATTTTATAAAATTTAATTTGTTTCTTTTTGTTTCATTAAAATGTTGACACATTTCTGTTCTTTGTTTTCTCTTTTTTAGTTTTTATTGGAATATTTGAATATTTGCCGAGCCAAAATAATGAATTAAGGTTGTTGTTGTTGTTGTTGTTGTTGTTGTTGTTGTTGTCGTTCTTTTTGTTGCTGTTATTGTTAGTAATGAAATTACAAAAGTTGTGCAATTTTTAAATTAATTTTTGTTTTTTTTTTTTTTTTTGTTTTTTGGCTACGCAATGTTGAACAATTTTACTCGTATTTAGGTGAGTTTATTTTACCATTACCATTTAAAAAATTCCATTTGTCCATTGTCCATTTGTTGTTAAGGATGGCACAATGTGGCTATGTGGAAATGTGGAAATGTGAGTTTGGTTTGAAAGCCAATTTCCATACAAAGTAATACATACTCGTATTTTCATGAGTAAACATCGATTTGTGTTGGTTGTGGTTTTTATGCTTCTATTGAATTTTTGAGGAAGTGCCCTTCCTATTAGGAATATTTCAAAACAAAGACCATAAACGGTCACCTGTCACCGGAAAATGTTAGGAAATTAACATTGGCTCCACGATTATATTGAAATTTCTATTGAACTGGAATTGTCAATATTCAAAACTAACAAAAAAAAAAAAAAAAAGATTGTTTAAATTTTTAAATTTTTTCTTATAACATTTTCTATTTTATTTATATTTATTATTTATAAATGCTTACATACAATTACTTATATTGAATAATGGTGTGTGAAATCCTTGGAGGGACAGAATTTTAATGAAAGTTTTTAAAAAATTTATTATTACAACAAAAAAAAAAACGACATAAATTTAATGTGCATACAATATATAAATACATACATTTCTCTATGTACATATATGTATACTTACTTATATGGAGGAAGCAAGTGAAATCTGCATGAAATGATTTAATTTCATATATAAAATATGTAGATTTATAAATAAATTAAGCAGCTTGGCTTGGCTTGGCTTGGCTTGGCTCGGCTTGGCCTTAACTACATTAAGGGCATAACCGTAGTCGTTGTCGTTGTCGTTGTCGCTATCGTTGCTTTTCAAACCCAACCCAACCCAACACCAAACCCAACCCCATTCATAATACAACACAAGCCCAACTCTCATCCTCCAACCCATACCCAATTTATTGAAGCGAGGCGTAACTTATTGCAATGCGGTGTGTATTTCAAGTTGAGGTAAGGCTACTGCACTGCACTGCACTGCACATTATACTTAGTATAGTATAATACAATATTTTGACCGATCTGACTTTACATACTATAAGGTACTCACTCGCAGCAGTGTCATAGCAACAAAATCTGTGAGGGCAAAAATACCATTAATTGAGTTGACAGTGGTCTGATGCGGTACAGTACATTCTTCCATTACATTTCACTACACTTCACTTCACTTCACTTCACTCCACACCGGTCAGGTCAGGTCAAGTCAAGTCTGTGTGTGTGTGTGTGTGTGTGTGTGTGTAGAGTCCATTTTGGATTCCTTTATGTTTTGGTTCTGTTGCATTTGGTTTTACCACTCTACCATATACAAGAATTAAAGCTTAGTTGAATCAGACTACTTACAGCGATTCTAGGCTTAGGTGGAGTTTAGGTGGGTTTTGTTTTAGATTTTAATTTTGACTTTTATTTACTTTAATCATTGAGTAAATAAGTAAGGAAGTAGTAATCCAGACAAATCAATCTGCAATCTTTTGTATTATAAGCTTTTGGTTGTTTGTCATTCGTCATTTGTAGTTCGTTGACGCTGACAGGTTATTGAGGCAATTCATGGAATAGAAACTCAACTTAACAACAACAACAACAACAACAACCAATATAACATAAAACGAGACTTTGCATATTTCCGCAAAAAGCAAACAACCTTAAAAAACACTCGTACTTATTTTTTTTAATAAGTAATATTGTATTTCACTTAGCTCACACACGTTAGGCATTTCAATTGAAAGAAAACCTTCAATAAGAGAAGTTCACCTAGAAATATACATAATCGTAAATGTCCGAGTACATGTTCTTACTAACAATAATACAATACAATACAATACTATACAACTTCCGCCGTTCAGTTCAGTTCAGTTCAGTTCAGTTCAGTTCAGATTTATTTTTCTTTTTCCAATTGTAGTTGGTAATGACTTTGCTTAAAGTTCACAAATTCATATTATGAATTATTAATTTTCTATTGTTTAAATCATGAAATTGTTCTGAAAATCTAAAATAAGAAAAATGATAAGAAAATATTATTCATAAAAGTATGTAAAATTTCACAATTGTGAGTTTCTATGGGTGATTTAGGCAAATGTTCGTGGGTCTGAACACTCAAAAAAATCCCCAATCCGCAACAAAATAACAAAGTCTGAATAAACGAGGTTAGTTCAAACAGTAATAAGACCCATGTTTTCTTTTAAGCAATTTTGGAACAAATTTCACTGGCAGACGTTTCATGTGAAAAACTACCGACAAAAATTCATGACAAGAGCCAAGTGATATGACGACATCGTCAGCAATTTATCTAATAGTAAATTCAAGAATTCATCATAACAATATTCTTAAATTTATATACAGTCAGATTCTTCTAAAACTAATCTGCTAATCGTGGATGCCAAAGGGCATTAGCAGCATTTCATTATATGCAGATTCTTCATTGGAATGGGTTAATTCTTTTGCTATAGAGTTATGGATAAGTCCAACTGTACATCAATTAGTATTGATCAGCTAATCACGGGTGCCAATTTAGGCCTTATTATTAATTCATCATCAATATTGAATTGTTTGTGCTATTGTTTTTTGTACAATTATTTTTGAAATGAAACTTCTTTGGCGAAGGGAAGTAAATCCAAAAAATATGAAAATGAAATGTGATGAAAATCAAAATTTGACGATATTATTATTATATTGGAACTATTTAGGTAAATACAATAAAAGTAAAGTAGATGGTCAAGCAATAATAATATAGAATATTGTAAATACAAAAGAGTTTATTAATTTTTCGGTCTTTCGTCATTCGTGTTCTTATGTTCTTTCGTAAAGTAAAGCATTTTTTATCTCTCTCTCTTACTTATGCATAACCATTCATTTTCTACGCTGCAGATGAGCTCGCACAAGAAAATGCGCATTGTTTGTGCGTCTCCCCACTACATCCTTGAAGCATCATCGCAATTTGATTTTCGTCACATTTCATTTGCTAATTTTTGTATTTACCTACATTTACTAAAGAAGTTTCACTTCCCTATTGTCCTTATGACGGACGGTGAGGCGCATTACTTTAATTTCTTTTATTTTGCTCAAATTGCCTACTAGACAAAATGCTCCACCAAGTGTGTAAGGTGTAAAGTACTTTACATATTTATATGGTAGAGGATAAATCTCGAAACATTTAAAGGCAAAACTTAAAACGCATAGTATATATAAGTAGTTTGTTTGTATGAAATTGTAAACTGGTAAATAGTATAGTATAACACAGTATAAGTCTTATTTGATGGGTAGGTTGTGGGATGGATGGATGGATGGTTGGATGGATGGATGGATGGATGGATGAATGAATGAATGGGTTGAGAGTTGGTTGCTTGATCGCTTGGTTGCTTGTTCGGTTCGGTTATGGGAGGGGAAGGGAGCGGCAGTGAAAACTTCTTTTGAACGAGGCTTAATGTAAATAAGCAAAGTAAATGCAATAAGGGACTTGTATAAACAAAGAACTTAAGCTTTGAAACACACTCAGTCACACAAATCATTACATTGCATCATGGTGAAGTACGAGTAGTAAGTATTGTATGTACCATATAGCCAACGATGATATTGTTTAAATCAAATATACTATATAAATAAGTATATACATAGCATATAGTATTTACATTTCCATTAACATTTCCCATTTAAATTTTGTTTAAGCTGTAAAATATTAAATAAAGAAATATTTTCTTTGATTCTCGTATATATTGATTCATTTATTTATGTATTTATTTACATACTTATATCTTTAAATGTTTACCAATAAGATACTTAAAATTTTTTTAAATTTTTTATAAAAAAAATTTTTTAATTTTTTATAATAAAAACATTTTTTTAATTTTTTATTAATAAAATTTTTTTAATTTTGTAATAAAAACAATTTTTTAATTTGCTTAAAAGAAGAAATCAACTTTCAAATTTATATAAATTAAATTAAATAGTATTTTCAATTGAAATCAAATTGAAATGGGGCTTATATGCATATTTTTTTATTTTGAGATTTAATAAATGAAATTATTTCATATTGTATATGAGATTCCCAATCCACCTACATCATCTACATATTCATCTATCCATTTACCCATCTACCTATCTACCCACTTCCATATTCCTACATATTTATATGTAAGTTGTATTTATTATATACATATTTATATACTTATGTATTGTTCATATATATTGTAGATAAATATAAATAAGTATTGTAGTTTTATAAATACTTTCTATCTATTGTACAATAATATACAACAAATATCCAATTACTCATTCATAGTTCATGTTGTACGTACTTATGTTGGTGATGTTGATGTTGGTGATGATGATGATGATGATGATGATGATGATGATGAGTAATCTTATAATGAATACAAATATGTACGTATATAAATACATAGATAGGAAAGTGTTTGTTCTCACATACACACACAAACACACACATAGACACACAGATATATAGATAGATAAATAGATAGATAGATAGATATTTATTTACACATAATAAAGAAAGAGTGTTTATATATTGGAAAGTTTGTCTCTTTGTTTGTCTAAAGTATTGAAAAGTGCATCTGTTTGCTTAGAGTAAAGTTCATTTAGAATACTGGTACATGATGGAGAAGTTAGCTTCAGTTTATGAATAGACAGACAGATAGACAGACAGATAGACAGACAGATAGACAGACAGATAGACAGACAGACAGACAGATAGACAGACAGACAGACTGATATTGAAGTAGGCGTCTCCTTGAAGCCCGCACGGACGCAGAAGGAAAAACCTGTGCGGAAGAATAATCCAGGACGGCAAAGTAATCCGGGACGGCCACTACAAGGTGATGATTCCGGCGCAGCGGTATCCCAGGCAACTCTTAAGACTGGCGAACAAAGTGTGTCTTCAGACAAAATCGGATGGACTACTGTCAAAAACAAGAAAAGTAATGCCTCAAAAATAAGAGCTAAGCCAGAAGCGATTATCATTGCGGCAAAGGGTGATGTGTCTTACGCTGACATACTCCGAAAGGTGAGAGGTAACCCTGAGTTAAAGGCTTTGGGCAATGACACCACAAAGATAAGAAGGACAGTGAAAGGGGAGCTTTATTTGCAGTTGAAGAGGACTGATGGAGAAAGTAAACTTAAATCCTTCCATTCCACCTTAAGTGATGTTATTGGAGGGATGGCAGAGGTAAAAGCAAAATCGCATGAGATAACGGTCATATGCAAGGACTTGGATGAGATTACTGAGGCAAATGAAATCTGCGAGGCGATAAGGGAGGCATGTAATATTTCATCCATCAATGAATCTGCAATCCGGAGCATCCGAAATGCATACGGTGGAACTCGGACGGCTTTTATATCCTTGCCTGCAGCTGATGCCAAAAAGGTCTTGGAAGTAGGGAAGATTAAAATCGGGTGGGTCTTATGCAGACTCAGACAGGCAGACAAGGATCCGGTGAATAGATGCTTCAGATGTCTCGAATATGGTCACATTGGGCGCAACTGCAAAAATGACGTGGATCGAACACGATTGTGCTACAGATGTGGTGAGGAAGGTCACCTAGCGAGGAATTGTAAAGGATCCATGAAGTGCATGTTTTGCTCAGAAAAACACGATGCACGCAGCACGGAATGTCGTGTTTATAAGGCAGCTGTGAAGAAGCGCAATTAATGAGGGTACTACTACAGACAGACTATAGTTTATCAAAGTTTATTGTTTTTTTGTTTTTTTATTTTCTACATAAAAATCATAACAAGCAAAATGACAAACAGGAGGACAGACATATGGATAGAGGAACCGATGCTTAGAGATGGTTAAAGCTTGTGTTCTTGTTTTTGCTGATGTTCTTTTTACTCTGTACTACATGTATGTATACATACATATATACATACATACATACTACAATAAACTTGTACAAAAATGAATGAATAAATGGTATTGGGACAGGCGCCTGTCTTGCTCCAAAAAGCTTAGAGAAATCAAAACAAAAATTTTTAACGAAAGGTTTAATGAATGAAGCTTTGAGCTAAGCTGCGTTGAGTTGAGATGAACTATCACTCAAACATCCCATCCAATTTTTTTGTTTTTTTTGTTGTTCTCGTTGTTGTTGTTGTTGTTGTTGTTGTACTGACCCTGCTCTTCATCATTGTCATCATGCCCAGTAACCCAAATAACAATAGGAACATTGTCGCTATCGGATAGAACAGACAGACAGACCATTGGATGTGCTACTAAAGAAATGAGGTCTCCCTGTGAAACTAAGAACTGAGTGTCGTTGTTTCTGTAAACTTGATTGTAGAAATACATAACATTTTTATGAATGTCCTGCAATTGCCAAGAAAAGTGTTACCCATTTAGATGAAAATTTTAAAACAAATTTTAATTATTTAATAAAAGTTTCAATTTTTAGCTACTACAATATTTATACATATGTATGTATCATGCTATCTTTCAATGTAACCTAGTAGCATGATAAGGTTAACAAGATTATCATTCAAATAAAATAGATTTTTTATAGGACATTAACATAAATAATAATCATAAAAAAAAGGTGGAAATATGCTTAGACAAACCAATATTTGATTTTGTCACCTCTCTATATTCATAATATATTGACAGATATAAGTACGAGTATACATACTATATTATCCCAAGAGTCGCGGGTTCGATTCCCGTTCAAGGCAAGTCTGGTCCTGCACTTTTCTAATTTCCCACTTTCCTTCTTAACTTTCCTGAGCTGAAGGCCTCTGTCGCTATTACTCATAATAAATACTAGGTTATAATTTATAATTGTAATCTTAGTTCTAATAAATAAATAAATAAACATACTATACTACTTAGTAGATACTTGTCTTACTTGTTTTAGTGAAGTTTCCTTGTTTTCAATGTTACATACATTTTCAAAAACTTAACATCCCCCACAGTAGCCAACATCATCAACATTGTATTGTACAAATAGACCTACTCATACTATAAGTAGTAGACTATGGTATACTGGTTGGTTGGTTGGTTGGTTGGTTGGTATTCACAAATGTATCTATCTATCTATTTATCTATACACTATATGGGGGTATAGGGTATGAAAACAACATCAACTTGAAAATATTGTACAACCAACATGGTTACCTATATACCTAAATATCCTCAACTCTATTGTAGTTTGCTCTTCTCTACTCTTTGCTTCTGTTCTATTCTCATCACAGAATCTGTTCTGTTCTGTTCTGTTCTGTTCTGTTCTGTTCTGTTCTGTTCTGTTCTGTTTTACTAAGCTTTGTTTTGTGTTATGTTTTGTTCTATTTTGTTTTGTTCTCTTCTCTTCTGTTTTGTTGTGTTGTGCAGTGTTGTGTGTTGCTGCTATTGCCCAGTTTTTTGCTTTTCGTTTCCATTGGCTTACTTTGGTTTGTTTTGCTTTGCTTTGCTTTGGTTTGCTTTGGTTTGGTTTAGTTTGGTTCTCTACATTTGCTTTTACTACTCTACTCTTACTAAATATACTAGATACTAATATGCTATTCTCATAGAATTTTTTGCAACCCTTCCCTTGCATTTCATTCCCTAGAATAGCAACCCTTTCTTTACTCCTTTCATCATTCCATTCCTTTTAAATGTATCTTTGTTCTTTCGCTTTGCCATTGTATTCGCAGTTTAAAGGTTTGTGTGAAATTTTTGCAACAGTTGCACATTTAAATATATAATTTATATACAACTAACTTTGTAAAGCAAAAAGTGGGAAATATCGTACCCTATTACTCTAATGAAGATTGAGGGAGGAGGAGGATTATGAAGGGGTGGAAGACATTGACAGAAGAGAGAGAGAGAGAGAGAGTACAGTAGACAGACAAAGTCCTATAAGAAAGATAGAAAATACTTGGATAGAGTTGTTTGTAAAAACTTTGGACACACAGTGTGGGTGAGATGACTGAGTTGGACTGGACTGGACTGGACTGGACTGGACTGGACTGAGACTGAGACTGAGATTGAAGTGAGTGGACTAATTTCACACTGGTACAATATATTTATTGTATGGGTAGGAGAGATGTAATGCTCTCACCACATAATATTTTAAGGGACGGTAGGCAGTGTTTGAACTGGACGGGACTTAATTCGGTGTTTGATATAAAAAAATCCTATTTACTGAAAAACTAATGCATTTTGAAAGAACGATAACGATGAAGACAAGCAAAGTCCAAAGTAAAAACGTTTTAACTTGCCTGTCATCAAAGCTTAAATAGATTTCAACTGACTCCTTTCAGTTGAATGGAAATACCAAAGTACAATATTTACAAAAATTTATATTTTCATACAATATTTCTGCAAAAATACTACTTTTGTAGACATTGCTGTGCTAGCATAGAAGTTGATTTGAACAAAATTTCTTTTCATTAATAAACGGAATCAGTTTACTTTAATTTTCAATAAAAATAAATAAAAATTTCATACAATATTTTTTGTTGTCAATTTAAAATTTGAACACCTCATATCTACTCTCACTATCTACGAGTATCCAAGTACAAGTACTTCCTTACCATCATCATCAATATGGAATGGAATATTTATGTAAATACCTATAAGTTCATAATATTTCAAATGTTCAACTTAGAAATTTAACTTAATTAATTGCGCGTGTGCTATTGTACACATGATAGAAGTGAGAGAGATCATCTCAAAGTCTGTGAGTCTGTTATGGCAATAGAAATACACATTCTGTGAAAATTTTAAGTCTCTCTCTACCTAGTGCGGTTCATGAGATACAGATGCTTCCAAAACGTGACAATTTGTATTTTTTCACTCAAATTTTGAGTATAAATTTTTGCCCAATGCCGCTAAATTCAAAAAATATAAACGCATAGCACCATAAAGCGATAAATTGTTTATATAAAGAGGAAGCAGTGTCAATGGTAGTTAAAACAACTTTACCTATTTATTTGTCTAATTTACCGGTGCCCAATTATTTAAGAATTGGCTTGCCCTCATTTCACCAACTGCTGTTGTTGTTGGCCTCGGCTATGTTGCCCAATGCCCAAGGACGTGAGGATGTTGTTCTGGTGGTCATGGTGATAAATATAATCAGTCGATATGTAAACATGAGCCTAAGATCGTGGATATGATTGTTGTCGAAGATATTACAGGGCAGGCTGCTTTCTGTCAATGCCCTTCTTGGGATGGTAGCCATGCTGATCACAACAAAAAGACCGACAATAATGTTGGACCTATAGTTATGAAGAAGAAGAAAATTTGTTTTTAGTTACCCATGAAGAGCTTCAACCTTTTGGAATTCATTTAGAATTTGTTCAATTAGAAATTAAATGAATTCTATTTATTTTATTCTTTTTTGCTTGTTCAAAAATTAATAAAAAGTTGAACCAACCTACAATGTGAATTTAAAAATATTAAAGTTTAAATGAAAGCATGAATAACCTTAATGATTATAAATAGTTTGGGGGACTGTTATCTTAAAAATATACTATGCAATAATACCATTATTATATTGTATTTAAATGATCGCTGTCATCATCATTACCTGGCATTATCCATCCACCAATCCATCCATCCATCCATCATTTACCACAGACAATGCCTCACTTGTGTTATCATCTATTCAATGGCTGAATGATTCAGTAATTGCTTCGGATGTACAGCTACGGTCAAAATAATAGTAGCGCTAGGAAAATGGAATTTGATAGAAATAAAATGAATGAATTGGTGTTTTAATGTACCAAAAATATTTTTTTTTGAAAGTATGATGTGTTAATGAGAAAATCATAAGGAAATAACAACAACTTTATGTCATATGACATTAAGAAAAAATTTTTTTCCAAAAGTTCAATAAAGTTGCACGGTCAAAATAATAGTAGTGATTCATTTGAAGGTCTCCCACCAGCCCAAACCAATACAAATGTTACGGATAATATTAAAATAACTAAAATTACGACTATTACACTACAATTAGTATTTAGTAGCATAGCCTTTGTTTGCTATAATTGCAGCATATCGTTTTGGCATCGAATCTACAAGATTTTGACACCTTTGGGAAGGAATGGAGCTCCAAGCATCTCTAACTGCTTCCCAAAGCTGTTGAACATTATTGGGTAGACGTTTGGCAACTTTATTCTTCACGTCGCACCACAAATTCTCAATTGGGTTGAGATCTGGCGACTGTGCAGGCCATTCTAGGTACATTTATTCCGTTGGCCTGCAACCACTGTCTGGAAACTTTGCTTGTATGCTTAGGGTCATTGTCTTGCTGAAGCTCCCAAATCAGTGGCATTTCTTCACTAGCATATGGCAGCATTATCTCCTGCATTAAATGCACATACAGGTGCCGATCCATGATATCCTTGATCCAATATATTGGCTCCACGCCGTCATATGAAAAACAAGCCCAGATCATAATGCGAGCTCTTCCGTCTTTTACAGTTTTTGTTGTGAATCTTGGTTGCCACTCAGACTCTGGCGGTCGCCTGACATACTGACGAGATCCAGGTCCACCATAAAGTACAATTTTGGATTCGCCCGACCATAAAATGTGTCTCAATTTCTGTAATGGCCAATCAATGTGATCATGGGCGAATTTAATTCGTGCGGCTAGATGATTTTTTGTTAAAAAGGGCACTTTTCTTGGGCTCCGAGCATTTAAATTGTTTTCCCTCAAGCATCTACGTATGGTTTCTACGCTTACAATCAGATTTATTTCCTTTTTTATTTTATAGAGCACCGAAATAGGTTCTGCCTTGAGTATCTTACTACACGGGTAACTAATCTTTCGGACATAATGCGAGGTCGTCCACGTGTTTCAATACCTATATGCATTTTATAGCATTACGCACCATTGTAGGAGAGCAACCTACCATGTTTTGAACTTCCTTGTACGTTTTCTGTCAGAAATCAATTTTTTTATGAGTGTACGCCGTTCAGGTGTACAGTGCTTGCCTCGACCCATTGTAGGAAAAGAAATGACTAAAAATTTTGATCAGTTACTATTGTAAATTGTTATAAACTAATAATATTTACTTTTTGTAAACTTTTCTGGTATAAAGAAGCAACGAAATGATTTTTTTCTCAATATTTGTCCAAGCACTACTATTATTATGACCGTGCAAATTTATTGAACTTTTGGAAAAAAATGTTTTTTTAATGTCATATGACATAAAGTTGTTGTTATTTCCTTATGATTTTCTCATTAACACATCATACTTTAAAAAAAAAATATTTTTGGTACATTAAAACACCAATTCATTCATTTTATTTCTATCAAATTCATTTTCCAACTAGCGCTACTATTATTTTGACCGTAGCTGTAAGTACATACAATACACATACATATGTATGTACATATGTACATACATAAGTACTTAAGTATACTTGAATTTGTCATATTTGTACAAGTACTTATTTAAGTGTGGAATAAGTGAGCGACCAACCGACCAACCGACCAACCGACCAACCAATTGAACAGAATCAGTTTTATTTTCAATTTAATCATTTGGTTAAATCCACTTCCAATTCAACTCAATTCAACTCAACTCAACCGACCAAACTAACCGAAACCGAATCAAGCATTTGACTGTGTGCGATCTGCATTTATGAGTGAATCTGTATCATTCAATGAGTGTATGACTGTGTGTGTGTATCTGTGTTACTACAGCTACTGGTACTAACTATCATATAATATGTATATGCATATACGGAAGCAGTGAAAATTTTCAAGCTGAAGTCAATTGTCAGCTGCAGCTCAGCCCAGCTCAGCTTTTCGAGTTGAATAACAGATTAATGGGTCACTGGAGCAAAGAATGTTGGTTGAGGCGACAATGGCATGGCATCATGGCATCATGGCAGCAGGGCAACATTACCCTGCATCGTCGTTCATGATGCAGCGGCAATCATGATAATGATGATGATTATGATGATGATGATGAGCATCAAGTGGTGTCAGTATTCGAGTATAAAGAGATGCATATGCTTAATAAATCGTGATTTTGGGTTTTGGGGGTTGGGTTGGGTTGGGTTGGGTTGCGATGTGCATGTGAATTTGATTGTGTGATGGTTGATGGAAACAATTCAAATGTTAGGATATCAAAGAAAATTTCTGATTTTGATTTGAAATTTGAATTTGAACAAGTTAAAGGCAAAAATGAGCAAAACAACTAATATGTCTATGCAATTAACATACCCATGCCATAGATACACAGATGCACAGATACAACTACTATACTTTATACTTTCAACTATTATATGAAAGCAAAGAAATGACAAAGAAATTAGAGGAATACGCTAACGGCAATTGCTGTGTAATAAGTTTGATGATCGACAATTCAATTCAATTGAATTCAATTGAACGTAAATACACAGTAACAGGAATAATCACTGAACCAGGATATAAGTAAAGAAGAAGCAGCAAAAGTTGAATATCAAAAGCAATGTCAAAGTCATAGAATCATATCATATCATTTCAGAGAGTGAGTGAGTGAGTCAATCTTTTATACAATAATACAATACTACTACTACTAGTATGTATGTATATACAATAGTATCTTGTCATTGAATTTTGTTCAATATACTTATTTCATCTATTGCATCCAAATTTTGTCTTGATGCTTTAAACGGATAGAACTGTGCTTTGAAGACCACATAAAGTGCAAGATACATATGAAGGTGACAACGTGAAAGGTTTGATTGTCAATCAAATCCCAATTTGTGCATTCTTATGTATTTATCGTATGCAAATGTTATAGTAAATATGAGTATGTATATATATAAGTAGTATAGCTATAGCCGGGTTCTCTTGTTCAAATCTAAGTTTTCGTTGTTCCTGTACTTCTGCATCGCTATGTTTACTTGTTTGTCTTGCTCTTGAAGATTTTTCTTCCAAATGATGCTTTGATTGATTTTAAATTATGTCTCTTATCTTTATATGCGAAATTTGATTCATCAATTATGTTTTTTCGCCGCTAGTACGACCCACACAATACTTTTAGAAACACTCTTCGGACTACGCTTAAGTTTCCTTGAGAGTTTCATCAAAATCTGTCAAGCGGTTTCGGAGTCTATAGGCAACATACAAATAAACATGAAATTTTATTTTTATACTTAGAAGATCATAGTATGATGCATCATTAAATATGTATGTATTTTCCAAATTCCACTTCTCCTGTACCCTCCATATCTTTCTAACCTTTATTGTATGGTTTTCCAGTGCCAGTATTATTTTTTTATATTATCATTGGATTATCAATCTTTGTCAAATACTATGGGATATATATTTTATTTATCCTGTATTCTACATTCGTATAAACTTAACTTATCATTTAGATCAGGTGCATACAAATACAAGGACATTGGTACCTTTATAAGTTTTTTTTTTCACAAAACTTTTGATTAAACTTCGTGATTGGAGCAAACATTACAATACCATACTATACCATACCATACCATACCTATATATATTCCTATATATTGTATATGCAAACAGTATATTGAAATAAAGTACAACAATAACAACTTGTGTGAAATACAAATATTTTGTTAAAACTTTGGTGAGGCTCAAGTTGACGTAACTTTTTTGTTTACTCTTTTTCTTTATAATTTGCTGTTGTTTTTTGTGGTTGAGCAAACACTTAAATGTCCCATCGGACAGGATGTCGAGCCGAGCCGAGGATTTTAAAATACATATTTAGAATGGAAGCATAATGCGTCGCTCCCTTGTGTCCAACTGGTATAGTGAAAAATGATAAAAGTTATAAGAATAACAACAATCAACTGTTATAGAGCAAACAACAAAAAAAAAAAAAAAAAAAGAAACACAAAAAATAAAATACAATAAGAAAATATATTAACATAGACTTCAACGAACTCTGGATGGCCTTCATATATATATTCCCTTTTTAAGAATCCAAAAATGAAGCCTCATTCTAAAACTATAGAACATGTGATCAGATACTTATGAAATCAATATATCGAGCTGAGACATGAGTCAAGGTCCCAAAAAATTAATTATCGATAATCCCCTAAAAACACAAAACAGGTTACTTTAAAAACTTATAATGTGCAATATCCAGAGACAAATTAAAATTACCAAATATATTAGAATATATAATCTATATCAGATTTCTTACAGGCACAAGGCACTTCTAAATTCACAACAGATAAATAATTTCTTAGTTCTAACTTATAGAAACAGACTAGGCTCTCATAATGAGACTTTAAAGCTTTAGAATCATGGCTAGAGAGCCATGGATACTTGATGAAATATGATAAAAATTCCAACCATCACTTAATGCAATAAGCTTGAAAATTGAAGTGAAATGCCTCAAAGACCACAACACTGCAGTAAAAGTGAATGTAAAGAAAAAAAACAATGGGTTAACCGATGACTCTACTTCAAAAGCAAGTGTGGTAATAAGCACAAACTAAGTATAATCTATAGTATCTAGGTACAATATATTTGTAAATTTCTGCATCGCATCAACTCCCCAAGACACTGACATGACATTAGGAATGAAAACGAAGATAGATGATCTGGAATTCACTCTACTCTTATGTTATATGAAATAAGGGACCCTTCCTGATACTGCATGTTCGGTCACCCGGAATATAGCTTGCCTGTTTTAAATTGTCCTAGATCGGATCAGCACAATCATTGCTAGTATTGCAATTAGAGTGCATGCATACTTAGTAGGAAAACAAATTCAACTATTGTATTGTGTATACTCCTTGTGAAACCTCCAAAAGTGTTTGGAAATGTGGCCTCCTCTGTAATGAAGTACAATACATATATGTGTGTGTGTGTATGTGTCTGTACGAGTATAGTGCTCCTCCAAATGATCCTCTAGGGAACTTAAGCTCGAATAGGTTTGTAAATGACACTAATTGTTACAATTAGTGTCACTGGACAGAGCACAGCAGAGTTGAACAGAGCTGAACATATCCAATCTCTCTCTGCTTTATCCACCCGAAACAGAGAGATGCCTTTGAATTGGTTTCTCTTGTGTATACCAGCTAGCGTTGGTATAAAGGAATTTTTTATGACCAACATAAGATCTGCTCTCCTTGGGAAAATGTAGAATGTGGTGTGTGTACATTTCTGCAGTCTCTGAAATCTAAAAATGACAAACAAAAAAAAATATTTAAGAGGTCATTGAATGTTTAACTTTATAACATTCAGTAATCGGAATATTTTGGCCTGAAATATATTATATGTATATATAATATCTATATATATATATATATGTACATATGTACTTTGTATGTATATTGTTTCTTTGCCTCATCATGCTCTCTTTCTCTCCATTGAGTTGGGTTTTGTTTTGTTTTGCTTTTTTTGGCCACTGTTTTTTTTTTTTTTGTGGGATAAGCAGCAGATTTTTATAGCATAACCATTTTTTTTTTTTTTTTTGCTATTGTTGTTGTTGTTATCAATAATAAAACGCAATATTTTTTTGTGTTGACCTGGCATTATGTTTTTTTTTTGTATTGTATAATATTGTGTATGTGTTTGCTCTTCTTTGAATTCAACACACAGGAAAACTACTCTTCTACTTCTTTCTTGCGACAAATTTAGTATTCTTGTTTTTTCTTTTTATCATAAGTCGTCTCAGTTCAATGTTATCATACTTTTTGATCCATTGGGTCAACGATTTAATGGCTTTCTTACCGTTTATGTTTTTGTTTTTGCTTTTGTTTGTAAAAATGCTTTGTTGATTTTTCATGTTATCCCAAAAAGATATTTATTATCATTTTTGTTGCCGCGTAAGCCAAAGTTGGCCAGCATAACGTTACGTTATGTTACGTTACTTGGCTTTCGAGTTCATGTTGCTTCAGTTTCAGTTTGAGTTTGAACTCGAGGAGCTCCACCCATACCAGAACCAACGCATTGCATGGCGTCATGTCAAGGAAGCAAGCAAGCAGGAAGGGAGTCCTTTCTTAATGTTTTGTTCTGTGAACCCAACCAACCAACCAAACTCTTTGTTTGTATGAGTATCCGAGTTCGTGCACGTGTAACTTTTGTGGGCGTTAATTGGCCGACACAATTTGATTTTACTTTATGTGCCTTGCTTCTTTGGTCTCGGCTGTCCTGGTCTGGTCTGGTCTGGTTTGGTTTGGGCATGGTTTGGGAATGGCGTGCTTATCATCCGCATCCGAATCGATATAACACTCTCACATTCACACACTTAATATACACTTTGTATATGTGTGTGTGTGTACTTATTTCGTAACCTTATACAAGCTCCATTACGTCATACCGTGCCGTGCGTGACTTTATACTTCTGTCGCTTCATGTTCTTTCATCTCCATTACACTATGCTGTGGATAACAGCCCTTCATCTCCATCTCCATCTTCAGCTCCAGCTCCACCTTCACTTTTTAGCTTCTACTGTTTTTACTTCACTTTTGCATGCAATTCAATTATTAAACTCTCCATACCCCGAAGTAAGTTCGGGTAAAAGTTTCTAATATATTTCAAAATGAAATTTCTATCGAAATTCTACTTCTGAAACAACAATCACAAATGTACAAATGGAGAAGTTTTAAGGTAACAAAGCAAACAAAATTACAAAATTGTGAAATCAATTTTAACAATACTGAATTGCATGACTATTGTATCTAAGAATTGGAATTGGATCAAATAGATCTTAAATTTTCTGTACTATATTCGATCCATGAAATAATTATGAATACTAAGAATACAATATTTTATTAAAGCTTCAATGGTATTTCAAGATTTTAATTTTTACAATACAAATGAACAAAACTTTATCTGCATGGAGAATGAGTTCTTAATCATTACGACTCACTAACTCGTGATACTATTCCTATGCGTGTGGAATTGGATTGGAAACATCATGACATTATGAAAATACCATTTAAATGTGAAGGGTAAAATAAATCACAGAACAGTACAGAATAGAACAGAACAGAACAGAACAGAGCAGAACAGAATACCGAACAAAATGTTAGAGATCGTGAAGGAATTGGATAGGCTGAGTGAGGATAAGGAGGAGCAATAAAGAAATGAAATGAGCTTTACAAAGTGAAAAGGAAGGCTCGAGTCAAACCGGCTTGGCTGAAGTTGAGTTGAGTTGATTAGAGTTGATTCGAGAGTTGACTGAGCTGTTGCAAGTAGAAACATTATGCAAATTGCACAGTTGTAAACAAAATTCTTCATCAGTGGGAACTGAACTGAAGTCAACATAAGCCCAAGTCAAAGTAGAAGCAGATGCAGATGCAATTGCAGCAAAAAAACTGAAACTGAAACAGGAATATGAGTATGAAGTGGAGATGGAGATGGAGGTAACACAAGAGCACAACAAGCAAACAACAAACTAAATAAAGAAATAAAAAAAAAAAAAAATAAAAAATTATAAGATATATTATCTTCTTCGGTTCCACCGAAGATTATATACCTTCAATCTTTCTACAATAAGTATAAATAAAAAGATTTTTTTTTTTACAAAATTTAGCATATTTCATATTCAATTTCATGGCGTCATCATGATGATGATAATGATGATGATGATGATGTCCTTTAGTGAACTGGGAAGAGTTTAATTTGGAAGACTTTTTAGTAAACGAACTGACTAAAGAGAAGCCAATTCAATAAATCAAATTTATTCGATTAAAGAGATAATAAAATGGAAAGAGTTTTGATTTCTGATAGAACAAAAAAGTTTTTGAAGTGAAAATTTTTAGAGTGAAGGGGAATAAATCTAAGAAATATGAAAATGAAATGTGACGAAAATCAAAATTTGACTATGTTATCATTATATTAGAGCCTGTTTAGAAAATATATTGTTTTCATTTGCATTTTGATTTTCGTGACATTTCATTTTCTAATTTGTTGATTTAACTCCCTTCGCTAAATAAGTTTCAGTTCCTTACTTAAATTTTTTCTTTTAAGAATGAATCAATTTGAATCTGAGTTTATATAAAATTTACAGGGTTAGTAAATATAGATTAGAAACTGATTGTGTTCAAATTTTCATCCACATCCTTAAAGTTGTTTCCGAGATACATATGTGGAATAAATTAGATATTCTTTTTATAATATTTATTTTAGCATAAGGATACAATCCAATTTTCAGAGATCTATAATGATTTGACCTTTAGGTGAAGGCTTCTAATAACAAATTCAAAGACCTAATCAGGATTTTTATTTTTCTTAGTAAATTTCCGTACAATTGATTCAGAATGTGTAGCTTTTAGTGGCTGATAGACATTTACTAGAATTGTATCCTTTCTGATTATCGGGCAACTTTGAATTGTAAATGATTGATTGTTAAACAGTTAGATGATTGTGTTGTATTGACCTAACTGATTCCAATTCCAATTCCAATTCCACTTAAAAATTGATATTTAATGTGTTACAAACATCATGGCAAATTAATAATACTATTCATTTCATACCTATTATGAGCGTCTGGGTGTGTGTGAAAGTTATAAAAAGCCCCGGTTTAAGCAGATTACAATGGCAACTTGTTGTCATTCTAGTCATCTTTTGTGCAAGCAAAGGCAACAAACAGCAAACAGCAAACAGCAAATTCAACAGCAATAGCAAAGGCAAATGCGAAGACGAAGACGAAAGCGAAGACGATATAATGTGATGTGATGTGATGTGATGTGATGCGATACCGTGCTATGCAAGGCAAGGCAAGGCGAGTCGATGGGCGTCCAAGTCTGATGAGGTCGATAAGTTGCGAATATGGAAAAAAAAAAAAAAGGCTGGCATTCAACGGCAACAACAGCAGCAGCGGCAGCGACAGCAGAATATTGTAAGCAAAGGAATGAAATCGAACAAATCAGTTTGTGCCTGTAACTGTGCCCTGAGACACTTTGAGATACTTCTATGACAGCGTCACCCCATCACCATCACCGTCACCGTCAGCTTAACTTTGATTCTGGGTTTGGACTTGGGTTAAGTATGCTTGTGGGTATGAGTATGTGGCAATCAACATAGTAACTGTTGCAGGTCGTTGTTTGTTGGAGTGTGCTGTTTATAGCGAAAAATCCACTTCAACTTATATATTTTTATTTTTTTTTTTTTATTTTTTTATTGGGATTCTTCTTTCTTTTCCTATTTTCCTATACACTGCAAATGCTGATTTAGTAAGAGTATCATCCATAGAGTACATAAATTAAATAGATTCCATAAAAAAAAATAGTCAGAACGGAGATGTCATTCAGAGATGCGATTCACTTTTGTGATGTGATCCTGTCCAATAATCGTTTTACTTTGATATCAATTTGCATTGAATGATCAGTTGATCAATTACAATCATCATCATCATCGTCATTGTTACAATAGTTTAATGTAGGAGAT
Organism: Amiota minor; assembly: GCA_037043295.1. Classification (NCBI taxonomy): domain Eukaryota; kingdom Metazoa; phylum Arthropoda; class Insecta; order Diptera; family Drosophilidae; genus Amiota; species Amiota minor. Next base: position 574,486 of record JBAMAW010001648.1, read on the forward strand.
GGTGATAGTGATGATGGTATGATGGAATGATGAATGATGAATGATGATGATGATGATGATGATGATGATGATGATGATGATGATGATGATGATGAATATATGTATGTATAATTCTTATTGTACAATATAATAACAAACAATAGAAGAATAGAATAGAAATTGTGTAAAGTGTATTTAATCTTTGGCGACACCAAAAGTTAATTTTTTCCTCTTTTTTGTTTTCTTGAAAATTTCAAGTGTTTGTCCCGACTTTCCAAAGACTTACAATTCCATGTCGAAATCAGTCAGAACAGTGCCGGGGTGGTTGCAGGGGATGCACCCGGGTGGCGCGTCACTGCTGACTTTTGACTTAAACCACCAAAAGTTGAGGGGTGTGTGTGTGTGTGTGTGTGTGTGTGTGTGTGTGTGTGTACGATGCGTGATATGCTTGAATTTGTAACTAAAAGCTATAGACAAGTCACAAAGGAGTTGACTGACGCACACATATGTACACCCAGACACACACAGATACACATTTCACATTGCTTTCTTTCCTTCCTTCCTTCCTTTCTTTCTTCTATATGTGTACATGCATGCATACGTAGTACATATGCCAGCTGATGCAGCTTGAGTGTTGCATCTAGATAGTTTGTACTCGTATGCATGTTTCTTGTGTTGGATGAACAAACAAACAAAGCTTGTTGCTAGTGCGATATATCTTAATGTTATTTTATATCTTATATGATTTTAGTTTAGTGTTGGAGTTTTATTTTCACTTTTCCTTGATGTGTCTAACTGATTAAAGTATTGTATTAATACGAGCTCCAGACATCTGAAATACTAACATCAAGTGCAAATATGCTACTACTAAAGTAAAGTGTAATCAGTCCATTTGTCTATTTATTTCTATCCTAAATCATTTACAAATTGATGTTATTGTTATGTTTTGGTCTCTTTAAATCTTCAACAGAAAGACTAAATCAGAAAACGATAAATGTTCAAGTTAAATTATTCATGAAGCATAAATAAAAAATGTCAATGCCAAGTATTTTGGGTGACAAGTGCAGTGTTATATTATATATTTCCGTGCATTTTGTATTTCTATTTATTTAATGTCGAAATTGAAAAATACTTGATTGATTGGTTGAATCATTAGATGATCTTATAGCAGAGACTTACCTGGCGCAAACACATTGTCAAAACTGCTGCAACTTAAGAAACTAAACTGGCTTCACTACTAACTAACTTAGTCTAAGTAACAAGGTTATAATCTATAAGGCAATAGTTGTCCCGTCCCGGAGATATGGTATTCCTCAATGGAGCAACACTGCCGAACCAAACGTCTTTGTCATCCAGAAGATGCAAAACTCTACCCTCCGTCATATAGTAAATGCTCCTTAGTAAGTGATGATGAATGATTTCATATCCAGGGATCTGAGAATCCTCTCAGTCACTGTCACGAGGAGTAGACTCAAACATCTCAACACTGATGACCTTTGGGTGCACGGACGAAAAAGAGGTCTTAGGTCCGCTTCTGATCTACCTGACCATTTCCTTGCAAATTATTATTGTGGCTTAAAGCCATCTGTCAATTTCTAGTCTTTGTTACTTCAATTATATATAGTCGTTAAGTCGGCGGTTTATTTTTGACTATTTATATAATAAAACAAAAAAACAGAAAATGAAGTAGTGTGCCTTACCCTCATAAGCACAATATGGAAGCGAAACTTTCTTGGCGATGCAAGGTAAATCCAAAAATTATTGGGTGTATGCATATGATTCCGCCCTTTTTTGTGAAAACAAAACAAATTTGCTTGTTTAGAAAAAGGAAAATTTATTTATTCAAAGTATGCCCCATCTGCAGCTACAACCTTTGCCCATCTTTCAGGCAATTTACGGATTCCTTGCATAAAGAAGTCCTGGTCTTTTGAGGCAATCCAATTATGAAGCCAAATTTTGATATCTTCATAAGAAGTGAATCGCTCTCCCGTAAGATCAGACTGCATCCTTCGAAATAAATGAAAATCTGAAGGGGCTATATCTGGTGAATATGGCGGGTGGGGTAGCACTTCCCAGTCTTGTCCATTTAAATATGTTTTCACAACATTTGCCGTATGCGGTCTGGCGTTGTCATGTTGAAGAATTAATTTGTCATGCCTATTCACCCATTCCGGTCGTTTTTCTTCTATAGCTACCTTCAACCGCATTAGTTGTCGTCTGTAAACATCGCCAGTGATAGTATCAGACGGTTTCAGCAACTCATAGTGCACAACACCTTTCTGATCCCACCAAATACAGAGCATAACCTTGGTACAATGAATATTTTTCTTTGGCTGTGATGGGCCGGCCTCACCTGGCTTCAGCCAAGATTTTTTGCGTTTAGGATTCTCGTAATATATCCATTTTTCATCTCCCGTGATTATCCGATGCAAAAAACCTTTTCTTTTTTGTCTTTGAAGCAGCATTTCACAAATGGTTTTGCGACGTTCGATGTCTCGGTCTTTCAATTCATGTGGCACCCAGTTATTGACTTTTTGAACCATTCCCATTGCTTGCAAACGTCTTGAAATAGTTGATTGATCAACATTTAATGTTGTTGCCAATTCTGATTGTGTTTGACAACAATCTTCGGTCAATAAATCTTCCAATTCAGCATCTTCAAATTTTTTGGGTGGTTTTCCATGTTCTCTGTCCTCAATGTCAAAATCATCATTTTTAAATCGTCGAAACCATTCTTTGCAAGTTGTATTCGATGGAGCATGCTCACCGTAAACATCAGCAAGCAAACGATAAGTTTCCGCTGCACTTTTCTTTGCAACAAAATAGTGCAATAAAACCTCCCGCAAATGATGTTTACTTGGGATAAAACTCGACATTTTCAATGAATTAGAAATATTTGTTGTTTATGCTTCTATCAGCTGTTATACACTGTGTTTAACAGCTGATAGAAGGCACTATCGAATGCAAGTATTAGTATTTTAGTGTGCAAGTGTAAGCGGCGATACTAGCGAACTATCGGAAAGGGCGGAATCATATGCATACACCCAATA